>CM042389.1:15774739-16139739 GCA_023634145.1 Thymallus thymallus | reverse complement strand
CGTATTATCCATAGGCTATCTTGGTTAGACTATATTTATCTTTCAAATCAAATTCATACGGGTTTGTTTACTATATTTGACACTTGGCTTTTTGATCACAAAATAGTGCATGACTTATGTGCATTAGGCCGATATTATTTTTTATAATATCAATGTTGAAAAAACACAAAAGTGGCTTATCCGTGAATCAATAAAATTAAAACATGATGGATAATCAATGAATGTGATTATAATAGTAGTCCTAAAGTCCATAGTATTCAGGACAGCTGGGCAGTGGCCGTCTGATTGACTTTGCCTTGACATCTGGGAGGCCCGCTGGCCTGTGGCATGCGCATCGGCTGATGTCGCCATTTACATGCAAATTTACGGAGATCATGAGGGCCTGTCCCCGTAAATTCGTACAAAAAAGAAGACGTCACCATCAATGCTGTGGAGACTCGATCCTTCGAGATGGGAGGTCTTAGTCACAAGGCACAAAAGAGCCACGCGTCAATGATCTGAAGAAATTCAGCTTCATCACCATGTTAGCTTTTGGGGATATATTGGTAATAGAAAAAAAATGATAATTTCAATAATAGAAAAAATATTTAGGCCATTGTGTATGATGAAGATGCTTGGAGCAAACAACTAATGCACTTCCGGGAATCTTGTTTTCACTTACGTTTAACGTGGTAGGCCACTATATGCCACAATTAACTTTTTTCGATGCAGAAAATTGTTGTAGCCTATGTGGCAAATTGATTAAGACCAATTGACTGATAGAAATAACTGATCAATAATAAATATCAGATTCTTCATCCGTAAACTTGCAGTGTTATCAAATGTGAGATTAACAAACAACATGATTTTATTTGGAACGTGTGATTGTAATATTCTCCTAATGATGGCGAGCGCATTTTCCACGCTGTAAGCCCACCATGCAGATGATCCCGGAAAATGAGCCGAGACGGATTCAGGCTCGTCGCCTGTGTGTGGAGCAGCTGACTGCCTCTCGCCACGTCCAGATGGCTTCTGAACACAGATTTGCATTCATTTCCCTCTAATATCTTCTGAAATAGCGGGGCAGCTGCATTTGTTGTCAAATACGGTTTAAAGCCCCCTTTCAGGACAGCATCGTTACCTACGTGACGGGTGTGAAGATCCATTTTCCCTCTCCAGTCAACAGTATCAGATCTAAGAGGATTTGTCTCAAAGTCTCCTAATTTGATAATCAGATTTAAATCGAATTGGTGCGTGTAATTAGGGGTTAAATTCTAATAAACGACTGAAGCCATTTTAAAAAAACAGGCCAAAGTTCTGTAAAGAAAGATAGGTTGCCAATCTCAAATGAACATACAAATTTGCTCCGTTCCGCTCCCCAGCCTGTTTTATATTTGTGCACATAGAAGAATGACAGTAAAAAAATAATTGGGCATTTACTTGCATATCTTATCAAAATATGTATTGTCCATACATTTTACAACATTTCATTTTGACGCATGTATAAGGATATATATTTTATTATGCGGAGTGGCAATAAGGCAATAGATCTTGAAAGAGGTGAAAGCAACAGCTTATTATTCACTTATCTTTGGCAGCCGCTATTAACCCTCAACACCAGATAGATTGCTGAGGATACATCTCTTCCTCTCTCCTCCCCCCATTCCCTCCCCCCTCCTTCACATATTCACCCTCAATAAGGTGAAGGGTTTTCTGATGCCATGGCTCGGACATTGGCTCTCTAATCAAAACATTATACTACTTATGACGTCTACTGTCATGAGGCGACAATAAGACACGATACCTTATTGTCCCCGAGCATGTTTAATACAAGGCAATCCGGATCTTGGTTACATTAGAGGTCAGTGAATAGAAATGGAATGACATTGCACTCATTATGTTTTTCCTGATTCATAATATCATTCGGAACATACCTACATGAGTGGTGGTAATTTTCCAAACTCCCTATCTACTTTCATTATTCTTGTCATTTTGTTTGCTAAATACTTTTTCTCTGCATGAGAGTGAACGACATCCCGAGGCTTTGCAAATATTTTAATATCACAGTGAATTAATTAAAACACACTCAAGTTTACCTACTCGGCCTTATTCGAGATTCTTAGTCGATGTCTTTTTCGATGAAATATAGGCTACATTTGAGATTAAACAAAGATACGACACGAATTTCAATATTTTAATCTAAAACATGATTTATGTAGGCCTAACATATGGACCTATTCAATATTTTCGTTAGCTTAGCCCACATTGCCCGCCATGTCAATCTTATATGTCATAATCCTCCCAATTAAATAACCTAATTAAAACATGAAAATGCTTCATTACAAATATTCTGAAAAATATAATGTACCATAACTTAAGCAAGCGTTCACTATAGACAAATGACCATTACAGGAATAGCTTTTTAATATAGTGAATTGATGTTGTGTGACGGTCACACCTCGTTGGATTCATATCATTGAAAAAAAAAATCAACTCACCACATTGCAAGAGGAAAGTAGAGCGAGTGTTCTCAGGTTGCTTCTAGGCTATACTCGTATAGCATAGCGCCAAAGCATGACAGGAACCGTCAGAGCTCCATATATGGTAAAAGCTACGCCCCATGAGCGTCATATTCTGACTGAGCCTCTCCCGTGGGTTTAGAGTTTTGGCTCCCGGGAAAGATTCCAGTCCTCGGGGAAAGAGGGCTTAGTTTTGCATGTTCCCATCCATCCTGCACGACGCGAAAGACCCCTTATCCACCTCTCCAGCGTACCGGGAACACCTCCACGGTGATCAGCTTCTGCGTGTGTTTGTCTTTTGGTGAAGCAGCACCTTTCCATTTCAGGAGTGGTTTATTCAACAGTGTCCTGAAGGTTTTGGATGTGGTGCTTCAGGGATGTCGCTACTTTGAGAGCATCATCCACACACAAACAACAACCATCGATTTTTTTTGTCAATAAGCATAACAAAAAGAAGGAACAATAGCCACAAACAAATCCTAGTCTGTTGAACAAGTCACTTTTCCAGTCTGTGGATACCACACCAACTAAGTAGAGTACTTTGAGAATTGTTCACATTGCTGCAACCCAGGACGGACTGAAGAGGGAGGCAAGACCTGTGGACCGGGTTTTTTTCCCCGTGCAAGGCTGATACGGCACTTACGACATCCCGTAAACCCTCAAGGATAACACTTTTGGACGTTTATTTACCCAATTTTACAGGAGGCTCTTTGCACGTAAATTGTTCTAAATGTTCGGGATTCAGGAAACGATATCGCGGGGTGGGACAACGATGAAGGAGGAACCGCTGGGTGGGCTGAATTCAGTCCGCTCATGGATGCACACAGCCGGGGTGGTGGATGCGAACACAGCCGCCCAAAGGTACGCATGCCAAATCATCTGATTTTCTCACGCATTTCGACCCTCACTCCTCTGCATCAATTACGGTCTCCCAATGAACCCCTTCGACTCTTCTCTCTTTCATTACATCATATTACACTTATTGTAGCAAATCAAGAAATCTCTCGTACTCAAACGTGCTTCCACATCTTCACTGTTTTCATCAGCTCCATCATCTATCCCCCGTGTCTGATACTTAACCGATATGGTCTCTTGTTTTCTCCCCGCAGCGGTGTTGGCTTGGCGCGGGCACACTATGAAAAGCAGCCGCCTTCCAACCTCAGAAAATCCAATTTTTTCCATTTCGTCCTGGCACTGTACGACAGACAGGGTCAACCCGTTGAGATTGAAAGGACAGCTTATGTGGACTTTGTGGAGAAAGATAAAGTAAGCGTTTCATGAGAATATCATTTATTGAATCTCATAATCTGTACTTTGAAATTAACTTTATGTATTTAGATGTGTGTGGGTCAATAAGGCAGGTCACGTGCAATATCGATTTTTTTAAACTCCATTCGTCCATGACAGGAGAGTGGTTGTCAGAGCTAAGTCTTATTTTTGACAAATTATACATTTTAAATGATGAAATATCAGATAGTAAGATATATAGATAGATGCTTTATTTTCAACTCACCATAATCTAATTGTTGATTGTTTTCAGGAACCAAACGGTGAAAAAACGAACAATGGGATAATTTACAAAGTACAGTTGTTGTACAGCAATGGTGAGTGAAATAATTATTTTCCTCAATTCAATTTCACCCAAAAGATAAAGGCTATAAATAATAATAATATTGATAATAATAATAATTTACAATTAATTAATTTGCTAAATAATTATTTACAATTACAGGTAAAATAAATTGTCTCGGTTAAAAACAAACACATTATTTTGTATTTTGTCATCAAATGTACATCTCATAGCCTATACAGCCCTAACTCTGTCTTAACTTGGCATCTTTTTTCCCCCAGGCGTCAGAACAGAACAGGATATTTTCATACGGTTAATCGATTCCATGACGAAGCAGGTATAAACTACTGTTAATCATATATTCATACAGCTTGCTTACACTAGAGACATTGCTTCTATACTTCACCTGCATTCTTCACGCATGCATAATATAGGCTAGGCCTATTCATGAGACGGGTTTTCTTTCTAGACAGCGTGTAGACTTATAGCATGTTTTTGCGCAAAGTAAAAATTAATCAAGCATTAAGTTACCATTTATATTGTATTGTGCCTATACAATATAAATTGATGGTTTGTAATGCGGGTGCTTTCTGCCGATACGGATAAAGTATATCAATAGAATAATACAGACACTTTTTTTGTTTACATATGAGATATGATAGGCAATTGTATAATAAACTATTTTATTGATATGGAGTTACAAATAGACCCAAGTCATGTTTACTTGTTGAGTCCCTTATTCTAATCTGTGACTTTTAGGCATGTTGCTAGGCTTGACCAATATTAGGCTAAACATAACTAAGCCTAATGTTTGGAAAGAGATTCTGAAATAGCTCCTATAGCTGAAACATTTCCATTCTTATACGAATTCTCGAAATTACACCCCTAATCTCATCACATTAAGGTAACTACACATCTGTTAGAGGCCTTATCTGATATTTTTCCACCATGGTGGTTGTTATTACTACTAATTTACCGAGGGTTACAGCAGATCATCTGAATAGAGCCGTTAAAGCTTCCACCACTCCGAGGGAAAATTCCTCTGCGAATGATCCGAGTCAATGACGCAGAACAAGCAGTTTATGGATTTCTCTGTTTCTGCAGCTGCAAATAGCGACATAAATCAAATCACTATAGATAATCGCCCGGTGCTCAACAAATAAAAACAGAGACATCAAAAAAGCGGGGTTCAATCCCAGGAAGAATATGACACCAACATTTCAGTGTAATTGTGTATTTTTTCCTCCTAATCAGATAGGCCCCACTTTTCATTCAAAATATCTTAATTTAATAAATAAGTGCTATACTGAAAATATGGCAAGTTACAGTGCCGTATAATATGCTAGGTAGCCTAGTTCACTAAAGGGGAGAAAAGTGCCTATCTTCAAAATAGAGGGAGGGAGGAACCGAGGGAGCGAGAGCGGCACAACTGATAGCTGCACACCATCTGTTTCAGCCAATGCTTAAAAATTACTCAACCGTACTGCCAGACACCGCTTTTTATCCACGGAAAGATCATTGTTAGCAGCTCAAAATAAACAACAGATTGTCCATTAACACTTTCCCCCAAATATCCAGATTTTTACCATATTGATGACACATCATTAAAACTTCCCCTAAAAAGCTTCTTCACATAGGCTAATATGTTATTACAAAAATATATCTAGGTTATAATAATAATAATATTAAAAAGTATTATTATCTTCTATTATCATGTAACATGTTATCATTTTCGTACGTGTACAACATTACACTTATTTTTTTCACCAATAACAACATAGCCTAGTTCTTTTTTGGACACAATTATTTTTGATTATTCGATTTTATTAAACATAATGCCGTTTATATTTAGGCTACTGTAAAGATGATTATATACAGTTGCTCATGTACTCATGTATTTATTTTTTTCCAAAGGCAATTATATATGAGGGTCAAGACAAAAACCCTGAAATGTGCAGATGTCTTCTTACACACGAAATTATGTGCAGGTAAGTGTTGTTTTTTTCTCTCCAAAAACTCAAAGTTGTTGAAGAAGTATACAGTTATACATTTATATATTTTCTCCCCACACTTGTTTATCATTTTGGCATATGACACTGAGTAGGCCTACAAGGAGTGGAATATAAACAGACTGGTACCCGGCTAGTTGTAGCCTACAGGGCCTCTTAGTGAATCTATTTGTCTGTTGCCAGTGAGTCTGCGCCTCTAAACATGGAGTCAGGTCTGGGATTGATCTCACCTGTCATCAGTGACCAACGAGCTTTTTAGCGTAATTTAACCACGCAAATCTCAAGGTCTCATGTGTCATGTTCCTTTGCTATTCAACAGTGTCATTGATAGTAAAAGGAAAAACGTCTTTTGTTGTTATTGTTGAGCTCAGCGTGAGCTTTGTGAGAAGTTACTGAATTCGGATACTGTCGGTTAACCTTTCTTTTGTTGCACCGGCGCATTGTTGTATGAGAGCAAGTGCACCGACCGAGAAGTGATAATGATTAGCCTTAAAAAATAACAAAAAAACGAATCACTCATACATAATTTTCTACATGCACCCATCACTTTGTGACACGTGGAATATGGTGCGTTCTATATATAATTTTACTGTCAGTGTCAAAGAGAAAAGTGACTTCTGTAGTGGGAGGCATGTAGAGCATTGAGGCAATAACCGAAAGTTCGTTGGTTCGAATCCCAGAGACGAGCAGGTAAAAACATCTGTGGATGTGCCCTTGAACAAGGCACTCAACCCTAAATGCTCCAGTAAGTCGCTCTGGATAAGTGTGTCTGTAAAATGTAATAAGACTTACTGAAGGCTATCATCATTAAAGAGGGCATGAGGATATAAGTAGCTTATAGGCCTACTCCATGAGAGTATTCTTCTGATATTTTTTGCTCTGGTAAAACATTAAGTACATTGTTGCACTATTATGCAGTATTAGAGTAAAATACACTCAACCTATCCCTGTCTGTATGTTGTGGAAAATGCACATCATGAGATTTGACTGATAGAATGGACTCAAAGTAGGTTTTAAAATGCATTATCTTTCTTCCTTTGCCATATGGCATTAATCAATCTCATTTAGACCTGTGGCCATTATACAAGTATACATTTTCATTTCAAATGGTAAGCAGCGGTATATTTGTGTTTAATTTCAGCTTTAATTAAAGCGCCGATCAAAGAATTGGAGGTGTACTGTAGGTTTAGAGAAAAGATGGTGGAAACATGTGGTGGAGGATAGATTAGTGCTTTTGAGGCCGTAATTGATAAATGCCCTGCAGAAATATTGGTTGAGGGTGGCATCTTGCATCTCCCCCAGAAATAGCAGCTTGGCAATTAGAGGTAAACAAAAGCTGAAGCTGTGAAAAGTGACTCCCCTGCCTCCTGGCCCAATCCCCCTTCTACTTTCCCTTCCCTCTTCTCCAGTGCAAACGCTGTACCACAAAATGTGTTTTTTCCATTTTCCGCTTTAATTATCCATCAGCATCCATGAAAGGATAGATTTAGTGTACTGTCGTTCTCTATTCTTTTTTAGTGTTCGAATTTAACGAATTTAAAACAGTGACGTTTTGCCTTAGAATACGTGTTTAAGGATCTAATGTTCACCCTATGGTCTTCTAAACAGTAACAGCTACTGTGGTGATCTCAAACACACTCTTTCTTCCCTTAGCCGGTGTTGTGACAAGAAGAGCTGTGGCAACAGGAACGAGACTCCGTCAGACCCTGTGATCATCGACAGGTAGGTCCTGCTCCATGTCTCCTCCACGCTGCTGTGATTGTGATCTGTGTTAGATTCAGCTCTGTTGGGAAGTGAGTGAGTTAGAACTCCCCAGTGTTTGGATGCCCAGGTGGGTTGACTCCAACCTTCTGGTCAACTCTACTGGAACTGTGGCTGATTGCTCTGTGAGCAGGTGAGGGAGGTCTTTCCCAGGTACCTGTGCTCAGAGGGGTGGTCACCACCTGGAGAGGGGCGTTCAATCACAGGTGCATCATGCGGGGTATTCGTCTAATTAGCTAAGGGGTTTATCATGATTTTTGTCTCTCATCCATATTTTGTCAATTGAAGTGGTCATTATCCAGTTATTACAATTCTCTAAGCTTAGGCAATGCTACGACTGTGAGTAAAGGTGTTTAGGGCTCTGTTGTGATATAATAGGAGTTTGTGCCAGTGATTTTGATCTGAATCTTTAGGTTACAGTATGTCACATAGATTACAGTTTTTGGATATTCATACAACATAATCAGTGAACATAAACACATATTGGCTGTTTACATTCCTTCCACAAAGTATTTCTGTTATTCAGACTCCTCTATCTCACGGCTGAAAAATGAATATGCGTGTGTGCGTGCGTCCCACCGTGTCTGTAGGAGGGAATGTCCTCAGCATTGAGCCCATGTAACTCTCACCATGGAGTGCGGAGAGACAGCAATGCTAATGTTTGACTAGCCTGAATCACTGTTTGCTTAGCGGAGAATGCCTGGTATCTGACAGAGGGGACAACTCTCTTATTAGTAATCAAATAGGGCTGAACAGTTGTTGCCGCCACTCCAGAAGCTTCTCGTGTATCAGGAAGTAGGGGCTGCCCTGGATGCCTGCCTGGCTGGATTACCACAGCTACTGCTTCTCTAGATGCCTCTCTCTCTCTACTAGGAGAGCTGCTGTTCCTCTATTATGTAGGACTGGATGTAACATTATCTTGTGGCGATTATGTATGTGATTTATATCGAGCAGCTCAAGGCAACACTTATAATTAAAATAAATATATAAAGGGCTCTCATCATATCTTTTATGAAGCTGATTGTGTAATTTATTAGTATTTATTGGATACAGTGTTCACACAAAAACCTAAAGTATGACAGATAAACATCTCACTTATTTCCACTTCTTTCAAGTTTGCTTTGTAATACTGCCTTGCCGCCGGGGTTGGGGAGTAACTGATTACATTATAAAAAAAACTGTAGCTGTAATCAGTTACGTTACCATCCCAATTTTTGTAATCAGATTACAGATACTTTTGAAGAACTTGATGATTACTTCTAGGATTCATTTTAAATTCAGAAAGGATGTTTGTGGAACTAAATACATTATGACATCTTTTTGTGGTTTCATTGTGAAAGTTTAAATTTATTCTACCTGAGTGAATCTGACCACTATGGTGACCCACCAAATGCGTCTGATGGATCCTTTTTTGTCTTCTTCTAATGCCTCTTAAGGGGAATGTAATCCAAAAGTAACTGAAAGTAATCAGATTACGTTACTCAGTTTGGCTAATGGACAAGTAACTAGTACCTGTAACAGATTATATTTAGAAAGAAACCTACCCAACCCTACTCGCCGCTTTCATGGCGTTGAGTTTCACACTCTATTATTCTTAATTCTCTGGGATAAAACATGTAACAGAAGTACAATAGCGGAAATGAATGCACGGAGAATCAACGTCAAAGAAGAAAAAGGAGAAGCGGATGGATATTGTAAACTCAACCGGCTCAGAAAAAAGGCTCAGATTTTCATTGTGACGGGAGTGAATGGGATTAGAGTATCCTTTTCCTCACACAATGAGCCGGTCTGTTGAATCACAAAAGCATATGTTCCTCATTAGACCCTCCCATTGTCTCCATGCCGTCGTAACTATGAGCAGATCAGTTCACCCTCCTGGACCCACACTACTTCTCATTGACTTCACACTGACTACAAGGGGGATGCAGAAAGGCTACTTCTGGAGTTTTGGGGTTTACACAAAATCACTTAAGTGTACTGTACTGCATGCACATGTCACCCAGCTTACCATCCTGATGTAATAATATATAAGTGAGATTTTATGAAGCCTCAATGTGTTAGACTCTCTTGTTACATCCCTCAGATTCTCATGCAAATTGTGAGAGGCACCTGTGCTGCAGTTGCTTCTGGCTAAAAGTGATTACTTTCAATTGAAGAGAGCTGAGAGTTTAGTATGTGAAAAACAGGAGAGAGGTCTGATTGTTAAATCAGTCATGTCTTAGGTATCTGCCTACATTACAGTATAAACATCTAGTTCAGCTCTGCCACATTTCCTAGAGAAACAGTAGCATTGCCCAACCGTTAAGAAACAGATTTGGAGTGAATCATGGATGGCGTTGCCTCACTGTTACATTTTCCCAGATGGTAAGAGGGGAAAGCGCACACAGCTAGCTGGCATCTAGCAAGACATTAACTGGCGTTCCCATGGATCTGGCATATCCGACTGAGTTTGGGAAACTTATCATTCCAAATGTGTCCTATTTTCCTGTGGTCAAGCCAGACATCTGTTTACCCTATTTTCTCTCCCAGTTCGATGCAGATCTTCAGTAATTTTTTGAAAGGAAATCATTATTTTAAAAAGTTTGTTAGATTTAAGCCTAACATCTGTCACAGAGTTTCAATGCTGGTGGATCTTTAAAGCTGAAATATGTAACTTTTTGGTCGAACTGACCAAATTCGCATAGAAATTGGTGGTATAGATCTGTCGTTCTCATTGAAAGCAAGTCTCAGGAGAGGTAGATTGGTTCTATGTGCTCTATTTCTATGCTTTTAATTTCATTTTGCGTCTTTTACTTTCGGTTTTGTACACCAGTTTCAAACAGCTGAAAATACAATATTTTTGGTTATGGAAAATATATATTTTACAGCAGTTTAGATGGTACAACGATTATCTACTCTATACCTGCTTGTTTTGTCACATAAACAAACATTTAGAATTTTTGCAACCTGGATATCGTCGAGTGATTTCTGCATAGTGCATCTTTAAATATTTCAGAAGTGACTTTTGGTGTCTTTGCATTATTCATATTTGTTTTCTGGGGAAAGAAAGTTACTATTGTGTGTGTGTGTGTGTGAAGGGAAACTCTGCTGGGTAAAGGCTGACTATTGTCTGCTCTGACTGTACATTTAAAGTCTATTGTGTTCTGTGTGTCTTTGCATAAATATTTTTTTATCTTCAGGAAATGAGAATGTTGGAAACTAAGTTGGCCCTTGCAGAAACAGACACTGATTGAATTTGGTCATTAATTGTATCACTATTGCTATGACTACAGTACTTCGCAGTTGGTTATGATCATATCTTCCCGTTATGAAGTCAGTGGTGGAACGGATGTCACATCTATAAGCTAGTGGCGCCTTAAAGTGAGTGAGGGCGTGGGTTTATACAGGCAGTAATTTGAGTCTCGAGAGTTATAGTGATGAGGTGCCCAATATCTGATTAGCTGGTTTCCACATTTGCAGTATGTGTAGAGCAGCGCGTGCCAAACAGAACTCTCCTGCCCTGGTATCGGTCTTCACTCTCCTGCATATTGACTTTGTCTTCTCCTGTGTGAAAGATTATATACATGGTCCAGGCTTACACGTGGATTTTGTAATAAGAAAGAGGAACATGCTGTTGGAAAAAAGGAGAGAAAATGACTAATTCTCTCTGTCAAAGTTCAAAGGTCGCGTGTATCACAGAGGAGATGCAGCAGATTAGGTGAGGATAGCAGAGGAGGGAGTGGGTTTTCTGAGCTCTGGCTGCCCATACATTAATTTTGAATCTAATGTATGTTCGTACAGCTTAACATCCGTGTCAATTTACACTCCCATCCAGATAGGAGGACTGTGGACCTTATGTCAGCTCCGCTTATTCCAGCTTCAACCGCACTCCCTTTCACTTCCTGTCACAAAGGTCAAAGAGTGCTGACCTCTGGAGGCCGCTCAGCCACTGAATAATTCATGACATTGACTTATTTTTTTCCTTTTTTTCAGTCATCAGCACACATGTTTGTGCTGTGGGAGGGCTTTATTCATTTAGCTCATTTATAAAGTCCTCCGCACCTGTTCACGTGTTAATGCAATTACTTTTTTGGCCTAATGCAAATTTTGCGCTATGTCGCTCATTAGTGCACTGTATTTTCTAAATTACTGTGCGTTATTGTTCATTTGTGGAACACCTACGAGGTCATATCCCAGAGTGCAGTGCACTTGTTGTCGAGTTGTTTGTCAGCAACAAAAGACTCCGGGTTGGACCATCTCATATGTGGTTTCTCTTCTCTCTACCAACAAATACAAAATTGGTGTGGTGGTGTGTTCCCATCTGGGTTTTGCAAAAGCGTGATTAACTCTCAAGCTGAACAAATGCCAGTATTTATAAGGTCAGCTTTTTGCGTTGGAAATGCTATGTAAATGAGAATCAGTGAAAGGGGACATTAAGCAAAATTAAATTCATTGTCTCCTTTAATATCATTTACATTTTTGGCTAAAGCCCCGGACTGTCAAAGAGGATTTCAGAGACCATTTTAATTACACATAAAAAAAAGGGGTGTGTTTTCATAGAGGCTGTGTTTTGATAACCTGTGAAGAGAGGTCTGTTTATGATTGATTGATTGATTGATTGATGAACCACCTACAGTAAATTACATGTTTTCACTGCATCTGCTAAGGGGAATTAAAATTGCACCGTATATGTAGTGTTAATTCACCGTCCATCCACAAGTGAGAATGATGCAATGCGGAGGTGCAGAGCAATGCACAGTTTGTGTTGTTGAGTTCAATGCTGGAGGTGTTTCTCATGGACTCTTTGTATCATTCAGTGAATTGGATTTGGATTGGGATGGTGAGCATACAGTTTCGACATACTAAACGGTGCAGTCAATTAAAGTAGCTGCCTTTGAGAAAAACATCTACACACACATCCATACACACATGCACACCATGAATGCAGGCACACACACATCCGCACAACACAAACTTTTTATGTTCATGCCTCAACAATATTTCTATCTCCGTGTTTTATTTACGGCTGTTTTCAGTGTAATTTATTTGACAGATGTGAGTTTTTTTAACACTCTGCGAGAAAGGAGAGAAGAAACTGGCCACCGCACCCTGGACTGGAGTGATGTTTGAGTGAAGCCTGTCTCCTCTTGAGCCAGATTAGGAAAAGCAGGAAGTGTTGAGAGTGAAACCTGTACTTGGCAGCTCTCTGTTGGCTTGCACTTGCTGAAAAATGAAACCCAGACCCTCTCTGTAGCCTTGGAGCCAGAAACTCCTTCCCACTGTTCCAACATCCAGGATTGGGTAATGCTGTTCACTAAGCAAAACATTACCTCAAATGATTATCCTCTGTTTCTTATTCCCTCCTCCCTCATGTCGGTTTTATCACAGTTTGTAAATGTCAAGACATGTACAAAGACGCACAGTATAAATTATTTTTTCCAAATGATGCTCTCATGTTTGGGTTCACATGAGTGGCGTCTGAAGGTAACATGGTGCCTGGCATACCCGGGGGAGACCCACCTCACTGGGGTAGGATTCCCCAGGGGCATCAGCTAATGGCAAGACTTGACAACAGCACAGAAGATGGGGGTGTTGTGTTTTACTAACGCTGAGCAGGGGTGATGACTTTAACATGTGTGCAGAGAGAGCAGGAGATGTGTGTGTTAAAGAGAGTGTGTAAGAGAGAAAGAGAGAGAGAGGTGTGTGCTGTACAAGAAACTAGTCTGGACCAACAAAGTGACGGATTCGGCTCCAGCTTGACTGCACTGAAAGACGAAACATGGTTCCACATGTGTTGAGAAAGAGCAGTCCATCTGTCCGTGGAGACAACCCCTCCCCCCATTTCCACCCCTCTCTCGCTCTCCTTCTCTCCCCCTCTCCCCCTCTCCTTCTCTCCTTCTCTTCCCCTCTCTCGCTCTCCTTCTCTCCTTCTCTCCTCTCCTTCTCTCCTTCTCTCCCCCTCTCATTCTCTCCTTCTCTCCTTCTCATTCTCTCCTTCTCTCCCTTTCTCCTTCTCTCCTTCTCACCCCCTCTCCCCCTCTCCTTCTCTCCCTCTCTTCTTTTCTCCTTCTCTCCCCCTCTCTTCCCCCATTTTACTCCCTTGGTTCACTGTGCTGACAGAAAAAAGGCCAGAGCTGGAGCGATGAGATGAAGGCATGGGCAAAGAGCAACACTGGACCTCACACACACACACACACACACACACACACACACACACACACACACACACACACACACACACACACACACACACACACACACACACACACACACACACACACACACACACACACACACACACACACACACATGCATGTGTACATATGCACCCCTGTGCACACACACACACATTTTTGATTTGTAAAATTAGTGATATTTTTTGTAACAATTTTTATAGTTTGTGTTTTCCAGCTTCGGTCAAGCTTCATTGTCTCCTATTACAACCAATAACTCTGTGGATTATCATGGGAACACTGTACATTAAGTTGCCCTAAAAGACGATTACAATCAAGCATAATATTTGGAAATGACTAAATATTGTGACGCTGTAGAAAGATAATTTATAAGTGGAATACAGTACACAATGGAAATTAAATGGAACCTAAAGAAAATGTCACTCTATCTCAAATATTTAACAGCTGTCCTTTATAATTAGACTCTGTAGCTATTTAGTCTTTGTTTGGTTTCTTAATGTGTTAATGGTGCAAAAGCTCTTCAAACATCCTCGGATCCTATGGATCAAATTTAGGTCAACCATCGCACTGTTTTTACATGTTTTTTTTCCTTTAAAAAAAATATTTCCTTTCTTTGTTTTGGCATGTTCTCACTCCCTTTAAATCCTTATTAGGTTCCCTCTAATTGTCAAACTAACTGTTGGGTGAACCTCAGTCATATCTGGCCATAAAAAAACAGCACATTAGGCCCTGGTGACGGATATATGTGGTATTTCATCGGAGATGGAGTAATGCTGGAGTTTTATGGTTAAGTACCAGTTCACGCCCACACCATTTGTTTCACATTAGGCTGGAGGTTTTGTAAATCAGATCAATATGTTTGCCGTGATGTGATTCCTCGCCGGGATCTCCCGGGTCCTTCTTTCCTCCACTACTTTTCTTATAGGACCGGTTGTCGATGCACACTCACTCCACCCAACCCTCCCATCCATATCTCTCTCTCTCTCTCTCTCTCTCTCTCTCTCTCTCTCTCTCTCTCTCTCTCTCTCTCTCTCTCTCTCTCTCTCTCTCTCTCTTCACTCTCTCTCCATCCCTCCCTCCATCCCTCCCTCCATCTCCACCTCAATCTATTTCCATTTTCTGAATGTAGCAATTTGTAGTGTGACATGGCTGAGATTAGGATGGGATGCAGTCGGAGGAGGAGGATTGCATTGGACATGGTCCTGCTCCCATGGCGTGGGGTCACATGACAAAGATGGGGAATTGTAGGATGGGGTCATCAGTTACCTCGAGGAAATGAGCGGGTCTTCTGGTCGCTCCGATGGCCCCCTGGGGTGCCTGAAATGGATCCGAGGGAAAAGCCCCAGAGAAAGTCCTGAACCAGTGTCATTTATTAAAAGTGACAAGTTATTTCTAAGTATAGCGCTGTTTTTTTTGTGGCCCTCTGTCCACGAGTCACGTAGATATGATAAATGTAAGGATGACCCCATCTTTTTACATATACACAGCTTCCATTCAGTCTGGGAACATTTGTATTCTGTTTAAGGAGCTAGTTCTTACTGTTTGAAACTAAACAATTTAGGAATTATTTGACAACAGCTATGAAAATATTTCAATATGCGTTCAAATGTTTGTTGTAAAACATTTGTCTTAGTTAATGAAAACTATCTTGTTGCATTTAAAACAATACACTTCAATATCTAACGTAGTCAGATTCTCACAATTTGTATATTTCTGTAAAGCGTAACATTAGATTTTCTTAACCGATATTATTTTACAATGAACCTCCTTTCACTTGTGGAGTGGTGTGGTCCTTTTGACCCCCCCCCCCCCCCTTACAGCCTGCCCCAACTGCGTTAATGATATATGACAGAAATTTCCTTGTGCTGGTTCAGTGGCAAGAAAGGTCCTGGTTAGTCTATATCAATCCATCTGTCTTATGTTCCCATGTCTTCAATAACCGCTTGATGGAAACCTGCTGCTGGCTCCTCTTGCCAATTGAAATCAGATCTCCTCTACAGCCCGGTGTAATATTGATCCATATTCAACACCCAAGCTTTCGATCGATCACTATTGATTTGCAATAAAAAAAATCTCATAGACGTCTTTGAAGTTAGCCTACAGCATTGGAAGTTCCCCTTTCAGGACCTAGTAAATACAATCACAGAAAACCTTTACGACGCCACCTCAGTGAAAGTTAATCAAATCAATAATGTGCTAGTTAGGTTGTAATCGTTTTGCTTTAGGCTACACACATTATCATGATGAAACTGTGTGAAATTATATCCAATGTTATGTAAGCTAGTTGGACAGAAAATGGAATATTGTCGCCCTATGTTTAATAGCATAGCAAGCAACATAGCAACATAGGCTAGTATAACACTTCTGTTTGTTAGCCTATTTCATGACATACATGATATTATAAAGAGATGACGTAGCTGCATACCTTTATCTTTTGCGCGTTTCTCCTCTTCTTCTTTCCTCTTTTTCCTAAACTGGGCACCTGATGGCTAAGACCTTTTCTTATCCGTTTGTGTTGATTTGGCACTCGAGCATCAATACGATACCCATCCCCCAACACTGTCAACCAAGATTCAAGACTAAACCAATTCACCTTGGTGGTGTGCAGACTGGTTTTATATTATTCGTAAAGATTTCGCACAAAACAGAAAAAATGCAACATAATGTCTGTGAAACTATACTGTATATTCACAGTATTATGAATTAATTGTGGTTTATTTGGTAGCATTTCGTAGTGTGACAGATTTTACTAATTGCATTAGTACTGTACAAAGTTAGAGGTGTGCTATTTGATAGATTCCCCCGCTCCCCCTACCTCAGGCTTCCAGTGGGGAGACCTGAGGTCAACATAACCCCGCCCCCCTCCCCATCTCGAGTGGGAGACCTTCCCAGGCAGTAGTCTACCTAGCTCACAAACTAGAATCAGGGCGCCCACTCCGTCAAGGTTAATTGACCTACAGTCCCACACGGTGGCATGATATCATTGACGTGACGTGCAAATGAGCGATAGAAAACCGATCGTGCAAATGTCACCATTCCAAATTATTTGGTGCCGGCGCCCCGAGCCGCCCCCGGCAAGATGCCGCCCTGAGCGGCTGCCCATGTCACCCATACCTAAATCCGCCAGTGAGTGCAGCAACAGAAACAATGTTCCACTCCAGTCATGTGAAAAAACGATTCTTTCCAGTCATGTGACACAACAATCCTTTCCAGTCATGTGACACAACGATCCTTTCCAGTCATGTGAGACGACGATCCACTCTAGTCATTTGAAACAAACCAATGACAATTATTTCATGGGATAACACTTCTATTAGGAGTCATATATTGAAGAAGTCCTGTCCCGTTTCTGAATTAGCATACATCTATATTGCAGTGGGGAAGTATGTCAAATCTGTCTGCAATCGAATTGGAATGCTTTAAGCGTGGGTTCAGCCATGTGCACTTCAGATTGATTTTTGCATGTTAATACAATGACAAGTCTTCCTGTGGCTTGATATGAATTGGCCTCTCTCTTGTTATCCCACCCTCACACACAGACATGCTCTCTCCCTCCCACACCCTCACTACTAGAGCCCAGTGTTGAGTATAGAGCAGCCTTATTAGCTCCAGACCATGTCTTAGTCCGCCCCCCGACCCTCTGTAAAATAACTGTTCCCATCCAGCGGGTCCGAGTCCGGGCGCAGGCCCATGGACATCTGAAAGAAATTATCCCCAATCTCTGACATCCAGGAGTTTACAGTTATATAATGATGGGGAAAACCACATGTCCCCGGAGGGAGTGCACATTTTTGGGATACCTCCCCATCTGTTTGGGGCTAAACTCAGGCCGGACCAACAGGACAGCACGGCACGTTTTACCAGCCCTGTTTAACCAGCCCTGGTCCAGCCAGTCTGGAACTCATTACATTGTGTGATAAAGCAAATCCAATAGAGTTCCCTCCTCAGTGATTGTGGCACCGTCTCACCCCTGGTTGTCCCTGTGTAAGTGCTGGTTGTTTGTTTGTCCTGGAGAGGCTGACTGAGGGTTAATGCAGGGACCGGGCCAGCCAGGTCGGAGGCGACGCTAAACCTGAGCTGCCTGGCATTGCTCGGCTCCCTCTCCGCTGTCCTTGTTTGGACTGCAGCGCAGGTTTGCTTTCTTAGAGGGAAGCTGAGCCCTCATAATCACTGGCCCTTCCTTTGGATGGGGAGCGTTGCACAGACCAGAGGGAGTGATGACATAGTCCGAGAGGCCTTGCCGGTTCACCGTCGTGCTATTAGCGTATTTATTTTCTCTGCTCATTGTATGGTTTAAGTCACACCATATTGTGTTCGGCCCCTATGCACGTGCAGATCACTCTGATGTGATGAGGTACTGTATATACTATAGACTTGTGGGCTTTGTTTCCACAAATCATTGTGTGGATTACTGACTGGCTGTCCTGAGTGTAATCTTTATCAGTCTGTTAACCATATCCTCTGCTTTTGGTGCCTTCATAAGTGAACTGATAGACCCTGACAGACAGAGGAAACCTGACCATTTTCAGAGGATCCTTGTAAGATCTAAACCTATTCAATATAAGAACAAGTGTTCTTGAGACCTCGCTATTGTTTTAGACTACCGAGCAGGGATGCCGGAAAACGTGTGGCGAGACGAGATTTGCCACAGCACTTTTCAATCACTTTTGATTTAGTTTAATAATATATATCGACACAAAGTGTTAAAAAGAGGGGCAAAGTGCTGCTTTTTAGATGTTTTTTAGACCAATTTGTCTCTTAATTTTTCAACACCCAATTTCTCTGTCCTTCACATCGGACTGCTGCTGCAGGCTCTTTGCGTGTCTTGACCAGTCAGATTACCAGAAATCACAGGTCATGCAGGCTGGTCACCCTTCACTTTTCTCTGGTATTTATTTAGCAAGCGTGATAACACATCACTCCAGACAGACACAAGCAAAAACTCTTCCATAAATGTAGCAGCCTATACATCTAAACATGGAAATTAGATTATTTTTCAGTCTGATCAACTATAGGCTCCTATCAATAGCAGCAGTATAGTCTAGCCTACTATGCCTGTCCCTCTGGCCAGGGTAAACGAAGCGATAACGCTGTGTATTTATAGTCAATTTGTTTTTGAGAAAATGTGAATGGGATCCCATTTGGTTTAAATTCAAACTTTGGCTGACTAGGCTACCTATAATTTTTCAATCCAAAATTGTTAACTGGAATTAATCAATAAACACAATAGCTAACATAGACTGTGAGTAAATGTTGTATTAGGCCTACAGTTGCATAGGGCAGGACTACATGATGTAAACCTGCATAAAGCAAGCTCAGAGTTTTATTGTCCAATCATGTTGCTTTCTCTCTGTCTATGTATAGGAAACCCCCTAGTCCTTCTTTATTTAAATATAATTCATATGAACAAGTACAAGGTTGCTGCAGTTTGACAGGTTTTTAATCTTCCCCAAGTTCAGGAGTTTTCCAATAGTTTTTTAAAAACCATGTGACCATGTTTAGAAAGACTCTGGTCCTATCATAGCTCATATTAAACCTTTTTACAACAGATTAATCACGTCATACCTTATAAGGTCTGGAGTTTTAACTGGTTAGGTTACTAGATCAGGAAATACTACGGGCCTCAGAATTATTTTCCCGCCACGCCACTCTGGGAACTGTGGTGCCACCTCCGCTACCGATAATGTTTTATTCATTGCCACTGTTGTTATTGAAATGGCTTGTCGATTCGAATAGGGTTAACCTGGCCTGACAATACAATCTCATTGTATCCAGTGGAGAGTGAAAGACATAGCAGTAGCATAGGCTCACCAGAACACACAGTGAGATTGAAGGATGGGGGGCAGAGTGAGTGGCTCCTCCAGATGGAGATCCAGGATAACAACCCTTTTCCAGAGATTCCATAATAGGAATCTACCCAGGCTCGCCTATTAAGTTGTGCAAACAACGAGAAATGAGCACAGAGAGAGAGAGATAGGGGTAGAGGAGATTATGTGGAGATGGACAACCCATATGGCTTTGCCTCTCTTGTGCAAGTGCCAAATAGACACTGTTGGACAAGTCTCAGGTCATGCGGTCTACAATAGTCAAAGAACTGCCTTGCAAAAAGGGTTTTTTTCAGTCACAGAGGTGCATGACAAGATTTGTTTTCTGTTTTCTGTTGGGAAAGGGGAAAGTACGACATGCAGGTCAGGAAGGACAGTGTTGGGGTTAAGAGGTCGCAACCTCTTTGGTACCTGAGCAACCTCATATGGCTAAGCCGTTTCTCAGGCTCCTCAAAAACGGGGTTGAAAAATGTGTGTGTGTGTGTGTGTGCGTGTGGTTGAGGGGGTTGAAGGTGATCTATCATCAGCAGCAGAAACACAGACAGGATGGCAGCTACTGCAGCTAATCAGCGTTAAGACAGATTGGCAGGACTTTCTCAGTTTAGATACATGACACCAGGAGCAGAAGTAGTCAGAAAGACTGAGTGTACAGTGGATGTTGAACTTTGACCTCTCATCCAAATAAAGATGATGTAGAACAACTGTATAACCATTCAAAAGAAAAGTGTTTTGTTCTTGTCATACATACAAATGGGCAATTATTTTTCTAGTGTCAGTTCTACCAATCACGACGTAGTCCCCCAATATCTCTAAAGCTGCATTTTTCTCAAAGATAGTCTATTTGTGTAGAGATTGGCCTGTCACTTTGTGAAACAACATTCCTGATGCTTTATTGTTGCTCTGCCGTCACCCTCTCTTCCTGTTTACAAAGTGGCTTTTTGTCGTTTGAGGAAGTAAACTTCATCAGGTCGACGCTGAGGTGTGCTTCACATGTCACTCAGTGGAGCTCTCCCCTAATGAAATGCTGCATACAGATTTTTGCCTGCGGGCTCAGGGGGATAAGACCGTGAAAACAGAATGAAAAGAGCCCTTTTCCACATTCACACACACCACACACACACACACACACACACACACACACACACACACACACACACACACACACACACACACACACACACACACACACACACACACACACACACACACACACACACACACACACACACACACACACACACACACACACACACTTGCTTGAGTGCATCCATGTGAAGAGATTCAAATCTGCAATTTATTCAAATATTGATATTTCTACTTGTCAGGAGAAAGGTGCCTTGAAATTTCCTCTGAGTACTCCTGTCAGAAAAATTGCGCAAAATATTTCAGATCATTCATAAATGGAGTTCAGCACTGTGAAGTCAGTAGGGAACAGCAACATATATATACAGTATATATATATATATATATATATATATATATATATATGCTTGTCAACGAAGAATAGGAGCAATATTAAAGAGACTGGCGCTTACTCTTCCATCATGTCACGCAATCAGCCATAGCAGGCCCATAGTGTAAACTGGTGTAGCAGTGTGTATTTGTGTGTGTATGTGCATAATGTATTTGTATGTGTACATGTGTATGTGTATTTATCTTCATGTGAATGGGTGTATGTGTAGGCCGCGTTGTGACTCCTGCTTAGATCTGTTTGTTGTCTTTCTCCATCGAGACACACCATTTCCCATCCTGCATCAGCCTATGGGAGTGTGGCCCTCCTGCAGAGGTCCGTAACCGGACGCTGCCCTCCATGTGGTTTGAATTAGGGCCCCTGAAGCTGTGAAGGACGCCTCAAATGACGTGAGGCACTCACCCACAAATTCCAATCTGTTGAACGGTAGAAGAAAATAGCTTTTTCGGGAAACCTCCACGATTTTTTGACTGGGTCTCGGAGCGATTAAAACAGGGAAGAAACCAATAACTCAATGAATCATGACTATTTGTCCCATGAAATCTGCCTCAGTCACACCCACATGCACATCCAAATCAACCCTCTCAGATTATAGCTTTTCAAACTTAACCAGAGAAAAGCCTTGTTCTGTACTCCCTTGGCTGAATGGAACTCTCAACACTGGGAGCAGATTAGGCAGACAAGGTTCAGATGATTCATGGGGCTCCATTGTGCCAAGGCGATACAGAAAAGGACCCAGTATCTCTCTCCGCTGGTCATGTGACACTATAGTTCATAGCTGTTGACGAGGAGCGGTTTGGCACAGCTTGGGACCCATCTGGGTGGTGCAGATACCCAGACAGAGGAGCTATTTTACAGTTAGGCATCTGTGTGGCTGAAGAGCTATTTAGCATATGCTGCTATACCGGAGAATGTGCTTCCACATTGCCAGTCATAGATTAGTGCTTATTTCCTAAAGCCCCATGGAAAAGCGGATAGATGCAGTACAATCCAAAGTTGGCTATGTGAATAATAATTTTGGTATTTTTGTTGCTTTAGAAAAAAACACATTCTATTCGATTTTGTAATGACTCCATTGAATCGTTTTATTATAAAAAATTAATAAAAAATGTCATTATTTATTTCACTTAGTCCTGCATGTTGCAGCTCTGAGGCTAAGATTTTCACTGTACCCTGCAATCACGCCTGCAACCCTGTACATGTGACTAATAAACAATCTGAATCTCTGAATCTGAATCTGATTGGCTGATGTTAAGGCTAGGACAATGGCCGGCAGTTGAGACAGTGCCTGTCCATCTACCTGCATGCCACCTTTCATACAGTGTGTCCTTAGTCGTCTGGGCTGCAACACGGACCAGTGCTCTGCTGACAGGAAAGGGTAAACGTTTACCGCCTCGATCCTCCATTAACTCTGTGAAGGCACTTCGATCCTTTGTGAAAATAATGATATTGATTGTTTTTTTTTTACAAAAGCAATGGCTTCCACAAAGGAAGGATTACTTGTTGATACAGTAATAATATAGTTAGGGGTTACGGGAGTATGTGTGCGTTTCCGAGTAGTCAAACTAGTCTTTATATAAGAACTCTATCTGTCCATATGTGTGTACGTGAAATGTGTGTGTCTCATAAGATTACACACATCTTCCCACAATCAAACAGCGACATCTTCCTCAAACTATTAAAATGAAGACATACAAAACTGGTGGTAACAACATTGTCTGATAACGACGGCCTTATAGACCCTATTGGCTTCCATATCACTTTCTCTCCTTTTCATCTCTCCAAAAGGCAGTCACACATTCACCCCATCATAGAGCACTCTTCCACAGAGATCAGGAGCTCCCTCCCTGTCAGGGGTGCTTTGTAACGTAGCAGAGTAGCAAGAAACTCCCCCAGAGCTGTTGAACAAACACCAGCCCAGCCTGTCAATAGCACCTCCGCAAACTAATTGCCTGTTAAGTGAACCATCCCCAAAGCTGCCCACACACACTCTAAGCGCACATTGTTAGAAGACAAGAGACACTCTTCTGTTTGACACCTTGTTAGAAGACAAGAGACACTCTTCTGTTTGACACCTTGTTAGAAGACAAGAGACACTCTTCTGTTTGACACCTTGTTAGAAGACAAGAGACACTCTTCTGTTTGACACCTTGTTAGAAGACAAGAGACACTCTTCTGTTTGACAACTTTTTTTTTTGAGATGGCTTTTTTGTCATTCATAAAGAAAACACAGTGTACAATTAGGTTGGTGTGATTTTACAAAGCAAGGGTTACAGAATGGTTCATTTTATTTTCTTGTTACACTCATTGCATGGTCATAGACAGCTCACCATCTGTTATTGTTGTGTTTTTCTATAGTCATTAGACGGCAGTAGTGTAGTAGCCCATTGGCTTGTCTGTAAGCCTGTATTAACAGTGCAGTGGGATTGACACAGCTGGGGAGAGCAGCTTGAGGCTGTACGCTCAGGTATACACAGCGGTGTTCAAAGCTCCTTTCTGAATCCTGATCAGAGCGCTACACTGGCCAAGCGATGGCCTATTAAATATACATGGGCAGGGGTCAGATCTGGAGGTCCCTGCTTCCTCCCAGCCATGTGCACTTAAGCGGAAGGGCTGGGCAACAATAAAAACCTCCTCTCGCTCCAGTGAGCTCTCCCCTGACACCTCAACCTCCAGTGTGTACGTCAAGGACAGCGCTCACCTAGCGCTACATTACAACCCTGCCTTTGTGAAAAGGACAAATGCTGGATTTTTTTTTTTTACACTTGTCATTATATATTTATATTGAATAACACCCAAGACTACTCTGTCTCTCCTTCCTCTAGACGTTGATACAAAGAGAAAGAATTTGAACTGTAGTTTTACTGTGGTGTGATGGTTGGACATGTGATTAAGTAGGCTAGGAAGCAGAGACAGAGAGGAGTGCTGCAGTGGTCCTTCATGCCCAGGCGTGATTAATATATTCAGAGTGACAGTCACTCTGTGTTGTTCGTTAAGCCTTCTCTGTTGGCCTAATGAAGTGGAGCAGCAGTTTATCAATTCACCCAGCGGTGAGCCGCTTGTGTCGGGGATAACCTTTTTACCAGGCGTCACAGTGATCAGCTTTGTGCCCTTTCACCTCTAGCGAGTGTCCAACGAGACAGCTACTGTGACAACGACAGCGGGACACACAAAGATTTCAATGGGAGATCCACTGAACAGGATTGGTGTGCATTGTTGTAATCCAATAAAAAAGGCAGATAGAAGAGAAAGGGTTTTGACTGAATTGGAAAGAGGATCATGATAAGGGATGTAAAAACTGCCTATGTGGTTGTTCATCTATAGAATCAGCACACAGTACAGTGCACATCATAACACACAACTTAAGGGTGTCTCCATCAACAATTCCCCCCTGCAACTACGTCCCATCCTCCCCCACTGTTCCTTCCTCCATTCCACATTGCTTGTGTTCATTTAGACTGCAGTGACCTGCCTTACACACACATCAGCCCTTTCTCTCATGAGTAATTGCGATGGTCTCATGGAGGATAATGTGGTTTAAACTCCACATCGCCTGTCTATTAGGAGAGACATGATGGCAACCACAAATAATAAAATACATATTTATTCCTCTATATGTGACGCTAACTAGGCAACATATCAAGCGGGTGCTGCTACTAATGGTCTCCCTCTGTCAGATATGGTACCCTCTACTCCATTTCCCAGGGGCCTCGCCTCCACATATCTTCTGCTTCATTTTCCATGGGAGCCCGGTCGTAAATGCACATACACCCCATATATATTTGATAGTTAATATTTATCCTCGCTAGGGAAGTGCACTTTACATGTGGTAACATACGATTACCTGCGATTCGTATGGCAAAGAAACAGAAAATCGATGTGGATATATAATTCATGACAGAGGGGCTATCAGTTTTTATGGCTCTCTATCCAGGCTCATTAAATTTTTATCGTAATTGACTGGAAGCAGGAGTTTTTAAAGCATGTTTCATTCCCTCACTTTCTACCTTTAATAATTAAGTCAAGTTTAATTGGTTGTATTTTGAAGCACCTAGATGATAGCACTTTCCAAATTCTGAATCATGAATTATGGACAATGATATGTTATGCATTAGTGTGTGAATTTATTTATTGAGTAAGGCAGAGAAGGTATGTCATTGCCCAAAAATCAGAAGACAAAAATCTGTTATCTCACCCCCTTCAAACACCCATTTTGGCTGTTAAATGCTATGATATGCCACTGTCTCTCAAAACTTCCTCACGAACTATGAACACTGAATCGACTCCACTGATTGGTGGTCAAGTTGCTCTCTTGACGGCAGATTGACTGAAGAAAAATTGCTCTTTCAAATTTCACCCTTCATTCGTTGCAGTTGTTCTTCCACACATCAAGTCTCTCTTCCATGTCTGAGACAGACAGAGGCTTTATCCATTAGGCGTTAGCAAGGTGGACGGCTGGACAGATTGAGGTGGGATGGAGGACACAGGGCTGGGAGACAATCCTACATTTGAGCACTCTGAAGGAAAATCAATCATGTCATCATAAGTGAGAAGTATGGATGAATTTCATCAGCTGGTTTCCGTCCTTTTCACGCCACTGGCTCCCTGACTGGTCTGTCCTGCTGATTGGCTGCCTCAGTGACCCCTAGATTTAAGAAGGGGAGGGTTTAGAGATCTGTTGTAATAAGCGAGATGGGTCGGTAGTCTCAGTGCAGTTCTCTAGTTGTTTGTTAAGTGCAATACTTCTGGAAACCTCTGGTGGTTTCCCCTGACATGTGATAATGGCTTAACCATCTGATTTTAAGCAAAACATATTGAATGATTTTGTAAGAGGATGTTTCGCAACAATCTCCAGATATGATGAAGTGTTTTAAAGGGCACCATGACTTTGTCTCATGACATCTTTGCCCCATTGTTTTATGAGGTCACATATGAGCACTAAAAGCACTGTGGGTATAGGGTGTGAAACAATCCAAAATGGATGAAAGTGATGACATGGAAAGCAGCGAGGAGAAATCGACAGCTAGTTTACAGCCTTGTTGTTGATTCGAGCAACAGAGAGAGAGAGAGTGAGAGAGAGAGCGGGAGAGAGAGAGAGACAGCGGGAGAGAGAGAGAGAGAGAGAGAGAGAGAGAGAGAGAGAGAGAGAGAGAGAAGGGGTGGCTTAGAGTGGTGATAAATTTAATGGAAAAATCAAATACAAGACAAATTCATTCCTCTCCACTTGATGCTTGAGTCGTTTCTTTCTTGGCCTGTGGTAAGCCTTTGAAATAAACTGTCACTCCTTATCGATTGCATCTGAATTGTTACCGAGATTTCTGAATAGTAGTCTTGACACACACCGTGCAAATGGTAATCTTGGGAGATGAGAACATGCAGACTGAACAGCTAACACTTCAGACTTCAAATAAAAGGGCTTTTCTTCTCGCCTTTCAAATCTTACTTAATGCATTTTGTAGGATTGCACATTTCATTGATTAATGTGTTGTACTACAGGATATATATATAGACTATATCAGCACCATTGCTAATAAGGTGTCAGGTTTAACCCTTGCTTGCTGTTAGACATAAGGAAGCTGTCTAACAGCAAGGGTTAAGCAAGCCATGCTCTCCATCATTGGAATTGTTCACACACAACACCAACAGAACATGAAACGGTTGTGTCACAGTTTGTTTACCATTTGCGTCACATCAGTGATGGAGATGCCATGATCAAATTCAACTGATATCATGTCAAATGTTCAGCGGCCAGTTAAATGAACATTGTAAGTGACAGATAGTGAAATCAGTATGCCATGGTATGGTTCATTATACATTATGTGTACAGTATGGTGTGTTTAAGATAGAGAGGGTTATATTCATTAATGTAGCTGTGTGCCAGTCAGAGCTGGGAGAGACAGAGCTCTGCTTGTATCAACTCATCCCCTAGCTGACAGGCCTGCAGCAGGAGAAAAGGAGTTCTTCGGATTGAGTGCCATTTTCTCTTCTTTAACAAGGAAATTAGTGTGTAAAGGAGATCTGTCAGGATGAAGTGCAGCTTGACTGCTGCCACCCTCCCTCTCTGTCTCTATTGCACCCCTCCTCCGCTCTGTCTCGCTCCCTCTCTCCTCCCGCACCTCTCTCCCACTCCCTCACTATCTCTCTCTTTCTTGCTCTCTCTCTCCACTCAATGGCTCCCTCAGGGGATCTTCCTTGAGCATTAGCAGAACACATCCAATGTCCCAGCTACATGATTTCATGATATGATTTGTACCGGGGATTGACAATAATCCCCAAATAAAGTTGAAAGTGAATGACTCTCAATAAGAGACACAGACAAGCAAAAACTAACCTTTTAGAGATTTTCTTTATCTTCCAGAGCATGGAAAATGAATTGGCTTTGCATCAAATAACGTCATTTTAGCAACAAATCCAGCATGTTGTTTTGTCTTTTATGCTCATAATTAATTCCTACACAGGAACCTCAATAATATACATAATGCATCACACGCTCATTTAAATCTTCAGTTGCTCTGTTTTTGTAGTAGCTTCCCATTACTCTTTACCATGTTTGGTAGAGTCTGCTACTCACTTGTAGACAAAGATTTCTGCTGGAGTTGCAGGATGTCATAAATTGACAATGCAATTATAGTTACTTCTAACCCCTCTCTCCACTTTCACCCTCCTTATGTTAATCCTTTTGGCTCAGCATTAGTAAGAGCTAACTTTTTACCTCAAGTGGACAGGGATGAGATTCACCCGCATGTTTTAATCAGTCTGCTAGCTTCAGAGGTTTGTGGTAAAGCAGAAAAACACATCCAAGGCTAATTTAAAATGTACTCTTGCATCCGTGATTGAAAACAGCCTCACAGGTGAGCAAGAGAAAGACAATTAGTGAATTTCCGCCAGAGAAGGGGCTGCATACTAAAAAACACTGAGCACTATTTCTCCATCTGGCCCCTAGTGTGCAGGGAGCAGCAGCTGAGGTCCGGTTTCAGCCGTCAATCACAGCAGCCTCGCTGTGGGGTGTGTATCCTGGTGAGATAGCCTAGCGCCAGTCATTAGCCAGCGCTGCCAAACTGTACTGGGAACTGCCCTGCACCACTCTTCACGGAGGTTTAAATATCCCCGCACTGTGACAGGATCAGTTTAGCGATCTGTTGGATTGATCTCCTCTTTAAAGTTTGGCCTGAGGCGACTCTAATTGGGAACGAGGCTGACTCCCACTTCCTTCTCTCCCTCAACTGTCAGTCAGTGCTTTGTTTACTGAGGACATGCCCAGACCTATTTACTGAATAAAGAGGAGACGTGGTGAGGATGCTGCTGATCACGCCAAGGCCCACAGCGGGATATCACCACTCTGGGGAGGGAACTCCGTTTTTGACTTTTTGGACTACTGACAGTTAGCTACTACAGTAACCATCACACAGAGGAGTGGTTTGTTTTTTCTCGGTTTATCCTATGCAAACCTACAAGGCATGGAGTGCAGACAAGGTGCTTGTATACCTCAGGGGAATTATTCTGACACCTTCCAACATAATGCAACATATGAAGGGATGTTTACATGGAAAAACAGAAGAGAAAATGGGTTTCACTTCCACCACCTTACATACGCTGCTTGTGGAAAATGAAAACCCAATTTGACAATCCTCCTGAGATATCTGGAGATTTCCTGATACACAGCAGCTTATTGTATTTGTTCAGCTTGCTGTAGGGCAGAAACCCTGAAATCTATAAGCCCCTAAAACCTTACAACCAAACCATGTGCAGGTGTCTTGGTTACTGCCTTCCAGTGGACCATTCTGGAGGAGAGTGCTTTCGCCCGATAGACCACTTCCTAGTCCCTTTGAATGAATGCCTCCTCAGATTAACGTTCTCATTTAGGATGTTTTCAGTGGCGCTGAATGACAGAGCCTTTGGTTGCGCTGGAGAGGCAGGTCCATTGATGCCCATAGGGATTTATTAATGATGAAGTGCAGGCCCAGCCACTATCAGAGGAACACAACACTGCTCTTAATAGAAAACCATTTAACAGGGAGAGGGGATGCGGGGGGGAGCTTTCTGACACTCTACTGATAAGAGGCAGCTCTTCAGAGGTGATGGCGGTTACAATGAAAGACGATGGGTGTGATGGGGACACAATGACACACATGTTGCGTCTGACAGCCAGTGATTTAGACGTGGGGGAATAGCTGGACTGGGAACACAGTTTCTCTATGAGCCACTCAATAGCAAAGCATAGTCATAGTATCGACTAAGCTACGTATATGTAGATTGTACAGATATATTTTGGGGGCATTAAACTCTGAACACAATCATAAAATGCTTATCATATGTACCTACTGTAACTGTACATTGTGGTATAAGCAAGCTGAGGAGGAGAGGAAGAGGGATAGAGAGGAGGGAGAGCAGTGTCTCAGAGATAGAGAGAGAGAGAAAGAGAGAGCTGTCAGTTTGAGGAATGAGCAGGATAAGAGGAAGGGAGCAACTTGGCAGATGGGCAGAAGAAACCGGGAGCGCACTTATCAATTAAACATGTAAACACACGAAAGCAGGCAGAGACAGAGAGAGTTAAATAAACATTACGCCACACTGTAATTACGGTACACTCTGAAAACGCCACCATTTTAAACTGTTTCCTCTCTCTATGCCTTCAAGATGAAGCCATTGGACTTGGCCTGAAGGCTTGTTTAGCTAACCCTTCCTTAGTTCCCCATCCTAGAAAGGTAATGAAACAGATTATTGTTTCAAGGCAGAACTAACCGTCTCCTACTATAACAGACCTCTCTCAATTAAAAACTTAAAATCATGAATGAGAATCCCAATCCTGTTGACATTATCATATTTTTGTTGTTGTTGTTAGGTCTTTGAAACATTATTGATTAATTACGGACTCCTACTGTGGCAGGTTTGAAGCACGCAGAGTTGGAGCTCACCAGGACATCTGAGATGTATCCGTAGGAGAAGAAATTACTAAAGGGAAATTGAATCAACATTCTCTCTCTTTATCTTTCTCTCTTATCTCTCTCTACGTTGAGTGCATTTGTGGTTAAAATAGGAGGCGATATCCTCACTTTGACATTCAGCGCAGATGCTATCGCGTAGCCTTAGTATTTAAGAACACAGAGAAGGCAGACAGACATCTGTCAGTTGTTGTGTTTGAAGTGAATGTGAGTGGGCCGCTGAAAAACATACTGGACACCAGCCCATTCAGACCACAACGTCTCAGGTGTTTACAAACGGAAGAGAGAGTGACAGCAGAAACCAGAGATGAATGGATGACTGGGGTTGATCTCTGTCCTCATCCTGTGTGTTAAGTTATTCCTTAGCTGCTCCCCCAGTGGGGTGCAGGGGAACAGGAAGTGCTATCCAGGCAGCAGACAGACACAGCCCCTGATAGGCTCCATATGAACACTACAGTATGCACAGGGAATTTGGGCTTGTCACCACCGCCTATACATAACGCATGCCTCTATGTAGCGCAATGAGGTAATATCATGCAAATAGGTGGATGACAACAATAACAGTGATTGCCAGTAATTATGATTATCTTTATCTGTTTAGTAGTATAGTAATGACAGCAATAGTAAGGATAGGGGTAACACAGTAGCGGTGGTTGTATAACAGTGTATTTTGATATCATTGTTCGAGGGGTGGCTATAGTCATGTATCATCTGTCAGCTCTCCTCAGACCTGTATCTATTTCAGGTGGCATGTCAAGTGAGAGCAGCTATATCTGGCTGGCAATTAAGCTGGCCTGCCTCCCCTTGATGCTTGATTAGTCCGATTGATGGAGGAGGCCATATGTGGCAGAGTCAAAACTTGGCAGCCAGGCTCCATCCTCTCAAATGAGAGGCTGGCAATAAAGAGGCAGGCTGTCCAGGGACGCTGCACGTATGTGGGCCCGCAGCGCCGTGATGTGGGCCCCCTCTCTGGGGCCTTTTTCTGTAGGCCTATTGGCCACTGTACAGTCCGGCCAAGTTCCCATAAGGGCCAGAGGTGGAAACTGGCTCGGGGTGTCACTGTCACTGGACGACACCTCTGCGGTGCGAGCTGCAGGCTAGAGGGGGGGAGTGGAGTTGATGGTGGGTGTGTGGAGAAGCGGAGATAGCCGAAAGCCATGGCCTCCTTCCCAGTCTGGCTCGGAGACAACAAAAAGAGAATGCTTGAGAAGGGGGAAGCAGCGGGAGAAGAGCACAAAGATAAAGGCACAGGCAAGGTCAGCCCAGCTAATGGGCCTGAGCTGTAGGCTGCCTGGGGCGAGGCACACTTCTGTTCTCTCTCCCACACCACATCAGGCCTTCAAACACCCCCAAGTCTAGTCCTCTCCTCTTGAACACACACCTATTTTAAAAGACACACAAACACCTACATGGTATTGCTACGATAATGTGTGGGGGTATTGACAATCACTACTCCCCTCTCCACAACCCCCAAACCCCATAGCATACCCTAGTCCCTAGCCCCCCCCCCCCCCCCCCCTTATCATTCTGTCAATCACTAAGGAGCTGAACTCTTCAGCTTGGTCTGCTATCCCTATAGGGCATATTCTCAGTGAGCTCAGGCAGGCAGGCAGGCAGGCAGAGAGGCAGGCAGGCAGGCAGAGAGGCAAGCAGGTTGGCAGGGGGTAGACTTGTTCAAGGAGGCACAGTGTTGTCAGGTTGGCTGCCGTTGCTTGGCTCCACTCACAGACTACTTTAATGTGCAGCGGAGTAGAATAAGTGAGTGGTTGTGGGCACCAGCTGAGCTCAGCCTCGTCTCTGCCTGGTCGCAGTGGGGCGAACTGCTGCCACCTGACACTGGGCACCCCGCTCAGGGCTCCTCTTGGCAACGTGGCACAGCACACATGTCCCCTCATTTGGATGAAGATTCAGACGCACAGCACACAAAAGCTTTGCTCCATCCCCCACTTGCCCCCTCCACCCCTCACTCCCTCTCTCCCTCTGTTTTTCCTTTCTCTTTCGGTTTTGACGGCATCATAATAATCTGGGTATCTTCTTGATCATGCCTCGGATTTTTTATTTTCTTCTTCTTTTATCCCTCATCTTCTTGGAGACGAGTTTGAAATTGCCTGCGTCAGGACTTTGCTAATTAAAGTCATACTTTCAAAAATGCCATAATAACTGTTAATTAGCTTGATGCTATTTTCAGCATAATTTGCTAATTAGTGGAAAACCTGTACAGCGTTTCTCTCTAATTACAGTATGGCTCCGCACGGCGCATCTGTGCCTTGACTCCAAATGATACCATTACAAAGTCCCATATTACGCATTCTCTCAAAACAGATAATTGCCTCCACCGATACTGAGAAACTTCAGTCAACTGATTTGATGGTAATAAATGGACAGGAACAGACACAAGCCTCCCCTAGTTCATGTTTACTCAATATGGAAAGGAAAACATATTTTGGAAGAGATGCAGTGAGTTGGGAGTAGAATCTATCTAACTGGTAGAGTGATTTGGGTTGGGTGGGTAAAGCACATTTTACAGGAAACGGACAAAATCAGATAGTTTAAACATTAATATAATAGTGAAACAACTTGCCTACCGATCAACCACCTGCCTAATATAATCTAGCAAGTAGAGAATCACATAGAATCTCTACGTGACCGAAGGATGACCCTAAAACGTGTGTATACCAGAGACAAATTAGGACTCGTTACGTGTGGGGACGAGCATGATTGGCATGACCTTTGACCCCTCTCAGCTGTGTCCATCCTCTTCCATGCCCTGTGCCTGACAGCAACCAGCAGCCTGACAGGGGTAGCATCGGCGTTAGCTAATTAATGCACCACTCCAGAGCCCCTTTCATTTATGGCTTCTGAAAGGCATTATTAAATTAATTAAAGTACCAAGAGTTAGTCATTATGAAATCAGGAGGTTTACATGGATGATAGCGTTTATGAATTAAACATCTCAAAGTTCCTCGCAGGAGATACCCAGGGATGAGGATGGGTACCTAGCGCGACAGATGTTTGTCCTCCCCCCCCGAGCTAACCTGTATCGCAAGCAATTTAGGTCTCGTTTGGGGGTTTAAAAACAGAGAAGGGGAGAGAGGAAGGTTCAGGGTAGCTAATGAGCAGAGAAAGAGATGGGAAGAGGAGGTCGCAGGCTCTGTTCATCTGTAGATTATACAGATGGTACTTTTTCATACAATGAAACAATGAAAAATACGAATTCTAAAGATATTTTCAACGCTGACACAAACAACAGTGGTTTCTTGAACCTGATCAGTTGAAAGAGCACAGCTAGATCGTTGTTAGATCATTATGGCCATGTGATCTTAAAGCTACAAACACTTTTAGAAATAAGGTCCTTAAACTCTGACTTATCTGAAGTGCACAGAGCAGAGTTGAGTGGCTCACTCAAGAGCGTGGACGATACACTTCTTTTCATCTGTCGACTGGGATTCACAGAGAATCTCAAGAGGCTCTCTATCGCTGTCCTCTCTCTCTCTCTCTCTCTCTCTCTCTCTCTCTCTCTCTCTCTCTCTCTCTCTCTCCCCCTTTCTCTTCCCTCCCTCTCTCACCCCTCTATTCAGGAAGTTTGCCAGCAAGTGTCTTTGTTTACAATGCCAAGGGAAAATGTCAGAGATGTTGAAAAAATATTCTTAGAATCTTTTTTCTTTTTTCATCTTCCTAATCTAACAGTTTACTGAATTTGATAAGTGTCCTGTCAACATGCTAATCAAATTACTTCGGAACCAAAATTGACAGTTTTCATTAATTATACAAGATTATTCTAATTGCAATTCAAATTTATTCATTCCGAACAGAAGGTATTCAGTAATATTTTACAAAATTTGCATATTAAATGGAGGGAGTAGAGCATTATGTATGGTAATGTATGCACAGTTTCTTATTTTTAACTTCACGGCCATATGTGGTGTCGTTGTAGGAGCAGGTGAAAAGTCTAAGTGTGTTTAATTTGCTTGACAAACATTGGGCTGGAGCTTGTCAAAGGGAGTATTGTGAATGCCAATCTTGATCCCCTCTTTATTGATTACCCCAAACTCTAAACATCTGGATGTAAATGGCACTGAAAGAGATTAATTGAATCTTGGGATTAGTCAATGGCTGTATCACTATAAATAAATCTAATAGCATAACTGAAGTGTGCTGTATAAATAAATAATCTTACCTGGTTTCATCTGGGCTTATTGGCACATTTAAAATGGTTTGTAGAATTAAAGCATGGGGATTATAAGTAATACAACCTACCATGTAACCTTGATTTAAAAAATATACCACTATCTCAAAGTTTCCTCATTTGTACATTATTTACAGCTTTAGTTAAAATGCTCAAAGCAGGAGAAACATTATGTCTGAAAAAACAATGGGTTCCTGGTGTAAACAGCCATACGAGGAGGTGTGTGTGTATGTCTTAGCTCCACAGGAAGAGGCTTGTACTGTAATGTAATGTAATCGTAATAATTATCAAACAGCATCGGGGGCTCAGAGTATGGGCTTAACAGTGGGAAAGCATGTTTGATGTGTAGAGGCAGCCCATTGTGCATCCATACAGGGTGACTAAATCTCACGGTTCAGAGAGCACATTAGTATGGCACTATAGTACATCCACCCGCGTTCTAAAGGTGATTTCCATTTAGACGCACATTTCCTCATGAAGATAAATATGACTTGAATCGTAATTTCCCTGAAGTAAATATAATACAAATACAACATAACATAGAGTCAGATCAAGCATCCTAATAGATTACTGTCATTTTCCATTTGCATGGTAAGTGGTGAACCTCGTGGTGGTCTAGCGAGTAACAAATTGAATGTTTAATCCGTTTCAGGGCACACTGAGGATCTCAGCAGACTGGTGCATAGCTACTTAGTTTTCCAGTGAATGCTGGTACATTAGATATTTCAGCTCTTTAGGGGCTTTTGGAATGTCTTGTTATAGCTAAAAGTGCAATGTGGCAGATAAGTGTAATGTCTTATCGTTTCTAAAGGTGTCTGTTATTTCTCAAATAGGCATTTGGACTTGACATCATTTCTAGTCATGCATGACTCTCTCTCTAAATGCTACTAAACAGCTTCTAAATACATATTTAGTTGTTTAATCAATATTTGCCCTGGCACTCAGTGTAAGCAAGATTAACTCGAATGCTCTCAACATCTCTTCTAAAGTGTGACAAATTAATATGTGTATATGGGCTTAATCTGTTTGCTACGATGTTTATATGATACATTATTACAAACTAATTAAAGAAATCACTTCGATATAATTAGTCAGGTTTCAGGAAGCTTATTAGTAGTCATTTGCATGAAGAATAAGCCCTGTATTGGTGCTTCTAGACGGAGGCACCAGAACTGTGTTTTAGATCCACATCAACCCCCATTGTTGGTTGTCTCGGCTGTCTGAAGCGCCCTGAGATGTTTTCAGTCATTGCCCCTAGAAGCAGCAGGGTGTCTTTCAACATATTCCTCCCCTTAAGCAAGTCAACCTGTATAGGGAAGCAGACTAGTACACAAGCCAGGAAGAGTGAGAGGCAAAACACGATCTGTTTATCTGTCAGTGTTCCTGACAAAGAACTGAGCTGACAAGTCAGGGTTTCCCTCTGTGGAGAAGGTGGGAGGGGGGCTTCTGCACACTTACATGCCCACTCTATGCCCAGTTTCATGTTATTTGCAAATCACAGTCTTTGAAACTCACACAAACGGGTTAGACGTGGAACGCTAGGAGTTTGTCAGCTGCCTTCACAACAGCTAGGGATCGCTAACAGTGTGCGGTTCAGAAGGAAGCAGCTTTCTCTTAGCATTTGCCTTTCTGTCACTTTCCCAACACATACGATGTGTCTTCTTCATGCTGGGCTCAGGGAGCCTATTGCTCTGGGAGGCATCTCTCCTCCCTCAGAGAGTTCTCATCCCCCCTTTGGACTAAAGGAATCAGCATCTTACAACGACATAAACTCCCCCAAGAAATCAAACTCCAAATGAGAGCTAAATTAATAATGTGGAAACATCCATGAAAGGAATCCACATTTTATGATTAACCCTCTCACCATGTACTGAGAACAAATGGATGTAAAAAAGAAAATACATTTAAAAGGTTTGTTTATCCTCGATACTATTTTCCCACCATGGAATGAAATCCTCTCCTAAACATCCCGACAGAGAAGCACTTGTGTAGCAGTGATGTCACAGAGCTAGCTGGCCTCTCTCTCACAAAGGTTAAGGTATCATTAGCTTGCTCCATACAATAGCCATTCAAGCAGCTCACTGCACTCCTCAGGACCCATGAACAATGTTATTATTTGTCTCAGAATTATAAAGACAGGGTTTTTGCAGGAAACCCGACAGGCAAAACCCTTTAGAGGTAAATGCTTCGGGCGGCTTGTGGGGTTTAATCTCGTTCCATTAGCATTAGCTTCTTTCTCTTGGACACAAAGACCATAATACATGTTCAAAAGTAAAGACTTTGGTTCAAAGTAAAGACTTTGGGTCTCAGGAGCCATTGACTATGTGTATTAATATAGAGGCTCATTATTTTATTTCCTATTCAAGAGTCAGTATTTCCCATAGTTGACTCCTCAATATCCATATATTATACTATGAAATGAAAAGAGCACAATAACAAATGACTGTAATACTTTTAATGTTGTTCTAAGGAAGCTTCTATTGTACAGAATGGTAAAAAACAAACATATTTCAAGCATGACCTGAAACACCCTTAAATATGGAATACGCAGTAGGGGGAAACAGCGCCACTGGCCGCCCCACCACCATTGTTATTGCTTTTGTGGCTGTTTCACCATTAAGGATTCCAGATTTAATCAAAGAATATAATAAATCACACATGTAAGTAGGAGCAAATATTTTCCCTTTGTTATTTTTGGGGTTTATAATCATATTGTCAACAGTACAACAGCTGTGTGAAGTGTTCTTATGTACTAACTGTGTGTGTGTGTGTGTGTGTGTGTGACTCCATGTGTGTGATTCATTCCAGGGTGGTTTTAGTCCTTATAAAATATTCATTTTGGTTGTGCAGGGCCCTGTAATTGCCATCTCTCACCCTGAATTATTTATACCTCGCACAGACTGACAAAGCTTTGCCATACGGCCCCAGATGAATCAGAAAGCAGTCATCTCTGCTGCCAACAGCACTGGGCTTTCACACAAATATGGCAGCCACGTCTCTCAGCCTGGCCCCTCTTAATTTGACATTTTCTTTCCCCCTGCCTTTTTCCTAAGAGCACAGAAAGGTTACCTGTTAGCTTTAAGCACACCAACATGCTCCCTCTCTTCCTCCATCTCTCCCTCTCACCCTCTCTTCCTCCATCTCTCTGCGCCTTGCCTACATGACAGTCCACTGTGGCTATGTTTTGAGACAGACTTAATGTGGCAGCAGTAGCAGAGTGGCTGCCTCATGCTTTATGATGACTGACCAGTCCTGACAGTCACTTTAGATACATGTATTATACATTAGTAATAATACCATGTAAAAGTATACACACACAAATATGCATACGCACAGAACAAAGGCAATGCGTGCACGAAGACTCAAAGGCACACAAACACACATACACACGCACACACACACACACAACTCCACAATCACTATCCTCCTGTATGCGATGCAGCTCTGCTGTCAGTGAACGGTCAAAGCCCCCACACTTGACTCCCCTGTACAGCTTCTGGGTTCTACTGTGTCTTTCTGCGGCCTGATCACATCAAGGTGCCTGTGGAGGAGAGGGCAGGGGGAGCCTTACAGGCCCTTCCAGGCCCTTCCAGCCCCTTCCAGGCACCCCTACAGTACGTCCAACACCCTAAATACTGCTATTCACTCCAGCATCTGCTTATCTTCCCTCTCACCAGTGCATGGAGGTGTTGACTGGTATTTCCTCAGGCCCCAAGCCCTGAATGCTAAGCAGTAATCAAAGCACAATATTCCCCCTAGAAATACCCTTTTTCACACTGCTAGACCAGCTGGCTAGCAGTTTACACATTTAGGATAAATATAAACTCTATTGTTGATGTGCATGATTATTTTATAATGTCAGCAACCTCCTAACATGTATTGTTGATAAGGTGTAAGTAACAATAATGTATTCATAACAGTTATACATATAGATCAATAGAACTGGAATGTATTGAAATTCCAGTAAGAGTAGAAATAGTTTTTTTTTTATCACTGAAACTAGCTGTTGATTCATTTTCACAGTAAAGCCACACTTGACAGAAAACCATTTTACAGATATCCCAGATTCACTGTAAGAGTGAATAGCTTCAGTAGCGTGTTGTGTGTTGACAGTAGAGAGTTTAGGGCTAAACAGTATGTGCTGAATTAGACCTAAAGAGTAGCCCTAGTCCACTGTTACCCAGTGATGGATAGTTATCAGGGCCACTGAATCTCTATCTAACTTGCTACACTAGACCCGGACTGGAGCCTGAAGGGAATCAGCTGAAGATGGTTAGGGGTGTGTTTGACGTGAATCATTTGTGAGACAAGCATTTCTCTTGCTTGAACAAGAAACTGACAGAGTTCAGAGAGGGATAGATGGCGAGATAGGAAAGAGAGAGAGATAGAGGAAGAGAGAAAGAGAGAAAACTAAATAGTTCTCTTCTGTAATGAGTCTTGCAGCCATGAACTAAATGAAGAGGGATTGACAGATCTGGGGATCCTCAAGTAAAACATGGTCAATTCCACTCTGGCCATTAGAGAACAGGGGGATGGTGGAGGAAAGGGTATAGTTGATAGAGGGATGAATGGGGTGGTTTTATTGTTTGTATGTCTCAACAGCCCACCTCCCCAGGGTAACACTTTATTTTAAGGTGTCCTTGTTACAGTGTACTTACACTTGTAGTTACACTGTAACAAGTGTTGTAACTACGCGTAACAATCACTGTTACACTGTAACAACGTAATGTAACTAGTAGTATTACAGTTTGTAATTACACATGTGTAACAACAAAATCTTGTTACCATGCTTGTTACAACTATTGTAACTGAATGTACTAACTCATTGTTACAAGTGCTTAAGAAAATAACACTTGTTACCAGAGGCACATGCCTACTGAATTCAAGAATTTAGTATTTCACTTTATCATCATAATTTGATTCATTAAATTGGTTAAAAAGGATCTGATCCAGATATGATAGCGCACTCTAAAAAGCCTGAAAACCTTTTCCATCAATATGTAATAATGATAATAACCCTAATATTTGTATAATGTTAATGAATCAAATTATGATGATAAAGTGAAATACTAAATTCTTGAATTCAGTAGGCATGTGCCTCTGGTAACAAGTGTTATTTTCTTAAGCACGTGTAACAATGAGTGAGTACATTCAGTTACAATAGTTGTAACAAGCATGGTAACAAGATTTTGTTGTTACACATGTGTAATTACAAACTGTAATCCTACTAGTTACATTACGTTGTTACAGTGTAACAGTGATTGTTACACGTAGTTACAACACTTGTTACAGTGTAACTACAAGTGTAAGTACACTGTAACAAGGACACCTTAAAATAAAGTGTTACCGGGAATAGTAATGATAGTGAAATGTTTCTGCCATAGCATTCTCAGAGGAACGGGTTAATTCTCACCAACCCAATAACAATAGATAGTAAGGAACTGATAAAGAAGTGGTAGGATGTGTGGGGCTGGTCCCTGGGTGTTGTACAGGGGTAGGGCAAATATTGTTAGGGGAGAAAAAACAGCTCTAGCTGATGAGAGAAGACAGCAAGCAACCAGCGTACGACAGCAATGTACAGATTACTCAAAATCACTCTGGAATTTTAGAGGTTAATTTCTTTCAACAGTAGGGGTAAATTAGGATGTGCCAGTACAGAACAACCCACAAGTAGACCAAAAAGCTTTCCCTCGTTTTATACGGGGATATCTTTATAAGAACAAGCCAGTGTAATGGAGCCTGGCCTGTCAGAACAGGGACTTGAGTGCACTTCATAGTAGAGTGCCTTACATACTGGAGCTGGAAGGGATGCAGAAGGCCTGACATTAAGACCCTGGCGTTTTGGAAAGCCAATACGTTATTGACCTGTGTACTACTATCTCAGTGAGGAGACCTGCTGTCAGCAGATCGTTGTGGGGCATTGTGAGACGCTGGTTCCAGGTCTCCTCCATCCTCACTGAGGCCCATCGTTGTGGGGCATTGTGAGACGCTGGTTCCAGGTCTCCTCCATCCTCACTGAGGCCCATCATGAGGCTCATACTGGGGTCTGATTGGCTGTGGCTGGGTGGAGGTCGATACGCATCGCCCTGCAACGATGACTTCACTGTCATGGTCGCCGGCTGTGGACACTCCTTGGTAGTCATTGTTGCTGGGGCGCCAATCAGGCGCTAAGGGCTGTCAATGCCTGACACTTATGAATGTTTCAGTCTATCTGTCAGTGGTGGTGTATAAAAAATTGATACCTGTTAATATTGTAAGACTGCTGCAACAATACAATGGAGTCAATACTTCCCATTTCCCCCTGAATCAAAGGCAGAGATGTCATGGAGTGGGTGACATCTCCCCCCTCCCAATTAGCTTAGCTCCTTAAACCAGGAAGCATCTCCTCACTTCGTCTGTTTGTTTTCTCCATTTCTCCTCTATTTGATGGTGGGAGAGGGGTGAGCTAGAATTAGGCCGACGGGTCTCCCTTTGAGTGTCAGCCTAAAATGATCACAGTAGAGATAAATCAGTCAAAGTGCCAAAGTCTGCCTTTTTCACTTCAATTACCAGGCGTGTGAAGCACAGGGAGTGGAAACCGCCGAGCCCGCTGCATTACTAAAGAGACAATCTATTTCCCCTTTGACCAGAGGGAGAGAAGCCATTATGGCATGATTAGTAGCTAGCCTCGGCAGTGTGGCAAGCATGGAGGTACAGGCTACAGAAGAATCCTATTAATTGCCCTAGTCTCTGTTAGAAGGGGATTGTTTTAGCGTGGATTTGTGGACTTGTAACTCTGCCTGTCGGAAGATAAAAGCTGATGTCAGGTGTTAGTAATACTGGCAGACTTCAGACAGGGAGAGGGCTGTGTCAAAATGAGCATTTCTCTCCAGTACTGGATGTCTATCTCTTTCGGCTTTCGCCTGTCTCCCTCTCTCTCTCTTTAGTCTTTCTTCCCACTTCATAGTTTCCTTCTCTCTTCCTCTCTCCTGCTCTCGCACCCCCACTCTCTCTCGTCTCTCTCACCCTCTCTCTGATGAACTACAGCCCTCTCTCGCTCTCCTCCAACTGATAGCTGGCTGGGCCGATGATTTCCTCCACGGCGGTCCGCTGAGAGACTCGCTCGTCTCCTCCGGCTTTGGAGGAGTTGCTTTAATTAGCCATGTTAATATCCCCTTCATTGGCCTTAATATTACTATACACCTTCCTCCATCTCCACGGCCACCAGGGTCCTCCTGTCCTGTCTCTAGCGCTGATTATTGAGAAGGATAGCTTTAATCAAACCTAATTGCAGTTCATTCTTTCTCTCGATCCCCCCTTTGCCCTCCGTTGCCAACATCTAATGGCGTCGTCGCCTTGATATCCCATTAAAAAACAATTAACCAACCTTGTTTTTGTCTCTGAGCGTGCCAAAACATCAGCACAAAGTTCTGTAGATATTTAAGAAGTAAAAGAGAGAGGCTGGTCTTAATTGCTTGCCTTTTCACCAAGGACCAATTTACAGTGTGCTCATGTAGAATGTTAACCAACTCTAACGTAATGATGCTATACTGTTGCCACTAAAATGGACTACTGTTAAAATGAAGCTTATCTGTTAGCTGGGAAATTGTGGTTAATTGTCTTCATAACAGTAAACATAAAAGAGGTAGTTCACGATAGTACGATAGTACGGCTGCTTTCTTTTCTATTTATTGCTCACTTTTTTTTTACTGCAGTTGTACCGTTTGTAATTGTAATTGTACTACACAACACAACAGAAGAAAGTACAGGAAAGTCCCATGTTAAAAATAATACGTGGCTTCAATAACGTCTACCTTTTGGCCAGATTTTTCTTTTCCATATCTATATATATATATATATATTTTTTTTTTTCTCACAAGGTGCTAATCATGCAGAGCACATCAATCTTGGACACACAGGCGCTTACCCACACACACAATCACACACTAGTCTAAACCAATCTAAATGAGAGGCGACAGACAAATAAAAGTCGTATTTCAGGTCTGCTTCCCGCAGATGTCTACTGCTCTACACTACGACTCTTTGGGGAAATAAAAACAGGGTCAGGGAATTAGAGTACATAATGGTTATTTTGATGATCGGCCAACAGATGCAACCAAAAACACACTGAACACAATCAGGCGAAATGCGCTAATGACAAGTCAGGTTTATTATGGCCTCGTCGCACACCAACAGCCAATCAGCATTTTGGCGTGACTTAAAACATTTTTTATTGATGTCGGAGCCAAAGCTCCTTGGATGGTGAGTGAAAATATTTTCTCACCTCTCATGTTCTTTGGGGCTGTCAGTGGTGCTGAGGGGTATTGGAGTCTATTGGAGAACGCTTCTAAATGACCAGTGCGTGTATTAATGTGGCCAGGGTTAGGGGGTCGTTTCAAGCCACTGATTTATTGCATTGGCCCAGATCCCACTGTGGAGTGAGAAGTAGGAGGCTAGGTGTAATGAAATAACTGGCAAAAGTGCCAATTTTACTTTTCAATGGAAACCATGAAATTGAACATAAAATCAATGAATGGTGGTGACATATTAGCATTACTGTTTACATCAAACTCGGCGGGAGCCAAGTAGCATGAATCCGTATGATTATGTAAATACTGTACATGATAAGGAAGTCAATTAAAGTGTGTGCAGCACGTTCTGCTGATATAATCATTGATCCCACTGTCAGGTTTAGCACATGTTGTTGTCGTCACTTGTAGTAGTAATAGGGAAGACATTTGTAGTAGGAGACAGTAAACCAAGTCAGGGACCGTTAAGCGTCCTCCACCTGTCTCCTTTGTCATGTTATCTACTGGAACACGGAAAGGTTATGTTTAAAAGGAGAGCTCACGATAGGAGGCTTTTTCAATAAAATCACAGGGACCTGACGTTCATTTGACGTTCACAGGCAAACACTTGGCAGCTGAAGCGTAGCGAGAGAGAGAGAGCGAGAGAGAGACAGACAGAGAAAGAGAGAGAGAGAGAGACTCAAAGACTAACCAACCCCAGATCTCTCTCTCTCACATGACATTTGTTCGGCGACAATTAGCCAGGTTGTAATTTGTGGCATAATTGCCTCACCAACCCATGAGTGCACGTGTGCATGTGCGCGTGTGTGTGCGTTTGTGTGTGGCGTGAGGCGAAGGTCCCAGGAGTGGCCGCCTAATTGTCTGACAGGACTATAAGTTTTGTGGTGCTCTCTCACCTTGTTAGGTCCTTTATCCCTGATGCTCATCAAACAAGACCTGGTCACAGGTGGGCCTCGTTTGCCTCCCTATTGAACAGCACAACTTTAATTGCACAGGGGGTGTTCTGGGATTAAATAGGTGGGTGGAATATCAAGTGACTTCCTGTATGCTAGTAGCAGATGGGAGTGGGAAACAGGCTGTGAACTCAGGTGAAAGGATGATATGACAAAGGGTTTCTGCTAAGGGATATTAGAAGCAACAGAAGACATCTACATTATTTTAAACAGATGAGTAATATCTATTGGTTTGTTACTGGTTTAATAGATTTGTAGTTAACAGGTTGAATGGAATGGAACTGTATTGGCTTTTTGGATTCCATTCCATATGAATTCTTGAATGGCTCAATGGTTAATTATTATTATTATTATTATTCTTTACTATTTTCTAAAACATAAAATGTGTAGTAATACTGTGTACTTCAATTCTATTTTTCTTTTGTGCTCTTTTTCAGATTCTTCCTGAAATTCTTCCTGAAGTGCAATCAGAACTGTCTGAAGAATGCAGGGAATCCCAGAGATATGCGCAGGTTCCAGGTAACTGAAATTTACACACAATTACACACACACACACACACACACACACGCGCGCGCGCGCGCGCGCGCGCACACACACACACACACTCAGTCACAGGTTTACACGCACACAGGTTCACACGCAAACACCCTTGCAGTGGGTGTCAGTGTGCTGCTGAACACATGTAAGGAATATTTACTGGAGAACACCATCTGACACAAATAAGGATATGGGATTTCAGAGGTGCTATCAATTGTGGTCCTGACAGGTTTCTGAACCACAGCACCGAAGGGAGGATGATCCCACCACATGTAACAACAGTGTTAACTCAGGGTTAGCCCACACACACACACACACACACACACACACACACACACACACACACACACACACACACACACACACACACACACACACACACAATTATTCACTGTGCCACCAACGAGAACCATCTGAGAGGAGTTTTCCATTACACTGCGGCCAGCAATGATATTATAGTATGAGCAAAGAAACGTCTATCTGGAGGTCCGGAATACTCCCATGTCTAAGAGGTTACAGAAGCTAAAATACATGGTCTATTAAATGTGGAGGGGTGCCATTGAAGCTAGTGATCGACATATTCACCAACCACAGACCCATATACCCCAGGTCGGAGGTCAAGCCTGAATAAAGTGGAGGTATCCTATCTGCCTTGACACAAACTCCAGGGGCCATCAGTCACTGTCAATCATGGGCCATGACAGACACACCAACCAAGTTTCCTCCAGCAACCCTCAGACATGAAACAGACAGACTGTTTCTGATGTCACCACTAGAACTCTCTCGTCTCCTTTTCCCTCAGGGTGGTAACTGGACTTAACAGAGTCAATGTCTTCACAAACAGCTCAGGCGTTCACTCTACCGATGCATCAGGCCTAGATTCACAAGAGACTGGGACATACTATCCCAGCTATGACAGCTACTGAGATATCTTTAAAAAAAGAAAAATCTCCCTCAGGCATATGTAACAGAAGGTGTATGAGTTAGTGTTGTATAAAACTTCTACCCCATTTGTATCTTTAAACAAATCTAGATTGACTGTATTTATATGAAATCAACTGGCAATTGGCTCTCTTTTCTGGTCGCCATTCTAATGGCCAGAATGCTGTTTTTCCCAGATAGTTTTACCAGATGCTCCACTGTAGGTGTTTCTCCAGCCAAGGTTGTGTATTCTGCCTTTGACTCATATTACCCCCCCCCCCTCCCCCAAAACCAGCTTGAGGCCAGAGAGGGCCACATCCATCATGCACAGCTTGGCCCAGCTCTGAACCTGTGAGCAAGAATGGAGCTCTTTCACCTCTCTACTCTGCCCCCCTACCTCCTTCCCAACTCCCCCTCTTTCCTCCCAAAACAAACCCTCCAAATTCCACGGCTACATCGAGGTCACTCACCGGCAAAGAGAACCTGAGAGGGGCTCTCCATTTCCGGCTCGGAAACACTTTCTCCATTCATAGCCTAGTCCACTGTTTGGAGATGTGGTCGAGAGAATGCAGAACAACAAAAATAAGCACTATGATATATTTAAGCAATAAGGCCCGAGTGGGTGTGGTATATGGCCAATATACCACGGCTAAGGGCTTTGGTATAAGCCTGGATACAGCGCTTAGCCGTGGTGTATTGGCCATATACCACAAGGTGCCTTATTGCTATTATAAACTGGTTACCAACGTAATTAGAGCAGTAAAAATAAATGTTTTGTTATACCCATGGTATAGGGTCTGATATACCATGGCTGTCAGCCAATCAGTATTCAGGGCTCGAACCACCCAGTTTATAATGAGTCTTTAAGAGCGATCGGACTGAGTGAGACTTTGATCCAAGGGAAATGTTTGTTGAACAAAGAATAGGTTTGTTTTAGTTGTTTAGTTGTTTGTCCATTTAGTTCACCGTACGGAACTAGATGGATGAGTTGATCAATGTGTTCTGTGAATCGATGACGTCAAGACAACAATTGTCAGAGTGGAGTCAACCACAGTGATTACAGAGAGTGTTAAATGTTGATGTGGAAATCTGAGAACAGTAAAGTGATTTAAGCTTATGTTTTGTACGTGATTGTGCCCCTTTCTTACAGATTGCTAAATGACACGCTCTCTACCTTCACTCTTGTTGCAGGTTGTTGTCTCGACGACTGTCAATGTGGATGGCCATGTGTTGGCTGTCTCAGACAACATGTTTGTCCACAACAACTCCAAGCATGGGCGAAGGGCTCGCAGACTCGACCCTTCAGAAGGTACGCCTCCTTATCTGGAGAATGGTAGGCACATTTTACATCATATAATTTATCATGCTTTCCTTATTTTTATTTACATTTCCATTTTCTCTCTGTTCATACATTTGTCTAATTCTGTGCTGTAAGTCACTATTTGCCTCCCTCATGCATACTATTTGAAGTGGATTGGAAATAGTACACGATAATTATTCTATTAATGTTAGTAATTCTGGTAATTGTAATGATTATAAAATTATATACTATGTCCAAGTGTTTAATTGCACATACAAGTTTTTAACCTATGTGAAAGATGATTAAATTGGCAAATAATTCACAGCGAGGTCGATTTCCTGTTGCTGGGTGCTGCAATTTCAGCTGAGAGGAGAAATGAGGGGAGGGAAGGGGGAGGGGGGAGGGGGGGGGGGGGGTAACTAGGAGAAAAAACTGTTTTTCATCCAACTGATTCCATATGATAGACTGATTGCCTGCTCGGCTAAAAGAGAGACAAGCAGTACCACCAAACCATGGGAAATCCAAAAAGTAAAATGCACTAAATATAACCTTCTGACCCCTCCTGGCCTCCTCTCGCAGATGAGAGCACACACAGTTGAGAGATTATGGAAAAAACTGAGCAGACCAATTGTGTAAATTGCTTATCTTCAGATTTCAAGGGGCAATTATGGCTAGGCAAACAGTTTATATACACACACCGCTGCCTGAAACAGCCTTCTCTGCACTTTAATAGCCATTAATGGTCCTATCACCAAAAGCAAATGTAACGTTTAACACAACAACAGTTATAAAAAAAACAGACAAGACAATTAATATATTTTATGTAGTCCAGTCCTAGTGGGGGGAAAAGCTAATCTATTTGGTTTAGTCTTTATTAATGACTCCTCTACTAGAGAACAAAATCTAATAATTAAAGTCCTGCCTCAAGCATCGAAGTCATTATGCTCAGTGACTTTCTGTTGGTGTCTGTGTCTCACGTTTATGACACGGTAGGTGTGGATCGCCTAGCAACCTGCGTCTTAATGAGGAGAGCAATTAAAGAGGTTGAGCCCTCTCCTCCATGTTCCCCCCATCCCACGGGACAGTGTGTGTGTGTGTGTTATGAGGGTTCCACACAGATTTCCCCTGCCCAACCCCTTCTTCCTCTCCTCATTCTTCAAAGCACAAGAGCAGTAGGCTTGCCTCGTAAAGCAATCTTCTTTCAATAACACAATCTAGCTTAGTATCTGTCTTAGCTACATAGTTACTCATACAATACACACAAAATAGTAGTCCTGATTTTGAGTGCCTAAATCACCAGATTTGAGAAAATGTCACTTAACTAATAAACTGAATTTCCCTTTCCAATATATCTCAATCTATTTTTCATCCCAACCTAATTTACTTGAGTGTAGAAAACAAACACTTTGTGTGTATTAGCAATGTACCATAGCTCTTTAGCCAAAACGTTGCTTGTTTGCGTCCCGCGACACTCATAGACGTGACACATGAGAACAGGATACTCGGTCATAAAACGTAATCCCACCCATGTCTTTCGCAGAGTTCTGACAACAGGCAGGCAGACAGACAGACAGACAGTGTGCTTTAAATTAGCAACACATTCTTCAATAGGTGTTCACTGGGTGAGAAGCCTCAGACATGGCTGACTGTCTGTCTGTGTGTTTCAGAAAAGCAAGGCATACTCTCAGTTTATTGTCTCAATGCTGGGGTGACAGTGTCAGGCTGCTCAACAAGTGCTGCCCCCTATTGGTGCTGAATGGGAATGTATTTTAACGACACAACAACCATGCATGTTTGAGCTGTCACACAATCATATGCGTTTAGACATGAATATGAAGAAAATCCTTCACTAGTACACACAAACTTGCAGACTCACACACACTCCCTCATACACACTCACTCCACCCGTACCTTAGCCACGTTCTACCTCCACCGTAGAGACTTGGGGAATATGGAAGACTCAGCATAGAGCCTGCAACGCCCCAGTCATTTGTATGCTGTAAGTGACTGTAATGCTGTTATGGTTTATGCAATAAAGACAAGGGAATCCAGTCTGCTCCATCTGAAAGAGGGAGAGAGAGAGAGAGAGAAGAGCGAGAGAGAGAGAGGGAGAGGGAGAGAGAGAGGAGGGGGGGGGGGGGGGAGAGAGAGAGAGAGAGAGAAAGGGGTAACAGATGGCCCAGGGAGAGTTAAAAGGTATAATCCCATCAGCTGCACTATCATCCGACCATCTGGACATCCCACAGCACAATTACAACACATTTCAGCAGGCAGAACAAAGGACACAACATCCACGGACACATCAGACCTGTTTGAGTGGCTCAGTAGGCCTACTAGAGCTTCAGACGGAAGTTGTCCCTTAGCTCAGATCTAGGATCAGTTTTCTGTACTCCAGGAAGTAAAGGAACCAACATTGATATTGAATCAACAACAGTCAAAATATTTAAAAAATGCTCACAGATAAACTAATATTGTTTTAAACTACTTAAAGTTGCATTATGTAGAAATTGCTATGCCATTTCCTGATTGCTAAAGTTCTAATAGTTTGCCTAATTCCAGTTCATGTGACAAGCAAGTATAGTGTAGAGAATCATTGTACCATCTAAAGTATAGTGTAGAGAATCATTGTACCATCTAAAGTATAGTGTAGAGAATCATTGTACCATCTAAAGTATAGTGTAGAGAATCATTGTATCATCTAAAGTATAATGTAGAGAATCATTGTACCATCTAAAGTATAGTGTAGAGAATCATTGTACCATCTAAAGTATAATGTAGAGAATCATTGTATCATCTAAAGTATAATGTAGAGAATCATTGTACCATCTAAAGTATAGTGTAGAGAATCATTGTACCATCTAAAGTATAATGTAGAGAATCATTGTACCATCTAAAGTATAATGTAGAGAATCATTGTACCATCTAAAGTATAGTGTAGAGAATCATTGTACCATCTAAAGTATAATGTAGAGAATCATTGTACCATCTAAAGTATAATGTAGAGAATCATTGTACCATCTAAAGTAGAGTGTAGAGAATCATTGTATCATCTAAAGTATAATGTAGAGAATCATTGTACCATCTAAAGTAGAGTGTAGAGAATCATTGTATCATCTAAAGTATAATGTAGAGAATCATTGTACCATCTAAAGTATAGTGTAGAGAATCATTGTACCATCTAAAGTATAATGTAGAGAATCATTGTATCATCTAAAGTATAATGTAGAGAATCATTGTACCATCTAAAGTATAGTGTAGAGAATCATTGTACCATCTAAAGTATAATGTAGAGAATCATTGTACCATCTAAAGTATAATGTAGAGAATCATTGTACCATCTAAAGTATAGTGTAGAGAATCATTGTACCATCTAAAGTATAATGTAGAGAATCATTGTACCATCTAAAGTATAGTGTAGAGAATCATTGTACCATCTAAAGTATAGTGTAGAGAATCATTGTACCATCTAAAGTATAATGTAGAGAATCATTGTACCATCTAAAGTATAGTGTAGAGAATCATTGTACCATCTAACCCGCTGTGTACTGTCTTTTCCATAACCAAAAATATTGTTGTTTCAGCTGTTAAGCAGGTGTACAAACCCGAAAGTAAAATAAGGAAAATGTTTACTTAAGAACAAGAAGCATAGAAATAGCACACATAGAACAGATCTACAGCTTCTTAAACTTGCTTTCAATGAGAATGACAGATCTATAACTCACATTTCTATGTGAGTTGGTCTGTCGCCCAAAAAGTTACATATTGCAGCTTTAAAAGTACACGCTTAGTGATGCACAGACAGGCCTTGTTTTAGCCATCCTCATTCCCTCCCTGCAATGTCTATCATCTGCTGCGGGGAATTGTGAGTGTCTATCATCAGATCGCCTGCGCTGCCTGTGTAATCCACTTGGCCACGGTTCCCATTCAGCACATGCTCCCCTCCCTGTCTGTGCATTGAGACATATGCAAATTTTCAGGCAGAAGGGTGGACGGCTTAGGGCCCCGGTCGCTACCTCTCCATGGGTCCTTTCTGTGTGTGTGAGGGGGGCGTTGAGATTTCCGAGGTGGTGTGTGTGTGTGTGTGTATGTGTGTAGGTTTCTGGCTGCAGCTGCCCCCCAACAACCACCAACAACAACCCCCCCCCCACTCTCTCTCTCTCTCTCTCTCCCTCGCTCTGTCTCTCTCGGTCTCTTTCTCATTCTCTCTCTCTCTCCCTCTCTCCCGGGTCCAAAGTCAATTTGTTTACAGTCATTTTGAAGGGGGAATTATTTGCCGTAATCGGCAGCACTGATGAAGGTCACCTCCTTTGAGGGGACACGGCGATCCCACCGAGAGATGCTCTTCTTTCAGATGCTCTGCTTAGCAATTAAGCAAAGCAAATGTCACTCGTCCAGACCTCAGAGATGAAATTCTGTAAGGGGTGATTAGCATGAAGTCAACAGAGCCTGTTAAAGTCCGATTTCCCGTAGTGTTTGTGCGTGTGTGCATGTGCGCTTCATGGGGAGAAAGCAAACATAACCTGCACAGCCCCAACAGCAAAGCAAACAAAGGGAGATGTCTCGTCTGTAGTGAGCCACACAAAAAAGGCAGATGGGGATTTACTGAACTAGAGTGATAATAAGAGTACAGCAATGTGCTCATATAAATAGTACAAAACGTTAAAAGAACAAGAATGTGTGAAGTTCGCACAAGATCATATTGCTGTTTATGGTTAGTTTTCATGCTATGCCTGTTGTAAACAAGGTGTCGGCGAGCACCATATTAAGGTAATGCATCAAATGACAGGAAGAGTTTGATTAGATTATAATAACTTACATGAATGGCAAAGCTATGTACTGTAGCAAAAGTCATGGCAGATGAAAAGCATTGTAATAAACAATGTGAAATGGATTGAATCGATCACAAAAGGCAAAACTGAGCCTGAATAATTCATGAATGTATTCATGTTGTGAAACTGCATTCTAAACAACATGCCAGAATGCAGGGAACAAAGACAATGGAATGACATGAAACCAACAGCACAGCTTGGGCTTGTCATTTACATTCTACAGCTTTATTCTTGACTCATATGAGATGTGTTTAACTTTCAAATTCTACTGTACATTCAGGGCTACGCCTAATCAATTTTGATAGCTACATTTGCCCTGACACAATCAAATAATTTCCCCTCACAAGCCCAGCGCTTAGCCTTTGTGAAGTGGACCATTTAAAGGGTCTGCTTACATCACTCCAACATGCTGATGAATGATTTTTTATTCTTGTGCCTAAAAGGACAAATCCATCATTTTTTCTCTCTCCAGGCTTATTTCCATAATATGTCTTTCTATTGGGACAAAGACATCATGGCTATATAGAAGTGTTGGTACTGAATAGGCTCTTATTTTCTTTGTGTTAAGCAGCCACCCCTTGCATCAAGGCCATCAGCCCCAGTGAGGGATGGACCACAGGAGGGGCCACTGTCATCATCATTGGGGACAACTTCTTTGACGGCCTGCAGGTCGTGTTCGGGACCATGCTTGTCTGGAGTGAGGTACAGTATTTTTGTCACACCATTGATTTGATTGAATTTCAGCCTAGGTTTGAAGTGTCTTACTGTTTTTACTAAACATATCCTGTTATAAATTGTTTTAAGCCTTTACTATAAAAACTAGTAATTATATAAAAAAATTTTGTAAGTTTGTACGAGACCTTAGTAGTAAGCGTGGTCAGACTCAATGGTTCCTGTACCCTGTCTTCCAGCTCATCACCCCCCACGCCATCCGCGTCCAGACCCCTCCCAGGCACATCCCTGGTGTGGTGGAGGTCACGCTCTCCTACAAGTCCAAGCAGTTCTGCAAAGGGGCTCCTGGAAGATTTGTCTACACCGGTGAGTCAGGATGCTTAATGCCCCTTTTCAGTCTCTCCTCCATGGTTTTAGTGGCCTGACTATCCATACTCTCTGGATGGAACACAAACTCGGTTCACAAACATGCACACTTACTTCCTTGCTTCCTTAAAGTAGTCACTGATCTAATACATTTGGATAAAAAAAACAAGGGTTCCCTGACATACATACCTTTTATCCATCCAGTCATTTTGCATCTATGATTAGGCTGGAGGTAAGGATGTATTTTCACAGTATTGGAACAGGGCCCCAGTGTCAAGGTAGTAATGATGGACTCACCAGGCCCCTGCTTTCTGGGTCTGGAATGTTCAATGTGTGAGAACTGCACAGCTAGCTAAAGGTGTTTGGTGGAAAGACTTCTATGAATGCAACTTGATCTCTCCCTGAACTGCTATTAGAAATCGGCGCTGCCAAGCTCTGTTAAATTCAATCTGTCAGGATAATTCACTCTGCCAATTATATTTCTCTCCTCGCTTGTCAGATATGCATCTGCTAATTTGCAGACTTTTTCAATATATTGTAATTTGAATGAAAACAGTGACTGAACTAGAGAGAAGTAGAAGGATGCAGTTAAGGGTATGTGTGTGTGTGTGTGTGAGTACTTGTGTGTGTGTGTACATGTGTGTGTACGTGTGTGTGTACGTGTTTGTGTGTGTGTGTACATGTATGTGTGTGTATGTGTGTACTTGTGTGTGTGTGTGTGTAAGTGAGTGTGTGTGTACATGTGTGTGTGTGTGTACATGTGTATGTATGTATGTGTGTGTGTGTGTGTGTGTGTGTGTGTGTGTGTGTACGTGTGTGTGTGTGTGTGTATACGTGTGTGTGTGTGTACGCGCGCGTGTGTATGTGTATACGTGTGTGTGTGTGTGTGTGTACGTGTGTGTGTGTGTGTGTGTGTATACATGTGTGTGTGTGTGTGTGTGTGTGTGTACGTGTGTGTGTGTGTGTACGTGTGTGTGTGTGTATACATGTGTGTGTGTGTGTGTGTGTGTATGTATGCATGTGTGTGTGTGTGTATACGTGTGTGTGTGTGTGTGTGTATGCGTGTGTGTGTGTGTGTGTGTATACGTGTGTGTGTGTGTGTGTGTGTGTCACACCATAAGTAAAGGTGGATTATCTTGGCTAACAGAAGGATGTGGTGGTCTTATCTATCATCATTGGTGAGGAGGCAGAGGTCATGAGGGTCAGGGGCTGTCTGACCTGGAAGCCTCCGTCTGTTCTAACACTGATGGCTAGAATGAGACGGGGCGCGTCAAAAAGCACTCTCCCTCAAAAAAGTGGAGCAGTGGGGGTGAAGGGGAGGGGGGGGGGGTAGACCCCCTTAAACCCCCCTCTAGACCCCTTCCATCCTGGGCAGCTGTTTCTCATCAAGCCCCCCCCCCCCCCAAGCAATCCGTTCCCTTCCCCTCCAACCGTGCAGTCTGGCCTGGCACTCCTGCGTTTAACCTCCCTAGCAGAAGCAGAGCAGAGGCCAACAAGGCACTGGGATAATGAAACAAGAGTGCAGTGTGCTGAGTGTGTGAGCGTATGTGCATATGTGTGAAGCCTGGGAAGGTGTATAAGTTAAGAGACATTATTGGCTTCTATAGCACCCCGGTAAATGTGCCAGGTCTCTTAAGAACAGACCCCATTAGTCACACGGGCTAAGCGGATTGGGATGATTACCATCAGGTTTTTCTGGGGGAACCTGTCCCCTTCTGGATCTATGTTGATTTTCTACCTTCTCTGGTTCCTGTTCTGTTCCAGTTAGTAGAAATACAATTACCCTGGGAGGCAACGGCAGTACAATTGATTAGTGTGGTGAATTAAAAGAGAGAGCCACCAATAAGACAAGTCTAGCTCCTCAGCCTACTGCTATTCCCAGATTGGATCACCCTGATTGTACCAGGGTCGACATGAAACTGTTAACGAGCTCCGGGAACTTAACGACAGAATTAACACGGACTCCAGATGTACAGTAACTGCCAGTTGATGGGGGACATTACCTCTCGGACAGTTAAGTACAACGTGGACGGGCAACAAAAAGAGGCAATGCTTCTATCATTTCGGTGGCCAGGCAACGTGTGCATATCAAAGGTCCATTTATCAAAGCTACCCTTCAAGCGTGACTTTGCGGCATGTCGTAGAGAGAAGCGCTTTTAAACCTTTTCATGTTGACTCTTCTCGCCCGACCGACCCTAATAGTGGAGATTTAACTTGCTCAATTTAATAAATTATCACAAATTACCAAGAGTCAACATAGAGTATATTGCAGTCAATTCTAATGGCAGAGAGTTGTGTCTTGTTGGGTTAGTATTCTGGACCACCTCCAAGACTAACAATTCCGTCAGAGGGTTTGAGCACCCCGTAGTGTACATCAATAATCCTGTACGCATTGAGTATTACTCATACTATGCATTGAGTATTTACTCATACTATGCATTGAGTATTCACTCATACTATGCAATGCCTTTTTATAGCTTTTTTCACTCCGGACTTCTTGTATTTTTATATTATTTCTATACTATGTATCATGTATCGCGTATCTGTCTTTTGTGTATTTCGTGTCTGTCTGTCTGTCTGTCTGTCTGTCTGTCTGTCTGTCTGTCTGTCTGTCTGTCTGTCTGTCTGTCTGTCTGTCTGTCTGTCTGTCTGTCTGTCTGTCTGTCTGTCTGTCTGTCTGTCTGTCTGTGTTCAATCATGGAGACACATAATGCGACAAAACTTCAGAGGATGCTTTATTAAGCTGTGTATTGTACTTTAGGGAAAGGACATAGTGCTTTCTAAAAGCTGGTTTAGTCAATGTTGTTTCCACGTCATTTCAACCCCATAAAAATCTTTGTGATGACGTTGAATCAACATGAATTCACATTAGTTGACAACTCGAGCAAATGTAAATCAAAACTAGACGTTGAACTGACATCTGTGCCCAGTGGGTTATTGTCACATGGTGGTGGTTTGTCCTGTATCTGATCCATGTATTGGTTATCCATTGGTCATGGTGGCTGGAGGTTAGCAAATCAAAAAGGGAAGGTCCAGCTGTCCTCTAGTCAATACTTCACACTTTAATAACTGCTGCATAGAGAATCTGTGTTTGTTCTTAAAGGGCCGTATGTGACATATTGGGTAAAACTTATGTGATTGCTTTTTTACCATAAAGTTACTGTAGGCGACACCAGTGCAAAAGAGTAAACTATCAGTAAAAACGTTGACTTTGAAACTCTAATTGCATGAGAGCTTTTGGTTTCTAGCTAGACTTGATTTGTACGAGAGCTACCCTCCCAGGACCACTCCCTATGGAGACCCTTAGTAATATGAAGTGCTATCACTTCTGCTAACACGCTCAGCTACTATTTATCCTAATCAGTGACATCCCTATACCCAGGATTGTGTTAAAATGAACCCCTAGTTCGCCCCAGAAATAGCACATTAACCGGTACCCCATTTGTCATGGGTAAATTGAGGGTCAGTAAAAGTCGCCTGTATATTCTAGTGGGGATCCGGGACATGCATCATAACGTTAGGAGAGAATGATAGATGAAGGGTAGCTGTCATACATTTGTCAGAGGGAAGAGAACATTATTTGCTAATTTCCCAAGCTGGGAAGTGACAGAGTGCTTTGTTTTCAGACCTTTGGTGACCAGTTTGGTTTCTGGGCTATTAGTACAAGTCAAGGGTTTTATTTTTTCCTCCTTAAAAAGGCTGACTGTAACGAGAGCCATTTATCCGTTCTCACAGAGGGCTGCTATGTAACACACTGGGTCTGGGTGAAGGGTTTTGGATGTGGCTGATGATGCCCCATACAGTGAGCGTCTCTTGCCAGGTTTGGGTTGAGGCTAGACAGCCTTGAAGGCTGATGAATCACAAAGTTTTCTTGTCAAGGTGACAGTATCGACTCCACTGCACCAGAATCTGACAAAATGGCTATACGGCAGTCATTCATCAACATAAGGACAAAGGGGTCATGGGTGATTCACTGAATACTGTTGGAGATCAAGAAATGTCAGTCTGGTAGGGGATGGAAAATAAAGGCATTAATACTGTATGTACCTTCAGAAAGTATTCACACCCCTTTACTTTTTCCACATTTTCTTGTGTTACAGCCTGAAAACAAAATGGATAAACAAAAATAAATCTCCCCCAACTACACAAAATAATTGTTTTTTTTGTGCTAATTTATTGAAATTAGCACCTTTTTAATGAGCAATTACAGCTATGAGTCTTTCTGGGTAAGCCTCTGATAATGAAATTTCCCCCCCCGGGGGATCAATAAAGTACCTATCTATCTATCTATCTAAGATATTTCCACACCTGGATTGTGCAACAGTTGCCCATTATTATTTTCCAAATGTGTTGTTGATCATTGCTAGACAACTATTTTCAGGTCTTGCCATAGACTTCCAAGTAGATGTACAGTAAGTCAAAACTGTAACTCAGCCACTCAGGAACATTCAATGTTTTCTTGGTAAGCAACTTCAGTGTAGATTTGACTTTGTGTTTTAGGTCATTGTCCTGCTGAAAGGTGAATTCATCTCCCAGTGTCTGTTAGAAAGCAGACTGAACCAGGTTTTCCTCTAGGATTTTGCCTGTGCTTAGATCCATTCCGTTTATTTTTTATCCTGAAAAACTCCCCAGTCCTTAATGATTACAAGTATACCCATAACACCACTACTGAAAATATGGAGAGTGGTACTCAGTAATATGTTGTATTGGATTTGTCCCAAACATAACACTTTGCATTCAGGACAGGCTTCCTTCTTTTCACTGTGTCAATTAGGTTAGTATTGTGGAGTAACTACAATGTTGTTGATCCATCCTCAGTTTTCTCCTATCACAGCCATTAACTGTTTTAAAGTCACCATTGGCCTCATGTTGAAATCCCTGAGCAGTTTCCTTCCACTTCGGCAACTGAGTTAGGAAGGACGCCTGTATCTTTGTAGTGACTGGGTGTATTGATACACCATCCAAAGTGTAATTCATAACTTCACCATGCTGAAATGAATATTCAATGTATTTTTTTTATTTTACCCATCTACCAATAGTTGTGAGGTATTGGGAAACCTCCCTGGTCTTTGTGGTTTAATCTGTGTTTACCTTACAGATAATTGTATGTGTGGAGTACAGAGATAAGGTACTCATAAATGCACACAGAGTCCATGCAACTATTTATGTGACTTGTTAAGCAAGTTTTTACTCCTGAACTAATTATTGTTTAGGCTTGCCATAAAAAAGGGGTTGGATACTTATTGACTCAAGACATTTCAGCTTTTCAAATGTAATTAATTTGTAAAAATTTAAAAACGTAATTCCACTTTTACAATATTGGGTATTGTGTGTGTAGGCCAGTGACAAAACATCTCAATGTAATCCATTTTTAATTCAGGCTGTAACACACATTTTTTATGAATAGGTCAAGGGGTGTGAATACTTTCTGAAGGCACTGGATACTGTTAAAAGTAATGCTATCCTACACCGCAAAGCTCACGATTATGAACATTTATGTTGAGGGTTCATTTTTACTGTAACGCTCATCAAGATGCTACGCATTGTACATGCAATGATGTTTACCTGACTGACCTCTTTATCCTCTCAATTGGCCAGAGATCCAAAGTGATATACAGTCTTCAAATCTAAAATTAAACCCTTTGCCGCACTCCAAGCAGAAATTGTTGGCTCTTGACAAAAAAAATGCAATTCAGTAAACATGGTCTCCTTTATCAAAGCACATCAGTCCGGGCCTTGTGCTGTTCAGTCTGTGTATCGGGTCTAACCCTACAGCTCCCCTCCGCCCTTCAGCCGAGACGCTCTTTGAAGTTCCGGATTTGGCGCTGATCAGATACAGAGCCTCCTCGCGGTTTCCTACCCTGCAGGGCAGGGTTTGGTAGCAGCTAGTCAGGGATGGGGTGTGGCCTAGACACACTGTAAGATACACTGTAATCAAAGGCATTCACAGAGGTATGTAAACAATGGAAACAGATCTGTATAAGTGGGGCTTCAATGGCATCTCTTTTAGCCTAAGAGCGTAGTGTTGTAATATGAGCAATGTATAGATAGCTCATGCCGCCATCACCGTTACTCAGTTCCCCTCTATGTCTCGTTACAAGCCTGGTATTTAGCTCTAGGTCCTCATGAGTGACTGAGACACTCGTCACCTAGTTACACGGTCTCAGCCAGAGAGCCTTTGTGAAGGTGTGCAGACAGTGGCAAGATTTCAGGAGGAAGGTCCTCTCGTCCAATTAGAGGGCTGACTTGACACACACTCTCCCACTCCTTCCTTTTCAAGCAGTTTGTCAGGTAGACTTTGAGGAGCACACTGTGACATTATTTCACACAGTGGAATCATTAACAGTCCTGGGAAATCCTGCCCTGGAAAATGTATTGAAATAAGTGGCGGCAGATGAGCATGTCTTTTACCCCATTGCATCCCTCTGCAGAATGTATTGTAAGAAGTAGCTTTAAAGGATAGTAACGGTACAGTGGTGTTTCTCTATAACGATGATAGGCCTATTCATTGATTTGGATTTAATTGGCACCTCTATAAGTTCTACTGTATTGTTAGATACAGGGGCGGCAGGTAGCCTAGCAGTTAGAGAGATGAGCCAGCAACCGGAGGGTTGCCAGCTCGAATCGTGGGTCTGACGGGAAAAATCTGGTGGTATAAAATCCTAGATGCCATTGCGTGGCCTTGAGCAAGGCACTTAACTCCACACAATACCGACTCCACAGGTGCCCAGTGTGGCAACCCCCTGCTCCAACCTGTATATGTAAAGTGGGGAGGTTGGGATAAAAGCAGAAGTCAAATACCAGTTGGGCCTTGTGCACAAAAGTGATCTTAATCTTAGATGATGGTTCTGCATATTGATATTCCTCACTAAGGCACAGTATTAGTCCTGTTCAGTCCTGTCCCTTTGTGCCCCATTTTCACTATGTTCCACACCCAACGGGCTTTAAAAGAACTCTATTCCCCATCCCCCCACCTTCACCCCTGCCTTTGATTGAAATTCATCTCAAGTTTATTGAGAAATGAATGAGAGAGGCTGCATGGTATTGACTTTGAGAGGAAAATACAACTCATCTTGAATGAGGGGGAAAACGCGGCCGTAATTTAGCCGTCATCGATTTGAACCCGTCCATGTATTGATCTTCATTTTACAATATGAATTTGCGGCTGCAATCAGCTGTGAAGGGAGGCCATTTGATTTCTGTTGGACGGGAATGTGTGAAAGTCCCCCTCTAAGTCCTTAGAGGAGGGGAACACTCACTTTAGATGTCATCAAAGGGGAGAGAACAGGTGTCTCCACCAATTTCCAATACCGAGATGAAGGGAATTTTGAGAGTATGGAATTGTGAACTGATACAGTACATCCCTCCCATTTAACCTGTGTTAATTACATTTGATCTGTTGCAGAAGCAATGTCTGGTGGAATTGTAACTGTCGTTTTTTCTCGCTGTATGTATCAGCTCAAAGTTCATGAAATTTCAATGAACATTGATTTCTCTCTATTGATTAATCTTACCGGCAGATCTTTGAAATGTTAATTTCCCGCTCAACCTGAGACTCCTGGAGATGGAATAACTCGCTGTTAGCTTGGATTGGATGGAGAGAATAATGGCCAGTGTTAGTTAAGTTAAGATTGGTTGGTTTGGTTTGAAGTTGGGTTCTGACTGAATGCTTCTTTAAGATCTCTCTCCACAGTGGAAAATCTACAGTATATTGCTGAACAGCATGACCTCTAAATGTCTCATGTTAGGCCTGCAGCTGTATCACCTGTTTAAGTTCACCTATTTACTCCCCTGAGTGATATTGGCCTTTTCCTTCCTCGTTTGATCCTATTGATGTCAGTCAAATTATGTCATTTCCTGTTGTGATTGTGATACTATGTGTGACCCATATCTGTGCTGCAGCGTTAAGATGATCTCAGATGCCCATGAGGTTTCAGTTGGACACTCTCACAAGTTACAAACACCACTAACACTTGAATGAACTTCAACCCGTTCTGTTTATCTGCTCCCCTTCCAACTCTCTCTACCTCAGTATAATCTGTGTTATAAAAAAATATATATACATGTGTACAGTAGGAGGAGTGGAGATAGGCTCCAAGCAGTTAAGTATGATTAGTAATAGCTGGCAAATGGCAACAAGTATTTATCTCCTGGAAAGATAGAGTTATCGTAATAGCCAATAATGGCTGGGAAGAATGCTAGCGCTCTGTGCACGCTTCCATTCCAAGTACACAGACTTAACAAGGAACCATTTCCCTTAAATGTACTGCTTTGCGCAAACATTTTCCCCTGTTACTGACTGTTACTGCAGGCCAATACAGTACATTACTTTAGTACACTGCCACATACTGAGAGCATGCAGGCGTATTGCCATGTAAGCATTTTCATCTGCCAACGACGGCCATGTTACATTGTTCCTCTAGAGCGGTTACTCATGTCCTATTTCTAGAGTACATGGAGAAGGAGCAGTAGACCGTGCTCAGACGCATGTTTGGCCATCCACTCTGCATTTTAAGCAAAATACACTGGGCTCGGAGCCTTCTGGAGTGAATGTGTTACAGAGTAGATTAAGGGCATTAGATCAAAATAAGATTGGGAAGTACACATGCCAGGGAGAGGAATTCCATTGAAATCCTGCCATAGATTGTGTGTGTGTGTGTGTGTAGTGCTTGAAATTAGATTTGATATGGTCACAGCTGCTCACCAACTCATCCATTAAATGTTTTTCATTCTGAAACATGACTATTCACTCACTAGAGTTAGGAAATTACTGAAATATTCATAAAGTTTCCACTAAGCTTTCACATCCAAAGAATGAACTTTGCTGGGCATTTATTTTCTTAATCATGTACATCCTATTCAAGAGTGACAGCAATTTTGCTCCTTCAGCTGTGAACTATACATCAAATAAAACACTAAAATGGTTGGCGTTACTTAGTTTAATTTAAGTGCTAAACATTTTATTATGAACACAAAACAATTATAGCTTCTCATAAGTGATGAGGAAAAGATTAAGTTGGAGTAATTGAACTAAACAAGTCAGGTGTTTTGAGCTGAATTCCTAGTTTAGAAGACGAATATGTCAGTCTATATCATTCACTCTTTCTTTATTTTCACTCGTTATACCTGGCAAAGTATTCACATGCAGCCCTGGCCTTACCTCGCTGTGTCTCTTTCTCTCTAATTATCCGTGAGGTCAGTAGGCAAAATGGGGAAGAAGCCAGGAGATCAATACAAATTATCCCTGAGCAAACCAGTGCTGACAGTTTGAATTGCAGCATATGTTTACCCAAAATCAGGCAATTTATCTTAATATCAGCCAAGTAATGCAGCAGGGGTGAGAGGTCAGACAATCTCTCCACCTCATAATTACCCGCCTCTAAAACAGGAAAGTGGTATTGATTGGCCGCGGGCCGGGAAGCGGTCGTGACTGGAACGTGCCACCCCCCCCCATTCCCCCCACTCCCCAGTCAGACTTCCACCCAGAGCAGGATTTATGGGATGTGTGGAGAACCCTCGCAGGGGGCCAGCTCCCCTTCCTTGTCTACTCCAACACTTTCTTCTCCTTAGCTTACCTCTCACAACACTGCACTGGGCTGGTAAATGATGGAGATGAAGCTGATGTTGGCATGCATGCTGGCAGTCCAAGGGCATCCTAGAGTTCAGAGCTACAATATACTAAAAGGTTAGAAGAAGGTGGTGGGAAGTAGATACGTTGGGGGGGGTTTGAGGGAGTATAATGGTGTCTGTGTAGTAACACTGACCTGAAGTTTGATTGTTAAGAAATCAACCTAAATTGAATGGAATTAATTCAGCTCAAATATGATACACACTATAATACAATGTAATCATATATTTAATGTACATAATGAATACAAGTCATCATCAGCTCTTATAGGATTATTGACAGTGTCTGTCTCTGTGTGTACACGGTCCGACTACAGAACTGTCAACTCATCAACTGACAGCACTGTTTAGTGCTAATGCAAGTCTCCATCAGCTGTCAACGTCATTTGCATGAAATCGATAGCAGATGGGGGTCTGTGTCGCCAATTTCATTACGCGGGGTTTGTTACAAAGATCATCTCCATGATAGATGAGATGGCGACACGTCGACATGCGCTGCTCACAGCCCAGAGTTGCACCCCAATCACAGAACCTTGAGACATGCTTTAATCCTTATCCTAAAGAGCAAGATAGAAAATACATCTTGTTTACTATCTGTGGTATTTGATGCTCATGTTCTAGGCCTCCTTCCCCCTAAGAAATGGCGTAGTATTTGAAGTAATTTAGTATTTTCAAACAGAAATGAAGAGAATTAAACATCAATTATGTTTAAATGTGTATGACATATCAAGATGTTCAAAAAGGTGTGCAGTGCATCCTGTTTTTCAAAATACACGAGGCTGCATTACTGTAATTGTAAATACTTCCAAAATACACATCACATACTTCTCCTTTATTACCCAGGTCTTGTGGTGTAGTTAGCTACTGTATCTATACCCAGCATGCCCGGCAGCAGTGTTGAGTGTAGTGTGTTGTGCAGTGTAGGCCCCAGCTGAGGAAGAGGACAGGAGAGCGTGATGCATCACCCTGCAAGAGCCTACTGACAGCCGGTGATGATTGATGGCCTGATTATGGAGTGTTTTTTACACATACACAATTTACATCACACTGGGCAGCGGGGTCAGGCAGGGCTACAACACACACACACACACACACACACACACACACACACACACACACACACACACACACACACACACACACACACACACACACACACACACACACACACACACACACACACACACACACACACACATGCACACGCACACCCACACGCACACACACACACACACACGCGCACACGTACACACACACACACAACAAAATAACAAAAGAAAGAGGGCAAAATCCAGGGTCTTGTCATGTGAGATCAATACTCCAGATCAATCCTTTATAATGGAGGAAAAGACGTTCCCCCACGTTCTAAAGCGGACCTTTGTCGTTCCGGGATGCATGATGAGATGTCAAATTTCAGATTTCCAGGAGTGTATGTTGTCACGTGCGTTTGGTTGTCTGGAGTTCACTTTATGTGGTGCACAACCCTGTACCTGTCTAGCAATTATTTGGTAGGTTGTGTGTGTGTGTGTGTGTGTGTGTGTGTGTGTGTGTGTGTGTGTGTGTGTGTGTGTGTGTGTGTGTGTGTGTGGCTACCTGGTGTGTGTGTCAGTGGCCCTGGCTGTACGTTTGGCGTTTGCGTTTATGTTCTCTCGTGTTCAGCAGGTTCTGCGAGCCTTATTCCGTTAATGCTGAAATTACACGCTGAGTAATGAGTGATGGGCCAAATTACAGGCTGAACAATGAGTAGAGGCAGGTAGCTCTTATTAGTCTCCACAGAAAGCCATTGATTTATGATGCACCGCCGCACTCGTCTGAGTTACTCTGCCGAAAATTATATCTACATTGAGAAGTGATGTTCTCTATTAAGTCGTTCCTTCCCCTGTTACCTCTCCTCCCCTCCCCTCCCCACCCCCTTCCCTCCCTCTCTCCTCTCTCCTTCCTCCCCCCTGGCCTACGGGTGTACATGATTGTTTAGAATCAGCGAGCGCTGTAAGGAAGCCTTAAATTACCCATTATGACTGTCAGACATAAAACGCCTTAGTCTTACCAAAGTCTGGCTTATGATTCATTTACTTTGTGCCTCTGATTCATAGCCCAATACAGCTCGCTGCTCCAGATTACTATTTGAGGGGTGGGTGAGATTGATCGCTCTGTGTGATCTGCTGCCGTATTTCAGTAGAGCAGTGGAGTTGTACGGTAGGTGCAGCGCTGGAGTGACAGTAACTCACGCTAGATCAATTTGTGGACAGGCCTTTCACAGATTATTAAAGCTCGGTTTGATTAACACACCCCACTATGTCGTTTGCACTCAATATTCCCTAGCAGATAAAAAGATGAGACCCCTGCGAGAGATATGAGACCTCCTCTAGACTGATGTAGACTCATGTCATCATGGCTATTTTGCTAAATTAGAATTTAAGTAGATGCAGGGGGTTTATGACACTTGTGACAGAGTATTCCTGCTAGTTGCTGTGCATTGCAGACATTGGTTTACAGAGCAGTTATTTATTTCACTACATATTGTCTAACCATTGGATTTATTAATTTTTTTAGCCCTCAATGAGCCAACCATCGACTATGGATTCCAGAGGCTGCAGAAGGTCATCCCCAGGCACCCGGGTGACCCTGAGAGGTTACCAAAGGTCAGTGTTACGTGTCATCTTCACAAAAACAGACAAAACAACACCACATAGACACAGCAAACCACACCATACACACACACGAAAGCTGCTAGCCCAACAACATCATCAAAGACCAAGAAACAAAACAACATTAAAAGTTCAAACCTTTTAACTGAATAGAAATACAATACACAAAGATTCTGGTGCACCCATCTAGCATTGGTTTGGGATTGTATTAGTTTAGTGAGAAGAGAGAGCGGGAGGCATGCGTGCGGTAAACTTTATGTGTGGTCAAATAGCTCAATCAGACGTCTTCCCTCTCCAGTAGTCTGTGGAGATGATAATCTACTGGTCGTCTACCGTCATTACCCCACTCATGTTTTCCTTTCATTCTACACAGCTCCATTTGGTTTAATCTGTTGTTTACATGACTACGCTTGTAAACCCCCCCCCCCCCCCCCCGTCTTAGTGTGGCTAATAAGGCCAGGGACACATTACAATGCATTAGGTCTCACTACTTTCTTTAGAACTCAGTAAAAGTGTTGAAAGACTCTTGATTTACACACGCTCGTGGCACATTTTGGCATATTTCAACATGAAAACAACATATTTCAGCCATTCTTTGATTCCTTAGTATTTCCATTTTCTCTGATAAAATCTATTACTGGCATCATCTGATTGCGATCCTGCTAATTCCCATTGGGTATAACTGGCATTCCAGTTGCGTCAAGTGTAATATTATGACTGATTAGTTTGCACAAACTCCCTTGGCATGCAGTAAAGTGGTGACCACCTCAGAGTTTTAATAATACCATAAAGCCTTTTAAGACCTTATCTATTAAAGCCCAGCATGCAACACTGCAATATCATTAACGTCCAACGGACAATTTAATAAAGACCAGGCTGTGTGGTGTAGTATGGACACTGGGCCAAGTCAATGGGAAGATATATGACATCGCAGCCAGCAGTCTCTGGTGCACAATATGAAGTGTTTCAATTAGACTTTGGTCCCCGTGGAGACTCAAAACAACACCTGGACATGAAATGTAACTCTAATTTCAACAGTACATTTGTAAGACCAAAGGAAAGGTTCACTTAGCTTTTATGGCTGTGAGTTTCTCTCCAAGTCTCCCTGCCCTGGGTGTCTGTCTGCACACTCAATTTATTCAGTACATTTCTGTCAAATCTACAATTTGAACATAACAAGGAATACAGTGTTGCATACTTGTATTACAGCATCCATTTTTTCTTCTTGGAGAACAAAATGCCTTTTGGCGATAAAACAATCTTTCACTCAGAATCTGAGATGAGTTTCCTCAGTGTGCTTACTTACTTAATATAGCAGGGTCTCCCCCCAGCCCTCACATGGCCCAATCTCTCAGAGTGAGATGAAACCCTGCACTTCTAATAAACAATATACATCTCTAATGGACCTAAATATGGGGTTCAGGGTGCCATGTAAATGATCCTATAGAGTGATTCATCATTGTTAAGCTTGCCATCTGAGGGTCGCCTCTCAGGGTCAACAGCACATTCTCAGTATAAGAGCCTCAGGCTAGCTAGCGTGTACATTTTGATCGAGAAGAGATACGGCGTGAAGAGAACAGCTATTACGGGCTGCAGGTGAAGCGAAGAGACTCTATAAAAAGGAGATAAAGCTGGAGGAGGCAAAGTGTGCATTAGCAGAAAGGCAAATCGACACCGACCCCCCTCCCTCAATGACTTCACCCTCCAGTTGATAATATTACGGCACTATTGATTTCCACCAGCCTTTTCCCCAGGACCAGTAAGACAAGTGGTAATTGTGAGGAGACAGAAAGCCAATATGGAAGTGCTCATGGATTGCAAGGGATGCACGCTAATATTGTTGCTACACCGAGAAAAAGGGGGGAAGTGTGCTCTGATTGAAGTTTACCTTGTAATTTTAAGACAACATTGCAGATGACAGACTGACCCTAAGGGACGAGCAGCGATATAAAAATCCAATGCAGAGTCCAGAGTGAATATGAAAGTAACAAGTGTGAACAGTCAAGTGATGCAAAAGGAGATTGGTTTGCGGGCGTTAAGTGAACAGAGACTTCGTAATTCACCCTCCTTTTTAAGATCTTGTTATAAAAAAAAATTAATTCCTCCCATAAAAAAATACAATTTATAATACCATTTTGTGCCCTGTGGCAGTAATGGACAAATAGACTGAATATCACATTATACCAGACTCAATTTCTCCTTTCTTCTGTAACAAATTAGATTCATTACAAAATTAAAAGCAGAAACCCAATATTGTTTTATTATTACGTTGATTGCATTCGCTACTCTCTTTTCTTAAAAAAAATGAACAACAAACCTATTCTTTTCCAATTCTTTGTGAAATCCACAAGGAGAAAATAAATATTACAAATGTGTTCATGTCAAGCAATTATCCATGTATTTAAATGAATGTCTATTCTTGTGCTCTTTGAAGTACCTACATCTAATGGACCTATCCTTCTGAATGTATTCATTACCTCAGGCTAGAGCTAACACAGTAATTGCCTTGCAGTTTTATAATGGCATTACCACTCCAAGCTACATAACCTGGGCCCCCTTTTATTAACTGTGATAACATAAATACACAATCCTAGCTAATATACCATGTGGAGAATCACGTTTAGACAGGTTTTAGGCTACCGTGTAAAACATGCAATACCTCAAAATTTGTCATGCCTTTGTCAGGTAACGACAGAGTGCATTTGTCGGTTTTAATGGTGTCAAGATCTTGGCTGATCTGTGATCAGTTGTTGAACATGTGTAAAACGTGTAGAACAAGGAATACCAGAAAAGCTGTAATGCTTTTGTCACAAAACAAGAGATCATCTATGGGTTTTAATTGTTTTCAATTTAACATGGTGTTCTGATATGTCTGTCTCCATGACAAGAAAGCCAATTACATTTTATGCTGAAGCAGTATACAGATTTACATGGAAATGCCCTCAGAACACCATTCGGTGCTAATCGTATTCACAGCATGAGCCGACGCGCGTGAAAGTGTCTTGTCGGAAACAAAACAAACTCCTTGGTTGATTGGGTATCACACTTCTCATCATCCTCGGATATGACTAGGCTACCACTTAAGCATAGCCCTGCGAGTGAGCTTGGTTAGTTAAGACGCCACGCGGTAAACGACAGATTAAGGATGAGAAGCAATACCGTTTTCTCTCTCTTTTCCAAGCTGTCCTTATGTTGCTGCTGCTAAGTACCATATGGACAAGGAATGGAGTGGAGGTTTTCAGAGAATGAAACATGGCTTGCGAACGTGACAGTCTTAATTGCTTTAATTGTTGTTTGAAATTGAGAGGCATGTAGAAGATCTTCAAATATGATAGAATAGATTATTGGTAATTATTAACCGCAGGAAAAAGGGAAAGAAATACACTTTGTCTCACTCATCGAGCAAGAGAGGAATCTGTTCTGCCTGATGAGAACGCATAAAGACAGCTGGTCCTCTCATTTAGTGAACCTGCCTCACGACAACCATAATTCTTTATTTGTATGCAAACTAGATGCATGCAACGTTGAGCATACACACCAATTTCAGAGGTAAATGCCCATTTTAAAGAGAGCCACCCATCCGGTAACTTGGTGGATTAAGCTCTATGTTTCTATAAGAGCATGGCACATGCTAGAAGTGGCTTCTACAGTGTTTCATCTTATAAATCAAGGACTTCAGGAAGATATGGCTCTTCAGGATGAAAGGAGGGCCATACACACTCCATACACACTCCATACGCGCTGCCTTGGAAACGCAGGCCAAGTCTTGGAGGCCGCTGTTTGAAGGCGCGATGGCTGTGTTTACATTCATTTACGGCAGCTGCCGTCTTAATCCCAGATTGCTATTGCCAAGTGATGGAACACTTCACACAAATTACTGAAACACGCAATGTGGGAAGAAAACAAACTGAGATGTTTCTAGTGACAGATTTGCATCGCTTTTAACCGGGGTTCTGACGGAAAGTCAACATACTGCTGTACTACAGCAGGTGACGGTAAACAAGCATTTAAATAAAACACCACAGCAGTAGCTCAAGCGTTTCTTTGTGAGAATAAATGCTATTAAATGGAGGAGATGGTTTTCCTAACACATTGCTTGGAGCATCACACTAAACAAAGCAGTGGCGTGCTCCATGAAGGATTTCATTAAGTGCTCAATTCAAAGAGCAGATAAAAGCACACTAACACGCTCTATTCTGAAGTAGAGCAGGGAATAGGATCCAGGGCCAACTCATTCTCAGTGTTAAGAGCCAAAGCAACATGGCTAATCCTTATTGGTGAAGCAGGGACAAGCATGGAGACATGGATAAGTCTACATCCCATGCATCCATGTCCCCGAGGCACAAGCACCTAGCTCTCGCTGGATGGGAAGACATTTGTGAAGTCCTTTACAACAGCCAGTCAAAGAGGTTAATTGAAAAATGTCTTAATGTCATTACGGCAGAACTAGATTAACCCAAGCTAATTCACTTTATTGTTCTGAAGAAAGGAGACTCCAGTGCTGAACTCTTGTGCAAACGCGAGCCCAGAATTAGAGGATGAGGTGCTGTTTTTAAGGCCTACGCTGGTTTAATTAAGAGATGGGACATTATTCATTGCTCCCAGTGGTTCTGGGAAGAGTTGGTGACCTAATGCAGTGCTGGTGCCTCTTAATACAGGGTCATGTTTATTTACCTACCTAACAAATACCTCTTATTGTATGTGTAAAACTTATTGTTACATTACGTGTCATGTTGAACAGTGTCATTGAACATAGTCTGTCATCAGCATTTCAATAATGTCTGTCTGTCCTATTTTTTTCATCAGGAGGTATTGCTGAAGAGAGCAGCTGACCTTGTTGAAGCACTGTATGGGATGCCCCACAATAACCAGGTATGCGGACCGACAGACACACACACATCTTACAGACAAACAAAGCAACCATAATAGATGACTGAGGGAGAGCAGCTCAATAACTGCTAACTTCTCCCTCCATGTTTCAAAGGAGATCATTCTGAAGAGGGCAGCGGACATAGCAGAGGCCCTGTACAGTGTTCCCCGTAACCACAACCAGATCCCCTCCCTCGCCAACACAACCTCCCATGGTATGATGGGAGTCAACTCCTTCAGCAGCCAGCTAGCCGTCAACGTGTCCGAGTCACAGGGAAACGACCAGGGTTGGTGGAAATTATGCTTAGTGGTCAAGAATAATTCACAGTCAGCTAAGTAAGTCATGAATGAAAGAATGAATGAATCCTATAGACCTCTAATCACTCCATCCTCCTCCTCTTATTCCTCCTCGGTAGGCTACAGCCGGAACACCAGCAGTGTGTCTCCACGAGGGTACATCACCAGCAGCACCCCACAGCAGTCCAGCTACAACACTGTCAGTAACAGTATGAATGGCTACGGGAACTCTGGCATGTCCAACCTGGGAGTTTCCAGCTCCCCTGGATTCCTCAACGGATCCTCTGCCAACTCTCCATATGGAAGTGAGTAGAGCTGCCATCTCAGACCTGTTCAGGAGGGAGCAAAGTTACACAATGTTCAGATAGAAATGTATTGTGTAGGGCAGTTATACTCGTCTGTCAGGTAGAGAATCGGAATCATGTTAGACTATATTCTCCCCCCCCCACCCCCATCTTGTCTGCAGTTAAACAAAAGAGCGCCTTCGCCCCTGTGGTCCGGCCCCAGGCCTCCCCACCCCCTTCCTGCACCAGCGCAAATGGCAACGGACTGCAAGGTGAGCCCCCCTCACCCCCTCATCCCTTCCCTTCGGACTACTGGGCAGATACCGCGGCTCATGCCTCTGTCCGGTTTGGTGAGGGACTAATCATTACAAATATACATTTTAACAGGCTGCAATTTATTATTTACACCTTTGAGTTTACATTCAAATACACAAGCAAGCATGAGGGCACACACATGTACACACACACACACACACACACACACGTACACACACACACTCACACAAGCAAACACACACACAAGCAGACATGCAAACACACCACACACACATCCCATCCAGTATAGCAAATGATATATTCCAAGGTCTAAGGACAACACCTTCCCAGAATTGTTTTAGTAATTATGTTTATTAGGTGTTGTGCGTGTGTCATGACCAACATGATTGCTTTCAAAACAAGCTTAGCCGTAGTGTGCGCCCCAAGATTAATAACACTGAGCTTAATGAAGTGGGAAATTAAAGTTCATCTTGCTACATGATCATACTTATTAATACATGTTGTGCAGAAATTAATGAGCAATGCCTTGCCATCATCTGCGCTGGCAAACTTAAAAGCATTCCAACCATGACACTACAAAATACGCAGTGATTTTTTTATCCTGGCACTTTACTAGACACCTAATTGTTCAAAATGTGTGAAATACTGAGTATATCAACTCTCTGTATAAGCTAGAGTTGCTAATGATACCCTAGCAGATGGTCTGGGTAAAATAATGGAAACTACCTTTGATCTCTGTCTAAGCTTGTGGATAATGATTTTGAAATAGGAGTAGTGTAGTGACTGTGGAGATAGTAGTGTAATGCAGTGGCTCCATCCTCAGTATGGAGAATGGTTGAGTCTGAGGGGAGTCATCTGAGTCTGAGGGGAGTCAACTGAGTCTCAGGGGAGTCAACTGAGTCTGAGGCGAATCAGCTGAGTCTGAGGCGAGTCAGCTTAGTCTGAGGGGAGACAGCTGAGTCCTTAAGTGACGAGGGTGGAAGTTGTAGCACAGCATTGTGGGTAGTGGCCGTGTTGTTGTTCCACGGTCGGCAGGGCCGTCTCTCCTGGGAGTCTGGTTCACTGTTTGCCATTACCTCAACACCAGGAGGAATATCACACGTAGCCACGCTTGCCTGCTGGGGCCTGAAATGTCAGAGCAAGAGGGAGGCTTTTAAAACTGTCCTGTTAGAGAGGTTTGCACTCAGACATGCACAGACACACCACACATACACACGCATGCATCACACAGGCGCACACGCACACATACACACAGTCTCACTTACAACATCATAACTTAACATCTGTTTAATGTTCCTTGATGTAAATAGCTAAATGTTTTTATTTTCCAATTGAATACATTGGAAAGGATGAATATAGTAAATACAATATCTCGCTCTCTCTCTCTTTTCCAGCTATGTCCGGTCTGGTTGTACCTCCAATGTAAATGCACTTTCATCGTCTTAAGCACTAATCTTCTCACCACGATACAGGACACCCCTTTATCACACAGCAAAGACACTGGCGTAATCTAAAATATTGAGGATATAGTCAACATCTTATTCTGGTTTTAATGAAGATAAAAACATGATTTTCTTTTAAAAGACTATTTCAAGAGTTAAGATTTGGCCATTTGGACAAAGCATTTCATTAGGAACTCAACAGTTTAGCTTTTTGGCTCATTTTTTCCCATTTGATCGACCTCGAAGAAGACAAAGAACGATGGAGTGTTTATTTTGCCTACCTATCGGGTTGAACTTTGGCTTTGTCCAGTGAACCATATACTGGAAGGAACTCTGTGGACTCATCATTTGGTTTTAATGTAAACACTGATGTACATTTACCTATGAACTTGTTTGCCTCAGAAAATGTTTTTTTGTTTTTGAATCTATTGAACTCTCTTTCAATAGATTCACAATTGTGTGTCTTTATAATGTGACTTTTTTGTATTTTTATGTGTGAGAAAATACAGTGGGGCCAAGAAGGTTTAAGATTTTCAACTGGGAAATATATGAGATATATAATGTAGAAATCAATCATAAAATACAGCAAATGCAAGTAAATGGGTGAGGCTGGGTGGGTGGGTAAGATTGTGTCATGTTTCATTCATACATCTTAAATTTGTAATTTATTGTAGCTAGAAACTCATCTTCAAAAGTGAAAATGATCTTGGATTCAACAAGTACACTGGCGTACGTAGAACGCCTGGCTAGAGCTTCCTTTTAAGCAAGTGTGTTTTGCCACGTTTTTTGTATTTTATTTGTTTTACTTTTTTGCTAGCACTGTATAATAATGCATTCCTATGCTACTGTGAAGTCTGTTTCTTGTTGAAGAGGGCCATCCTCTTCCTTCTAGCTCCAAATCCCCTTATGTGTTTTATATGTGGTTATAAACTTGTAGACTATTGTGATATTGCCAAAATTGTGCTAAATATTTATACATCTGTCTTTTTTCCATGTTATTTTAGATCAACAACATTTAAAGCAAAATTAAACTCAATCTAAAATGGAAAGTAGTTCATTGTCATATTTCCGTTCCAATACACACTTGCGCTCACTTGAGGGAACATTTTGTAACATATCAACTATAAATATTGTATTTATCTCTGATATTTTGTATATTGCTTTTCATTATGTACGTATTAATTGTCATGCCCTTAATAGTGATGCAGCACAGAGAATTTCAGCCAAGAACTGTTGCCTTCATGTTTTTTTTTTTGTATTTGATAAAATGCAATGTCCATATATTTCACATGTATCTTCAAAGTTTTGTTACTATGTCAAGACTCTCTGTCCATTTTTTAAAAGGGAAGTCAAACTTCATTGTTTATTTTTATATTGATTTTAAATTATATATAGACCATTTTTGGAGAAAACTTTGTTGGTTGTATTGTCAAATAAATTGTTTGTGACCCATATGATAGTTGTTAAGATACAATAGAAACAATGTGCATGAGGGACAACCTTGGAGGAAGGGACTCCATTTGTGGTAGTATTTTCTTTCTGTTTTGTAGAATGTATACAAGTCACTTTTACTCACCACTTATGACTCTGCCACATAGCTTAAATGTGTTTACAGGGAACAAAAATTCAAAATGTCAAAATTTGGAATGGAAACAGAAATGAATAAGTGATGTTTTATTAAAACTTTCAGTAAAAAAACAAAAAAAAAATGCTTGTGGATTTCTTTAGTTATCTTTACCTGAAATACGACAGCAAAATACTTTGATAAAATACACAGAACACTTTTGTACATGAAACCTTGGATTGCCCCTGTAAGAACCAGGGATGTCCACTCTCTCCATGGTGGTTTCTAACATTTTAGATTCAGAAACAGGTTGCAACAGATAGCTGGGCCAATAGAACAGAACTGCACAGAGATTTTGACAATTTCGGGGAGATTAGAAATACATTTTAAAATAAACGTATTTCTAATCTTCCCTAAATAGTAAAAAGACATCTCTGTGCAGTTCTGTTCTGTTCTATTGACCCAGAAATTTGACTTTGTGGCACATTCATATTGATCTTTATATATCTGTATCTCTCTCTAAAGCCATGTTTTAAAACAGCTTGCTAAATGCATTGTAGCCTTTCATAAATGGCGTGAGCTTTTTATTCAAATCACCCTAAAGAGGTCCCATTTAAAATCCCTCATTTCATTACATTAGGCCACCTAGTTAATAAAGAATCAATACATTGAAAGAGCAAGGTTATCCTTTGTCTATAAGGGTTTGGTATTGTTTTGAAACTCATAGTTTGAACGCCGAAAGGAGCCCCTGTGAAATCTATACTCATCAAGTGGGTCAAACAGAGATAGAGAAGCGACGGGGAAGAATAGCACCTCTCCTGTAAAACAACTAAACATCTTATCTGGCTTTCTGAGTGGTCCGGGAGACCAGGTCACAAAATGTCAATTTCTCATCAAGACAACAGTGTCCATGACCATCTCATCCTATAATCACGTTTAAGTGAATGCAAGTTGAGCAGGAATCAGCAAATCACAACTTATTATGCCAGCGCTGTGCATAGACCTCATGGCACATAAGATAATGCAGGTGATGCTGATAGTGTGAGGTCAGATACAACAGAGAATGATTACATTTTCAACTGCGATCGCTGTGTGCGTCAAAACATTCCCTCGATAATCTGACATGTTGGATAACAAAAGTCACATACCTGCTTCCTGATGTAGCATTATCTGATGTAGCATTATCTGTTCCTTGCTCCTTGCTTTTTTTTCTTAAAAAAGTCAAAAACCTAGTTAAATCATTTTTAGTCTTAGACAATGCGCAACACTTCATTTATGTTATCTACAGTATGTCTGGGATGGGCAACTTTGATGGAGGTGGGGGTCACAAAAAATCGGAACTCATCATAAAGGGCCACATTGGCTTGTGGGTCGAAATTGCACCTTGTGTATTCTACTATTCTAACAGTAAGTTGAGACCTGACTGGCCTACAAAACGGGGGCCGCGGGCCTCCAGCTGCCCATCCCTGATCTAGTTTATCAATGACGAATGATTGAATGTGCATCTGAGACTTTAATAGTAGGATAACAAAACATAGTAGGCAAGCATTTTGTTGCAAGGCAGGAATATACTAATGCTTGGAAATCAAACCTCTCTCTGTACCAAAAGCCAGCCCATAGCCACGACACTCAATCATGGTGAGAGCCTCTTTATTGGAGAACTCTAATGGCCAGGCCGCCCTCCACCATGCTCTTAATGTGTGCATTCAATATTTATAAATCCTGAGTCAATAACACCCTATAACCAGGGCCTGACAGACACCCAGACCATGTGGCCACCACGCTCTCCAACACAGGCTGGGGTTAAGAGGTAAGGCAATCAAAAGAGGCCAAGGCTCACCACATCCATATATTGCTACTCTTATCAAGACTTTCCTAAGTAGTGGTTATCTGTCAAAGGAGAGAAATGTTGTAAACAATATCGCTCACATATAATTATATTTTAAAATACCCCTCTTCATTACACACATAAGAAGGTAATGTTGAATATATCTACTACTGACATAGCTCCTGTTGTTCTAGATATTTTCTCTCTACCATTGCTTTATTCCTCTCAGACGTGGCTGCCTCAGACGCTATACCTGGCCATATTACTGGAATGTTCGTATAGTGTTCAGGTGAAAGATTGCACTCCAGTGATAGCGCCACACAAAAGCCTGGCTGGACAATGAGCCAGTCAATGGAGAGATCCAGTTGAAAGAGTCACAATGGCTGTGCATGCTGGGAATTGGGCTGGGTGATATAAAGGAATGAAACCTTCATTGAGGCCATGGAGGACAAGCATTCAGGAAAGGGGTTTTGTTTGGTCTTTATCAATCCAGTTTCCCATGAGGAAAAACAATTCAAACTGACCTTAAAAGACAATATTACCTTACACATTCACTCCCTACGTAAAACTTATTCAGGTGTTTATATATTCACTTTCAGGTGTGCTGATGTAATGGCTTTGTAGCCTCATGTGTGCAATATCAAGAATTTCATTTATACAGTAATTATTATTTAACCTGGGATTTGAACTCACAACCTCTTGGTTTACGGAATTCCAGCATTCTTACTGCTACGCCTCCATGTATGAGTCAATGACTGATTTCACCTGTATTCCTACACTTCGGACTTCAAAGTAAATCTCAGTTTTGAAATAAATACGCTCAAGAAAAACTATTATATTTATCTTTGTGATTCAGAAGTAACATTAAAGGTCCAAATGTAGCTATATTTTATCTTACTGTGATTGTTTTCAATGAAAATGGTCAAAAAGAAACAAAAACAGCTTCTTAGCAAACATACATTTCTCAAGAATTTTCCTAGGATGGTCTGCGAGTGGTCGGAATGGGGAGGGGAAAAACGCAGAGAGAAAAATAGAAAGATTATAGAAATATAAAATGAGGAATAAATACACAATGAGTAATGGTAACTTGGCTATATATACAGGGAACAGTACTGAGTCTATGTGCAGGGGTACAAGGTAGTTGAGGTAGATTTGTACATAAAGGTAGGGATAAAGTGACTAGGCAACAGGATAGATAATAAACAGCAGCAGCATATGTAATGAGTCAAGAGTTAGTGCAAAAAGGGTCAATGCAGATAGTCTGGGTAGCTATTTGGTTAACTATTGGGGATAGAAGCTGTTAAGGGTCCTGTTGGTTCCGGATGTGCATCGAAGAAATTAGAGAGCGAGAGAGAGAGAGAGAGAGGGAGAGAGAGAGCGAGAGCAAGAGAGAGAGAAAGACAGAGAACAAGAGAGAGAGAGAGAGAGAAAGAGACAAAAAGAGAGAGAAAGAGAGAGCGAAAGAGAGAGAGAAAGAGAGATGGATAGATTTAATTACAGATAAATGCACGTATTGCACATTTGATATACTAAATGCAATTTTTTTTTTAAATAAAAAAAGATACTACTGACAGGATACTAACATACAGTCCTGAGTGAATGCCTACGCAAGTTCAGTCCAAGAATTACTTACAACAACCACCCGAGCCTCTGCCTGTTCACCCTGCTATCATCCAAAAGGTGAGGTCAGTACAGATGCATCAAAGCTGGGACTGAGAGACGAAAAACAGACTCTATCTCAAGGCCATCAGACTGTTAAATAGCCATCAATAGCACATTAGAGGCTGCTGCCTATACACATGGACTAGAAATCACTGGCCACTTTAATAAATGTAACACTAGTCACTTTAATAATGTACACTTGAATAATGTTTACATATCCTGCATTACTCATCTCATATGTATATATCGTATTGTATATGGGCTCCCAAGTGGCGCAATGGTCTAAGACACTGTATCTCAGTGCTAGAGGTGTCAACCTCGTTTGAATCCAGACTGTATCACAACTGTCCATGATCGGGAGTCCCATACGGTGCTGCACAGTTGGGCTGTCATTGTAAATAAGAATTTGTTCTTAACTGACTTGGTTAAATAAATTGTACTAAACTATTGTACTGTATCTTAGTCTATGCTGCTCTGACATTGCTCGTCCATATATTTATATATTCTTAATGCCATTCCTTTACTTAGATTTGTGTTGTGAAATTGTTAGATATTACTTGTTAGATATTACTGCACTGTCGGAGCTAGAAACACAAGCATTTTGTTGCACCCGCAATAACATCTGCTAAACACGTTTATGTGACCAATACAATTTTATTTTATTTAAACGGCACCGACCGCCACTGTTTCATGGCTTGTGATGTGAGTGCTACGGGGTGAATGTCATTTAAATCACACAGTCCGAAACCGCTGGTGCTCTCATGCATGGTTCAGTGTTGCTTGCCTCAAAGTGAGCATAGAAGACATTTAACGGCTGGGTTTCCATTTGTAATCCGTAATAATTTGATGGGCACTTACAGGACTCTCAACCGGCGTGGAACCACAAGATACGGGGAAGCAGGTCCTCCGACATCCCGTAGTGATTTTCATGCTCGACCATGAGATGGTGTGGTTGTGACGTTGGAGCCACAGAAGGTCAAGGATTACCTTGTGTATGGGTGCGGTGGTGATTAAGAAGGGGAGGCTTTCCTGGTGCATGGGTCCCACAGTGAGGGTGAGGGGTGCGGTGATGTGTGCCGGATCCCAATAGTCGCGTATCCAGGGCTTGGACTGGAAAAGGAGAGGAGAGCGGGTATGAGGTTAAGTTCAGGGAGGATGCGAGGGCCTGGTCTATGAAGTTCCAAGCGGCACCGGAGTCCACTAGAGCTGTAGAGACAACACTTGAGGGACAGCCAGCCAGTGAAATAGGAACCAGAAAGGGTTTGGCGGAAAACAATGATAATGGAATACACACCCCTACCCTGGGAGATGGAAGGTCATGGGGCTGTCCCTCCGCTCTACTGGAGCCCGGGTTAGGGTGTACCAGACACCGCTGAAGCTGGTGCCCCTCCTGGCCGCATTAGGGACAGAGCCCCTGTTGTCTCCGCTATGCCGTGGAGAGGCGTGTGGCCCCTACCTCCATGGGTTCAGGCTCTGCCTCAGGACAGCCAAAGGAGGGAGGTGAGTGGCGAGGTGGACACTGGCGCTCCCAAAGAAGGTTATCCAGACGAATGGCCATTGAGATGAGAGCGTCCAAGGATATGTTGTCATCCCGACATGCCAACTCCGTTTGGACCTTCTCGCACAGACCACTGCAGAATAGATTGCGGCGTGCCGGCTCATGCCATCCGCTAGGCTGCCACAGTGTGAAAGGTGAGGGCGTACTCCGCAGCTGTCTGGGCACCCTGCCGGAGCTGAAAAAGTCACTCACCTCCCGCTCTGCCCCCTGGAGGATGTCATATTTCTCCGGAAGGGACAGTTGGGCATCGCTGACCTGGGTGGACGGCTGGCTCACTGTGACGACCCGTGGTAGGAGGCCCTCTGATAGGGGTATGGAGAACCTCACTGTTGGAGAACACGGAGGACCTCCTCCATGGCCGTAGACAGTTTTGTCAACTGATCGTGGTATTGATGGAGTAGATGACCTTGTTCATTAACTGTCTGGAAGAGGGTTAAATCTTCTGCTGCTTCCATATTGTAAGGTGTCACTGTAACATATACGCCAGGAGTCAGAGAGCAGCTGCAGAAGGTGCGTTTTAATACTAAACAGATACAAAAGAACAAACATGGGAAGCATACTGAACGTGAGAGAAAAAAACAATAACATCTAAGGACAGATCACAACAGAGGGCTAAATAAATGGGAAGTAATCAGGGAAGGGATGAAGTCCCAGTGTACTTAATGATGAGACGCAGGTGTGCATAATGATGGTTGCCAGGTGTGGATAATGATGGGTTGCCAGGACCGGTGGTTAGTAGACTGGCGACGTCATGTGCCGGAGAGGTGGAGCGAGTGTAGACGTGACAGGTTCCCGCTGAAAAAGTTTGAATACCACTGCTCATCAAGTGTCCTTGAGCACTGTTAGTTTTACTTTGATGTTACGCAGGTGGTGATAATTGTACAATTATTTACTTGATTCTGGGCAGCTTTTAGCATAGTGCAGAAATGTATTATTGCCAATAGGTCTGTGGCCATATCTCTTTCATGGATCTGATACTGTAGCAGGGCATTTCAGGTTGCTAAGAGATTGTGAGTTCAAATCCCAGGTGTGGTCACAGTGCAACATTTTAGAAGATTGTACAGTAATTTAAATCAGAATACAGCCGCATACTGGCATTCTATAGAAATAACACCTTCAAGTTGTACATATTTACTTTATTTTTACTGTAGCTTTTGGCTAAGTGCAGAAACGTATTCTTGGCAATAAATGTACAGCCAATCTCCGTTCTGTCCACAGACCTGGAGGCACAGGAGGAACTTCAGGTAGCTAACACCCACTAGGTTGGGAGTTCAAATCCTGAGTAATCAACTAACAGCAGCATACTGTACTTTATCGTTTAGCTGTTAAAACACAGTAACTTGTTGTAGATTTAGCATATTTTCACCCCAACTAGACACAAACCTCCAGGTTTACCATGACACAACATTCCGAGAAACGTTGAAATGTTGCATCCCCATGTTGTAAAACAAATCACGTTGTCATGTTATCATATTAACTTCACATAAAATCAAGTGTTCACATGGGTGACCATTGGTCCGTCTATCTGCAATGCAGTCTACTTGAAAAAATAGATAACGTTAGGTCAGCAGCAATATATCTACTTCATTCACTGTGGAAGAGCAAAGTATCCTAATGGTTAAACATCCATTAAACTTGTATTTGGGTGTCATTTGATGCTATGCTAATGATCTAATGTATTTCAGACCCACAGATGCAGGATTTACTATATTTTTCTTTCATAAAGCACACTCAACCAAGAACAGAAACCCAGGTCAGAAAGTGAGAGACGACAGTGATAAAATAATATCACTTCAACTGCATTTTTATACCATACTCTGACACATAGAACTCCTTTCATAGTAACCCTCAGTAGTGCTTTGTCCACTCGTTCTGGATATGATATCATCTATTAATAATGTATTGGCAATGGATTACATAAAAAAGAGACCAGAAATAACATCCAATATTCATGCCCCCTGAGCTTGACTGTGTCCATTCCTTTTGGCCCATAAAACCTTACCCCCATTTCCATATCCGCTGAGGGTCGCGACAGGTCTGCTGCACAAAGACTCACAGAACAGCTCAACTCAGGAAAAGGGCTGTAAAAATTTCTGAACCCTTATAAAACTGAAAAAAAAAACTCTTCAGATTTCAGCGCCTGTGAAAAACCTGGTACTGTATTTCTCCCCTTTAATTGTGCCACTTGAGAAATTGACGTGCCTCTGAAACATGGCATGAATCACACAGTTATTGTAGTCCCCTTGTCAGGGAATGTTGATACAACATCTGCATATTATAGAAAGTAATGGAAGTAGTAGAGGTGGCAGCTGCAAAGCAACAGGAAGCGTGCCATTTTCAGTCAGCACCGCTGTACAAACCACTGTCTGCCAGCCATGGTCTTACAGTCGACACTGAGTGGGAGACATTGTGACAAACAGGCAGGGTCTGAGAGCTGTGCATCCTAGGGGGGTGACAGCACCAGTTTGACTGTCAATGAGGCTCATTAACAGTGTGTTTTGAAGAAACCTGAACAGTGATTAGGAAGCTTGAGGCAGGGTCCTCTATCAACTGACATGAAGTTCAAAAATTGTGAAACTACTCTTACCCCATATCCCTGAACTTCCCAAAGAGGATGTGCCTGGGCCCTTACCTGTGTCTTTCTGTTCAGCCTTTAAACCTTTCTCAGCACCCAGCATGTCATTTACCCCCATTTACCCAAGAAAACTAGGGTACTATAAAAACATTATAATTTAGAATCCTCTAAAAGAAAATGTCTACATGCTATAGAAAATACTATAATGTACAAGCTCCAAGAGAAATGTCATTCTTCATGGCCTTATGAAGACATCTCCCTCTAGCCTCCACCTAATGGAGTGATGGCCAACGAAAGCCAGCGTGTAAGGGCCTTTCCTGAAGAGTCCTTGTCACACGCGGGTTAGTGCTTTTCGTCATGAATCTTGTTCTGGAGGCAGCGCTGCAGAGTGGTCACTAGCTAACACGTCTTAAAATCTAATTTTAAACCTAACCCGAAAAAAATCCATACATTTTTACACTATAGCCAATTTTGACTTTGCAGCTGGCCTATCTAAGGGGAAATTCCTCAGTTCTGCCTCCAGGACAAGATTCATGACAATAAATGTCAACACCGCGCCAAACCTCTGTAATTATCGTTGCTTTTGCAGAGTGTCCAGGCCTGCCAATACCGCTGTTCCATAAATTCATTTGGCCCTTCGTCAACAAATTACCTAACACGCAGAACTGTGTATGTGTCAGATTCAATTCCAACACACAGGCTTTTGTAGTGCCATGGCAGGTGGACTTAATTATAAATCATCAATCATAATAAAATAATCACATCTATATTATTTTTTATATAATATCTCAACCATTTTAAAGATACAGAGTTGCAACATTTTGTCATGTTCGATTGGGCCAGGTGTATTTCTTATCAATTAATAATAATGAATCATAACTAGTCAGTGAAAGCTTTCCTGTAAGAAGAAACTCCAGCTCCACCAATCAAACACATATAACTAATCAGCAGTTATCTCTGGGTGAGTCCAGAGTGCGACACATACAGTAGGCCTACATGAGTATTTGTATGAACATGGAATCCAATCTGTAAAACACTTCGCAACACAGTATAAATACTGTATGTTACACTAATGTTATTGACTAATACTACATTGAGACAGACTTGTGCCCAGACGCCATACATACCCCCACTCCAATTTAGATATAATTAAACTGATAGAATTACAGAAAAACAAGACACTAGATATTGGTCAATATCTACAGTACATCTTCTCTAGTCATACAGAACTACTAATAGGTAAAGTGTATTTCTCACAAGGCTGCAGACAGTATTTGGCACCAAGGCTCTTATTTTCCTTCTCCCTGATCCAGTCCACTCCTCTGTCCCGGACTCATCATATAGATCGCAGTCTGCGGGGGCCAGAGGTGCTGATGGAGCCCAGATGCTCCCAGTCTGTCTGGGGGACTGGGGAGACTGGTGCCAGGGGGCCCTGGAGTCTCTGAAGTGCCGCCCCTTCGTCAACAGAACACGGCTAGACCTGCACTTTCCAGCCCGAGACATTCTGGTTCCCACTCTCTAAAAACTAGGCTGTAGTCATAGGTTAATAATACGTGAAGGAATACACACACTCAGTCTCAGCCCATGTCTCTCACTGCAGTGCATACAGCAGCATACACGTTCACAAGTTGACACGGACACGGACACCCACACACAAACATAAGACTGAGTGTTCTGGACTATATGCTACCTTTTGGAGATTCCCTTATGGAAAAAAACACATTATTTTTTTGTGATCTTTTGTGAAGTGTGATATCATGAAACTACACATGTGAAAACATTTGAGCACATGTGAAAACATGATCTCGTGAAATAAATGTGACAACATTGGGATGCAAAATTTCAACGTATCTGGGTTTGGCGGATGCCTGTCCCAATGCATTGTGTCAACTGTAAAGTTTGGTGGAGGAGGAAAAATGGTCTGGAGTTGTTTTTCATGGTTCGAGCTAGGCCCCTTAGTTCCAGTCAAGGGAAATCTTAACACTACAGCATACAATGACATTCTAGATGATTCTGTGCTTTCAACTTGGTGGCAACAGTTTGGGGAAGGCCCTTTCCTGTTTCAGCATGATAATGCCCCCTTGTACAATGCGAGGTCCATACAGAAATGGTTTGACGAGATAGGTATACAAGAACTTCACTGGGCTGCACTGTTGAAGTTGAGACTGGTGTTTTGAGGGTTTTCTGTATAGTTGTCTAATGTTGGTGGGGCATATTGTTCTGTTTTAATGTTACTCATGAATCGCTATAATAAATACAATGGTTTTCTTGAGTGTATTTTTAACAAAGCTGAGATTTATGTTAAAGTCCAAAGTGCAGGAATACAGGTGAAAGCAGTTATTGACACTGACACGATGGCGTAGCAGGAAGATTGGGAAGCCGTAAACCAAGAGGTTGTGAGTTCAAATCCCAGATGAAGACATGTTGAATAATAATCCTTGTGTGAATGAACATGCACAATGTAATCAAATATGTACGTTGAAAACACTGCGAGACATCCTAACGATTCATTTTTGTTTGCAGAGTTTATCACCTGTGAATTCTCGTAAAAAATATTCACGTGTAACTTCATGTGAAATATCATCACATGTTAAGTGTTCCAAAAACATGCACATTTTACATGTCAAATCATGTGATTTTCCACGTGAAATCTGGTGATCTTTCCCGTAAGGGTTAACATTAATTGTGACATTGCAGATGATACAATGTGCCCACTGCCAAACTCAGACCACATCTGCATGGCCTTGCCCCTGTCTAGCTGCATCCTGTTATGCCCCCACAGCATGGCATAACTACTTTAGTCATAAAATCTGAACCTTTGGTCAATAAGGCAGAGAAGAGATTCCCTCTCAAGGTTTCTTCCTCTTATTTACAGCTGAGTTTCCCTTACCATTGTCATCCTAAACAGTCTCTTTTTGGGGAATTTCTTTTGTCAAAATAGACAAAAGCCCAATCCCCCCCGCCCCCCCTCTCTTCCTCAAGACCCCAAAGATCATTACAATAGCATCAGAGCATGCCGTGTTTTAAATTATATTAGTTGTTGTAGTGCTGGGCTTGGTATTAGACTGCTGTAGCAGCAGCTGTGGAAGCTGGTCTGGCTGCATGGTGCCTTGGTGTCAGGGCCTCAGAGAGACATCAAGACAGAGGGGGAGGCAACATGATAGGGCAGTGGAGCCCAGTATAATAGCGTTCTGTTGGTCAATGCTTATATGCATGTGTAATACTCTGGAATCGCAAAGGCATTACACTGCCTCTTGCTGGGTGCTGTGTTCTAGTTCTACTAATATGTTGAGGCACTAGAACACACAACCAAACGTTATGTGTATGCCTAGAGTATACTGTAAAATTAGTCTGCTGGACTGATGTACATATTAGGTAAGCAGAGGATGACTTTTCTAGAAATTGCCAATGTGATTTGTGACTACATTGGTACATGAAGGATTATTATAGGGAGTAGCTATGGTTGACTGTGTGAGGTGGGAGCACAGAGTGTCTGTATTTGATGTGGGGGCAGACAATTACTGTGTTATGAGGAGGGATGGCAGGATATGAGATGGGAAGTAGGGAGTTAGAGACAGGATATAACTTATGAAATGGAAATGGTGGGAAATATTGTTATAGAACCCAAAATACATCTTAACACTATCAGCAATGATTAATTCAGCCCGACTTGGTCACAGCCTCGTAATAACGATGTGAATGCCACCGACCCTTTCCTCGGTCCTTCAGAAGCTCTTTTGAGTGTGTGTGTGCACGTGTGTGAGGGCGTTAATAAATGTTGAATCAAACGCAGCACGAGACACCCACACTCCTTAAGGGTTGCCCATTAGCGGTGTGTGGGTGTATGGGGAGTTTATCAGTGTCTGGGTGATTTATGAAGTCAGACTCAATATCATCCACTTTACCCACACACACACACACACACACACACACACACACACACACACACACACACACACACACACACACACACACGCATACATACACACCACACACATGCACACAGAAGCAAATATTAGGACAAAATGAGAGGTTTCACAGAGATGAACAGATTAGGACAAAATGAGAGGTTTCACAGAGATGAACAGATTAGGACAAAATGAGAGTTTTCAGAGATGGACAGATTAGGACAAAACGAGAGGTTTCACAGATTAGGAAAAAATTTGAGGTTTCAGAGAGATACACAGATTAGGACAAAATGAGAGGTTTCACAGAGAAGAACAGATTAGGAAAAAAATGAGAGGTTTCACAGAGATGAACAGATTAGGAAAAAATGAGAGGTTTCACAGAGATACACAGATTAGGACAAAATGAGAGGTTTCACAGAGATGAACAAATTAGGACAAAATGAGAGGTTTCACAGAGATGAACAAATTAGGACAAAATTAGAGGTTTCAGAGATAAACAGATTAGGACAAAATGAGAGGTTTCACATAGATACACAGATTAGGACAAAATGAGAGGTTTCAGAGAGATACACAGATTAGGACAAAATGAGAGGTTTCACAGAGATGAACAGATTAGGAAAAAATGAGAGGTTTCACAGAGATACACAGATTAGGACAAAATGAGAGGTTTCAGAGATGAACAGATTAGGACAAAATGAGAGGTTTTACAGAGATTAACAGATTAGGACAAAATAAGAGGTTTCACAGAGATGAACAGAGTGGATAATAATTTAGTAGTCCGCTTTTAATGATGTCGATAATTCCATTTTAATTCCATTGAATCACATGCCCAGGATGATACTAAAACAGAGTACTAGCACATGCAAGATACTTATACAAGTTATCAAAGTGCATACCTCATTTTTCTCTGATCCCTGAACTGTAACGGCCAAACTACTCACGCATCTGCTAATCTGTTGGCCTGTATCTCTGACTAAATACAAATACGTATCGTTCACCTTTTACTCCCCTCTGTTGTGTAGTGTAGCCTATTACATAGACTTGACTTAGCCACAAGCAAAGAGGGCACTTACAGTGCACTTCAGAGTGTGCTCCTTTTAAATATGATCCCCTGGTGGCTCTGTCACAGCAGCCTTGGTTACCACAGGCATCATTAGCCCTGTGTGAAACCACACACTGAAACTCATTCTTCATCTGCCGGTCTACAGCCGTCTGCCTGCTTGCTTCAACATCGAGGTTGGAATTGTGCTCTGTTGGCAGAGTGCTGTAAGTGAGTCCAACAGTACAGCTGAGATGCATTCAAAGATGATTCAAAATGTACTACAGTTCAGTAGAAATGTATTCATCTGTAAAAGTCGGTGAGATACTGGTTTGCAAAAATAGCAGAAATTATATAATATTGCATAGATGACTGTCAATCGAATCCTCCCAGCAAAATGTCCATGGACTTTACCAGACTGCCATCATATACCTCCCACTCAGAAAAAATATATATAATTTATCTCAATGGCATCAAATTGGAAATTGATCCCATTGTTAAACTTACAGATAAAATGTACCTGAAGAATTGAAAGCTGAATGTGTATGCCTGTTTCCCGTTCTACACTGCCCTCTATTGGAAAGCATAATTTTTTATAAGAAAGAAGCACTAATATTATTCTCTGAATGGTGCTTTAGCCATATTTGAGATGGATAACTGAACACAATAACACATCTATTGCAAACTATATCTACAACATTTAAAATAATTAAGTGACTGGTTATGCAAGAAGAAGCTTTTGAAACTTGAAATTTATTCATGAAAAATACAAATAATTTTCAACACTGTCGTTGTAGGTGAATCTTAATGAAGAAAAACAAATCACTCACAAACACAATTTTGAGCCTTTTTCCTGGATGTTGAACAAAGCATTCGCTTGGCAGGAAATACAATAACCAACGAAAGGTACAAAGAGTGATTTAGCATAGGAAGGAAAACGATTCAAGTGACATATTTGGGGGAAATAATTATTTAGAGAAACCATTCCAACAATAACTGGCAACCCAAACTGGCACCCATGGGAACATATGTTTGTAATTCCTACTGTTCAATGTTAAAAGTTATTTTAGTGCCTTAACCATAACTATACAGTATGATTAGTGGAACAGAAGAGAAGTAGTATTGGCATAAACATAGTTGTTCTTTATGGGTCTGTCTACTGGTGATTGTCTTGTCTTGTCCTGCTGCAGTATAGTTAGATTCTATTTCACTGTACTGCCGGAATGTAGAGAGCGTTGTTACCGCTCTTCTAAAACTGAGGGCCCACTAGTGGGATAGCCTGAGCCCTCTACATTAACCCTCCCAACAACTCCACTCCTTTAAACCTACACTTGATTCTTTCACATGAATTAAATTAGAACACAGACTGGACAGTAGGTCAAAGCAGAACAGAAGCAAATGGAAAAACGAAAACATGAAAGCTCTCCCTTGGGTTATAGACAGCATTTTCAAAATAAGGCACAGCTGACACACATTTCGCTTGTGAAGCCGCCCCATGTGCACATGTCACGCAACTATGTACAGGTTTCCTCAGCTGTGGTTGTTGTTGAAATCCACCTTGCTTACGGTTGCATTTCACAAAGCAGGATAAAGGAGGTAGCTTGCTTACTGTGATAAACAGTCAGAACTAATAGTTGGTGGTCACTCATAACACAAAAAAAACTCAACTGTTTCAGGAAGTCCAGTGGTTTCAGAATGGTTATACAAGTTGTCTGGGTAACACTTCAACCCTGCTTTGTCAAATATAATCCCACACTGGTCTTACAATATCACTCCACTGTGCTTCAGTCTTCCCCTTTGACCTTCTCGTGGGTGAGCAGCCATTGTTTCAGATGGTTACCTTTGCCGCCCATGTACATCCCACTCTGACCACTGCTGGAGATGACGCGGTGGCAGGGGATGAGAAGAGGCACCTGAGGTGAAGAGATAAGTAAAAGTGGATGTTTTGGCAATATGGAGGGTACAATTGGTTGAACCAGCCTCTCCTTGTGTTTCACACCACTAGTTATGAAGAGAATGCGTCCATGCCATAACAACGTTCAGTCAAGTGACATGACAATTCAGAGACTGCATTCTCATGTTGACACAGACAGACACTGTGAATGTAGCATAACTGTTGATGCTTTGATAAAACAAAACCACTGAGGCATCCCTGATTTGCTATATATGAAAACATGAATCTATAACATTTTCCCTTCATTTGATCATGTAAAAAAGCCACGTCAAAAGTGTCTGGTTTGAACAGATCCACATTGAACGTGAACGCTTCATCTTTGCTTCTAAATTATTTTTGACTCTTTATTAATATAAAGCAAAGCAGCAATGAAACATTAACGGGCAACAACACCAGCAGGATGAATATTCAATGGAGAGGGTGTCAACATTAAGATCTGATAACCCTGTGATCATTAAAAATAGTGCGATGGTGCGTTTACTCTTGTTGCAGACGACTGCCAGGGGGTCTGGAGTTCTTTGTAAACTAAACGACTGGTGAAGGATAAAACAAGCGAGATTACACAAGTTCATTCATTGTGGAATCCCAACAAGAATAGTGACAATAGGGTGGGCACTTTATAACAGTTGTTTGCATTTTCAAACATTAGCCTAGCTTACATCAAGTTGCTTTACTCCGCCTGAATATTACCTGTATTTTGCTGTCATGATCAAATATTAATAGTATGTTATTAGTAATTGCATATTAGATGGCATAGCCCTGTAATATAACTAGATTTCACTAGTTCAGGGTTGGTTGTCACGGTTTGATGGTTGTACCTTTAGCCCTTCTCTAACTGTACAACAGTAGGAAATCCTATGTGTTTTAAATCCATCATTAAAACCACTCTCATGTCAACAGCAATAAAACTTTCAGAACCCAGATTAACCTTACTGACAGAGGGATGCTGCAACGCTATGTGGATCGATACTGGGTTCCTCGGGTTTGAAGAGCAGTCTGGGTAGGGTACTCTCAAGGCCTTTGGATCAGCCTCTTCACTCGGGGAAAGAACACTAAAGCTTATCAATACTCAAATCCTGGTAAAGAAGTGCCACAGAGAGGCAGAAATCAATACTTTGCAGAGCTTTTCACAGCTGAAGCCCTAGTGTATCAGCAGTACTGACAAGTAATTGACATTGAGAGGATCTGATTCTAGATCATGAGCCAAAAGGCTAGACTCTTTATTGTTTAACTGGAAGGTCTTACTCTAGAATATAATCGTGAGTAAAGGTACTTTTAGTGCGTATTACAGAGCAATAGCATAACATAATACATAATATTGTATTTATATTTCCATACTTTTAGACTTTAAAACAAACATTGGTTACCTTTTAAAAACACAATGAGTGTGGGTGTCTTCACAAAATGACTATTACTACTACTGCTGTGCAGTGCCTCCAACACATGCCCACAGCTAGCCGATTAAACTCAACTCCACGATCGATTTACGAGTTGAGCGGCGACTAGTGTGGGTGGACTGGAGCTCCGAAGTCACATAAAATTAACGACATTGTTCTGTATAATTGCGGGCTATTCGTTGGGTGCTGAAATCAGTAGTTTTTGATAAAAACGTAATCTTATGTGAAGTCGGAGCTCCAGTCGGCCCACACTAGTTGCCGCCCAACAACATCGCAAATGGAGTTGAGTTTAGTCGACTAGCCCACAGCACTACATGGGCAGAGCTAAACGGGCTTCGATCAAAGGTTCTGATCAAAAGCAGACAACCGTTTTCCCTCTAGCTTTTCATTTTGTACAGACTGAATAAAATCATCAGTGAAAAAGATAGAGGGTAGGGCTGGTTTCCTACAAGAGCCATACATTTGAACATAGCCTTTACAATATTGTAGATACTCAGAAAATGGAATCCAAAGTTCTATTGGTTATGGTTAGTATACTATAGTATAATAAAAATAATAAAGCCTTGCTAAAGCTGACTGCCTTACTGAAGCTGTAACAGGTATGCACTTGATACCCACCACTAAAAGAGGTATACCTTTGGTAAAACTAAAGCCAACTGTGGTGTCCTGATAACCTATTGCTAATCTCAGAGGAGTGTACGTGTCAATCAAAGAGAGCCCTACTGACCGGATTCCTCCTCATGGCCCCTCCCACAGCTCTCACGGCCCTGGGGTTTCCTGCCATCTCTGCCAGCTGCTTGTACGACACCGTCTCTCCCAGCTTCACGTCCCGCACAAGAGTCTGCAGAACCCGGCTGGTGAATGAATCTATAAGATAATAGAGAAAGAGAGAAAAATAGAGGGAGTGAGTGGGCAGTATAAAGGTAGACGCTCACTTAAAATCAGTCACACTCCTGATAACACCACTCATAATAAAAGGACAACATAGACAAGGTCTACTTCCATATTCAGCATTGTGTTTAAAGACCCAGTGCAATCAATAACGGGATTTTCCTGTATTTTGTATACAGTATATTTCACACTATGAAGTGAAAATTATGATAATGCCCTTTTAGTTGTTTGAAAAGACCGCTTGAAATTTCAGGCAGAAAATTAGTTAAAGCTGCACTATGTAACGTTTTAGGTGACCTGGCCAGATTCAAATAGAAATGTCAGTTATAGATCTGTCATTGAATGCAAGTCTAAGAAGCAGTAGATCTGTTTTATGTGCTCTATGTCTAAGCTTCCAGTGATTATGTTTTGTTTTAGCGTCTTTAACCTTCGGTTTTGTACACCAGCTTCAAACAGCTGAAAATACTTTATTTTTGGGTGTGGATAAAAATTGAATGAATATAAATTTAGCAATTCAGGAAATGGTGGAGCGATTTCTAAAGAGTGTATCTTTAATAGACCACTATGAAAGAGCTTTCCAAACCTCTCTGCCATTAACAGCTAGTTTTCAGTTTTCCCCTCCCCACTCGGACCACTCCCAGACAGTCTTAGCTAAATTCTTGCTTGAGAAATTGCTCTTTGCTAAGAAGCTATTTTTGTTTCTTGTTGACTATTGTCATTGAAAACAATCAATCACAGTAAGATACTTAATTGTAACCCAGAAATGACTTGTAACCCAGATAAAAACAGCTGCATTGGAACTCTAAAGGACATCATTTTCTTTTGTTGAGCAAACTACAATATAGAAAGAGTAACACAGATACCTACGTTTTACCTTTAAAACACCAGTTTAACATGGCATTTTGAAAAGGAAATTATTTCTGTAGAAGGACAATCTAGGTTATATTAGATAAGGTCACAGCTAAAATTATAAGTTCGCTCTTTCATTTAAACGGATTAAGAGGCCAAATAGACACCAAATCTGCTCTCATTTTTTGAATAAAAATAATTTGAATGTTGCACACCATTTGTGGCAGTGGGATGACTTCGAGGTTAATAAGACTAATTTGTCCTTTTAATTGCTTTCTATTGAGAGTAGATTCATTATATCAGGCTCTCTTAAATGGAGGAATTCACAAATTATTTGCAGCTTAAGAGGCCACATTAACAGCTTTGATTTCATTAATGCTTTACCGGTAGCATTATCTTCAGCTGTACTACCAGACACTCTGATTACTTACAGTACAGTAGAAATGCAATATATTCAAATCTGACCTATTTTAACTCTGAACATTGACTAGTGGTGTACAATTGAACCGTACCTTTGTAAAGTGAAATAGTGAACGGAATTAAGCTTGTTAGTCCATTTATTCATGCATCCTACACAGTCAATTAGCCATCTAGCATTCCATCTCATTCTGGTCTAAGAGAGCACATGACAAGTGATCTGCAGTATGTGAAATCACTCTAAATTGGCATTGTGTGAAAACATGTAACCCCCCAGTATCTCTTCTACAGAGCGAACATCCTACACTCCCTAGGCTCCCACCTTATAGTCACTCTCCGCTACACAAAGCCACGCCAACAAGGCAATTTGCCTAAACTGAGGGGAATAAGTGTAAAACCTGAAGGAGGTATATTTGATTGATGCGTACCCATGTGAGTTCTTTGTCTTCAACAAGGCCCGTAGGTACTGTTTAATAATTTTTCAGGTAATAATCACGCTGTCAACGAGCTGATGGGTTCTTACGAAGGTAGACTTCATGTTAAGAGGAGAGCGGAAGCTTTATCCTACATTTTTTAAAAGATTATTCTTGCTCGTAAATTATGGATTTGCGTGCATGGTGTGTGTGTTACATATTGATACCTCTGTGACTCTGGTTTCTAAACAGCACCACTTCCTGACTACAGATACAAATCAGTGTTTATGTACACATTATTGACAAACAACTAGTCAATGTCAAATTGACAGACCCTACATCATGACCAAGGCTATGTTAATTTGCACTATATGTCTTAAGTGAGTCTACACCCCCAGTTTCTTTGTCAAACAAGAAAAAGGTTTATAATGGTTCCACAGACATAAACCTACACGTCTACAGGTTAAACAACTCGGGCCTCAACAGTGTTGGAGAGTTTCATGAGGGTCACTTCAGGGGACCAGCAATGATTTGAGAGCAGTCCCCTAGCCCCATACTTCATAAAGGGCTTAATATGGTGTGTCTGGGGTCAAGACCCTGTTTAGATAGGGTCACACCGATGTCAATTGTTTAAATAAACGTTGAGGGGCACCACTTACACCTTTACAGACTTCCCATAATGATACCACAGGTCATTACCTACCATAAGCGCAGGTGACAGGGACATTGGAGAGGCCAGATTGGTTGGGACTAAAATCGATGGGCAGGAATGGATTATACGATTTTAAATCTATTGACGTAATTGTTCTTTTTAAATGTAATACTGTACATAAAAAAATTCATCCAGTAGTTTATTAGCTGTTCATAATGTTGTGTGGTTGACTGTGTGGAACATTTGCAGACACTACATAAGCCTAGCTGACTAACACAATGAGATTTGGAGAGATAATTTTCCAGTTGCTACCCAACCCTCTGTAGTTGTGAGCATAAAGTACAATAATGGAAATGCGGCCCCCTCATTATCCTTTGTGTCTAATGGCAGGGAGGAGAGAATTTGGCTCCTAGTCAAAGTGTCTCCTGAGTCTTGGGGGATCCATACTTTTGAAGGCTGACGGGGTGTTCATGATTCTCTGATTATTCGATATTCTGAAAACGTTCATTTCCCTAATTCCTCTCCACATCACAGGGGCGGGTCCTGGAGAGTCTCATCTCGCCCTGCGCTGTGCACAGAGGGAGGTTCAGACTCCTGCAGGAACCCAGTCATATGGGCTTTGAAGAGCGCCCCCTCCCCCCCACACACGTTCCCCGCGCCGCTTACCCAGACTAAGATCCTCTCGTCTTTTACATATGGATGTATAATTAATGAAAGAATATGCATCATTCTGAGAACCTGTGGTGTCTGTGTTTGAGGAGAGACACACTCACTCTATCTATCTATCTCCTCTCGACCAACCAAGATTGTGTGTGTGATGTGGTGCATGACAGCCAGAGTAGCAAAACAAGTTTCACATCTTGTTGTCACCTCAACAGAGTTGCTACTTTGCTGTGTTTTGTATGAACAGAGAAGCTTAATATTAAAAGTGGCTGTGTTTTGTATGAACAGAGAAGCTCAATATTAAAAGTGGTTGTGTTTTGTATGAACAGAGAAGCTTAATATTAAAAGTGGCTGTGTTTTGTATGAACAGAGAAGCTTAATATTAAAAGTGGTTGTGTTTTGTATGAACAGAGAAGCTTAATATTAAAAGTGGCTGTGTTTTGTATGAACAGAGAAGCTTAATATTAAAACTGGTTGTGTTTTGTATGAACAGAGAAGCTTAATATTAAAAGTGGCTGTGTTTTGTATGAACAGAGAAGCTTAATATTAAAAGTGGCTGTGTTTTGTATGAACAGAGAAGCTTAATATTAAAACTGGTTGTGTTTTGTATGAACAGAGAAGCTTAATATTAAAAGTGGCTTTGTTTTGTATGAACAGAGAAGCTTAATATTAAAAGTGGCTTTGTTTTGTATGAACAGAGAAGCTTAATATTAAAACTGGTTGTGTTTTGTATGAACAGAGAAGCTTAATATTAAAAAGTGGCTTTGTTTTGTATGAACAGAGAAGCTTAATATTAAAACTGGTTGTGTTTTGTATGAACAGAGAAGCTTAATATTAAAAGTGGCTTTGTTTTGTATGAACAGAGAAGCTTAATATTAAAACTGGTTGTGTTTTGTATGAACAGAGAAGCTTAATATTAAAAGTGGCTGTGTTTTGTATGAACAGAGAAGCTTAATATTAAAAGTGGCTGTGTTTTGTATGAACAGAGTAAATTAACGACACATAATTTAAAAGTAGGAGGCAGTGATTCCCCAAAAAGCAATGCCATTATGTTGGACATTAATTGTTCTAATTACTCTACGCATTTCATGAATCTCCTGAGGCATTTAACAACAGGTTAGAATAACCAGCAATTCATTTAACAACAGGTTGGTATAACCAGCAATTCATTTAACAACAGGTTAGAATAACCAGCAATTCATTTAACAACAGGTTAGTATAACCAGCAATTCATTTAACAACAGGTTAGAATAACCAGCAATTCATTTAACAACAATTTAGAATAACCAGCAATTCATTTAACAACAATTTAGAATAACCAGCAATTCATTTAACAACAGGTTAGTATAACCAGCAATTCATTTAACAACAGGTTAGAATAACCAGCAATTCATTTAACAACAGGTTAGTATAACCAGCAATTCATTTAACAACAGGTTAGAATAACCAGCAATTCATTTAACAACAGGTTAGAATAACCAGCAATTCATTTAACAACAATTTAGAATAACCAGCAATTAATTTAACAACAATTTAGAACAACCAGCAATTCAATTAACAACAGGTTAGAATAACCAGCAATTCATTTAACAACAGGTTAGAATAACCAGCAGTTCATTCAAACTGTAAACACATCCTTAACCTGCTCAGAACCAGAGGACATTTTACAAATTCTGATGATCATCAAAAATACAGAAAGTACATTTTCTTCCCTCAATAGACAAATACTCATGCTGCCTGCACTTAACATGTCTTCACTGACAACAGTTACAGCTATAGGACTACTGAGAGCAATTCACTCCTAGGCTACCATCTATTTACCCAACCTCACAACAACAGAGATGTGTGTGTGTGTGTGTATGTTGGGGGGGGGTGGGGGGGGGGGTTTAACAGAGCACAATCATTTATTTAGATCAGGTACTAATGAAGAATTCCATCTATCCAGAAATTTAATTAAAACCCCAAAGACTTCAGATGAGATGCGATTTGAAAGAGCCCGGGGCGGGTACACAAGCACTTGGTGGTGGAGGGAATCACGCTGGAAGTTGATATCGTAATTGCTCCTGATGTATTTCTGCATTGCCTTTGCGGGAGTGTGGGACTCGTTTCAGTATACAGAGTCTCAATGGAGTACCTGCTCATTGAAAATGCCATCACTCAAGCACTGTGTGGATCTGCATGAAATTAGACTGCAACTAAAACCTAATAGCAGGGGTAGACTAGCACTGTTGTTGAGTACATGCAATGGAGTGGATTTGAGTGCTGTCATATTTTTGGGTGTAGGTGTGTTTTATTTCCTCCTAAGTTAAACCTCTTCGGAAAATGCTAATATTCAATACAATAAGCATTCAGACTTAAAAGTCTAATTTACTTATATTTACATTTTCTTGGAAATGATTTTGAGTCCTCCAAAGTTGAACATTTCAATAATGTCTTATGGCATTATGATACTTGTTTATTCTTGCAGAAAATGCTCTGATAATTGCCTACCTATCTTCGGTCAAATGTACTGCTGTGTGCTCTATCATAAACTATGAAATCACAGCTATTTCTCGAAAGCACACTAACTGTCCATTGTGAAGGCTCTCTTGTCCCCTGCTGTGGGTGACTGGTCAAGCAAACAATGCCCTCATTGAAACTTTACTAACATTCACATGTTCTCATTAAAAAAAAGCTTCCTGTCTGAACATGTCAAGAGTGGAATTTGATCAGTTTTCAAGAATGTGCCAAGAATCATGGGAACAGCAGCCAAGTCCAACACGCGCGGTAAGGGCTGCCACAGATTACTGAACCAAGTTACAGCTCCGGGTTCTGTTCTCTCTCTCTCGCTCTTCCTCTCCCGCTCTCTCTCAGCCATAAAATACTTCATTATAACACAGTGAGCCAGAGAGTGTAGGTGATGTAACTGACAATTAAGAGTGAAAGCCTGATTCCAGTCATGACTCTGAAAAAAAGATTTATCCATGACGACAGACCTCCATGCAGGGTGGGGTGGTGAAAGACCGGGAGTGGGAGCCTCCCCGCGGTCAACGGCTCGCTGAAGTAGGCCCGGAGCCATACAACGCAGCGCTGCAACTCTGGGCCCATTTCCTCCTGGCCATCGCTAACAGTGAACACACAGCTTAGGGAGGCGTCGTCACTCCTGTGAGAGAGCCCAAAAAAAAATAAAAAAAATAAATAAGAATAACAACAGACCATTCTCGGTTAGACAGTATAACAGCATATGTGTGTAATAAAAGTCATGAATGAAAGGGCATTTAACAAAAATTTAATTGTAAGCAAACTGACAGACGTTATTGATGTGAATCAAACAGCTGAATAGTTTGGCATTACATCAAAAGCTAAGTATTTCATTCTTCATGCAACAGTGTTATTGCATGTCAGTTGTCGAAAATAACAGGATTTACAATTATTCTTATGCCAGCAAGGCTCTAAAACAAGTTTAGTCCCAGACTTGAAAAAAGGCAGCATTTCAATTTAAAGGGGTGCCTACAATCAACGGACAAAACTTGGACTTGCATCTGGGAAAGCACTTTGCCTATGGTTGAGTTGGCATCACTTAACAAAGATGAGGTTGCTCTGTGATGCTGACCAGCCTCTAGGTCCGTGCAAGTGGACTGACCCATATTGGACATGTAAAGACCCTACTGGGATCGCCATCTCTTAACATGTGCATTTCGGGAAAGTAGACCCCAAGCTGTGTTGCAGCTCAACACAGCCAATTCCATTAACTGGTGTATAGACGTGTAAATAAATAATGACTCCATTTAAGTGCCTTTTTGGAAGATTGGTTTATCCTGTATAGTATTAATAATACACATTTAGTTTGTTAAATATTTTTCAACATGGTGTACTTTTTAACACTCCTACAGGAAACCATTTGTGCAACAAAAAAATCGAATTCAACATCCTTGACTGAGGTTTACTAGCTAGTGTGCTATGGTGCAGTTCAGTTTTTCAGAGAGCAGCATAGCCTAGGTGTTTGTGGTTGTAATGAAACTCTCAGGGGTGCTATTTTACAGTAGGTGTGGACACTGTAAAGGGTGTAAATACTCAAAATACACCAAACCACAGTTGAGTTTATAGTCAAGTGCTGACAACTCAGACACCTAGCCCTGGTCCATGCCGAGACCCAGTCAAACAATGGCTCTGGCTCATAGCAATCTCTTTCGGCATGGGTGAGTGCCCAGCCAGCCCCTACTTTTCATTGTCTCGCCCTCACCCCCTTCTCCCCTCCCCAATCTCCGCAACCCCCTTCTCTCCTCATTTCTCCCTTCTCTGAATTTCTCTACCCCCCCCCCCCCCCCCCCCCCTTCCCTTTCTTTCTCTCAGTGAGGATGTTCCAGCCACTGCACACTGACAGCTCAGGGATATTGTTTGTAGAAATGTTCCTGTTGGACCCGCAGGCCTTACAATCTACTGGACAGAGGCTAGAGCACCTTTGCTTAAGGCATGGGACCTTTGACCTCCACTCACACTTTAGATCTGTCACTACGGCTGTTATCCCACAGCCCTCTGCTACAGACCCTCACAATGAAGGTGTCTGAGTGATCCTACATTGACATTTAGTACAAGTCAATATAATACAGTCAGCAAATGTAAATGTTATTGTGTAAATGTTACAAAGTTAGTTTAGCTGAAGACATATTGGGAGAGGCTGGCCGCTTGTACTATTTATCATCATACGCAATTTGTAAACTCAGATTAAGCATGAGAGCATCTCTCTTTCACCAGAATACGTAAATAGAAATACATTTTTTTTTTTTTACAGAACTTTATGGGAGGAAGATTAGAAACCATGACCTTGAAATGAGAGATCAGAGATATCCAATCAATGTCTTCAATGTTCTTCCAATTACAATAACACTCTCCCAGGAGAAATACTTGTGTCTTGAGATAAACAAAAAGAAAGCCAAATTGCATACAGCTTTTGTATACCGACCAACCCACAAATGAAGTGTTCAATTCTTATTAGCCCTTTCAAACAGCACAATTTTAATGTTACTTCTCCATAGTTTAGACTGGAATATTTTTAACATCCTGCGACCTGTGTTTTCCATTGGTTATCGGTTTCCACACAGGCAAGGGTTTGCGTCAGAGGACAACATATTTCCCTTGATAGTGGATTGTGAGTTGAAAGAATTTCTAATATTGTGCTCCTGTCACAATCGATTTGCAATTACCATAAATCATTGCTGTGCAGTGAGAGTCGTTTAGTACTCTACCATATTTTATTTGAACTAATACAAATAATGAATTGAGCATGTATATAGTTATTAGGATGAACACAAAAATAATAATTAGGGGGCGATACTGCATCAATAAAGATGTTTTTGGATTTTGTCTAAACTTGTTATAGGTCTTCTACAGTATGGCTTACGCTAGCTACTGCACAGTGTGTATTGGGGACATACTTTGGTGGGAGTATCTACTGTCATTAAATGGAATTGCTTTCATCTAATTGTGGACATTGTTGTCAGAGTATTTTAGAAGGAGCTTTCATGCCTCCATCCTGTGAAGTGTTATCTTACTCATCCGGTCTCGATTGGCAGCCACGTTTGGCACCACTTACCAGAGTTCTCCTTCACCAATCATAGGTAACATGGCGGGTCAGAGGACGAAACAGAAAAGGGCAAGACCGGTCCATATTTCCCTTAGCCTTACAGCAGCAACTCTGAGATGTCAGGACTCGAGAGAGCATGAAAACAGCCTGAAATAACTGTCTAAAAAGGGAAGATCTTGATAGACTTCAAGGCAAAGGTTGTGTTACAATTGTACGCCACTTGCTCAATGAAGTTACTCAAGCATTTGAAATTCCATTGGTAGCCCATTACAGCATCTAGCTACAATAGCCACAGAGACCGTGAGGTACCTCAAGCTGGCTGTATCACACGGCGTAGTAACCATGGAATCAAAGCAGACACACATTACCAGTGTCTTAGTTCTTACTCTATCATCCACATACAACCAACTCAGCAATATGTATCTACATGGGACTAGTGAGCAGTTTTAAATAGTGTTTTCAGCCTCTAGTCTCCAGTGTCTTCCAAGAAGATTATAATTACCAGAGTGGTACAGTAACAAGGCATGAGGACCTCTGGAGCCACAACTGTCTATTCCGGGCTGAGAGGGGGACAGTGACCCTGCATGGATAGCCTCTGTCGAAATTTGACCATATCAAGCACAAAGGCATTATGGGAATCCAGTGTCACCAAGTCCTAATTGCGTCTGTGTTCGGAGCAAATGACTGCCTTGTTCCTCTGATTAGTGAGGAGGGTAATCTTCACCTGTGTATGCCAGCCATGCTGAGGGCCCTTGAGTGTTAGCGCTTCGTCTCCTGTAATTTATTTTTAAATCAGTGCCCGTTCCCAGGAGTTTTGAGTGTTTTGTTGTGAACCGCTTACCATGATCCCCACCACCGCCCCCCTCACCCCTAAATCCTTGACTAAATCCTTGACTAAATCCTTGTTTGGTGCCGCAGGAAGATAAGAACAACACTTGGGAATAATTGACTGATACTCCTCTCCAAGATGTCAGAACACAACCATCTTCCTGCTTCCTGCCTCGGTACACCACACACTGTACAGTGTTGTACAGCACAAATGTAGAATTCTCTCAGTCTCAAAAACAAGCCATATGGCATCATGCTACCATCAAATGTTTTCAGATAACAATAGCACATTTTTATCTAGAAAGGTTTCTCAAAATACTGCTTCCCTGGGTGAAATAAATACAACATAAATCCAAACCGGACTAACTTGAGATCTGTGCTCCCAACCCACATTTTCACACAGATCTCAAGTTAGGATTTAGCCCTGGGTGAATCTACATTCACAAATGAATGGCTGTGTTGGGCGGTTTACAGGTAGTTTGTCAACACAGGTGTTGGTTTCCACAGGAAATGACACAGGCAGCCTGATTGGGTACAGTCCCAGGAGACAGAGCTATAGGCACAGAGCACAGATGGGTCCAAGGGCCACGGGGAACTGCACCTTAATGAACCTGCAGCTGAGCACTGGGCAAGACAAACAAAATACATCTACAGTATCTAAGGCCATTATGATGATCCAACGTTTCCCAAACTTTTGTTTTGCCCTAACACTACACAGCTGATTCAAAAGCTTGATGATAGGTTGAATATTTAAATCTGCTGTGTAGTGCTAGGGCAAAAATCTAAACGGGCACCCCTTGGGGTCCCGAGGACAGAGTTTCGGAAACCCTGGTCTAACTTTCTATTTCATTAACTATATCAAATACATGTCAAAAGCTCTCACAGAAGCTGATTATTGCTTCTAAAAAATGTCTCACAAAGATTTGATTGTGAGCTGTGCCTTTTTTCAGTCTCTTTGTAAAGAATATAGCACAAAATTAAACATTTTGATAGAAATCTACAGTATACTGTATATAGCACATCCACTCCAAATCTATAGAGACCTACTGTTGATGGGTCACTTGATGAGCATGAATCACGCAAACATGCCCAGAAAACAGGGATAGGTTTCTGACACTATTCTTTGTGAACCAGCACATTGATTACCAACACTGCATGAGTGTGAAAAATAGATAGACACACCACTCCGGGTAATTCACACTAGTGTTAGTAGTGTGTTCAAGCTGCTTTGACAGCTGGGGTATTATACAGAATATAGCAGGCATGCTTAGACAGTTTGACAGTGAACATTTTGGAGGGAGAACAGTTACAAATCAAAACACTCGACCTCATGTGGTCTATGACAATGGAGGGTATAGGTTATACTAACTGGGGCTAAATAGACTAAAACACTGAGGATATCCATTCCTCTTGTGTGTAACAGTCTTCCTCTCGTATGCTTTACTATAAAACAAGCATGGTGAGCACATTTGTACAAAAGACTAATTACTTTTGTACTGTAAGGTTTTCTTGCCTCTTTCTCCGCTCGATGGGTATTTCTTATACAAGCAGGCCTGATGCTGAACAAAAGCATTTAAAAATCAGTGATTGCTTTCATCCATTTTAATTACATTCAGAAATGGCATTTCTGCCACATAATACACCCCTATTGTTTCAGAATTATCTGGCTCGGAAAGGAAAATCTACAATTTTTGATGATATTCCCGAGTTAAATCGCCTCTTGAAATAGAAATATGCTGTTGAAATACAAAATAAAAAGACAGCTTTTCCTGCTGATATACCACAAGCTCCTTGGCTTTGTGCAGGGTGCTGCTATTATTATGCATATCCAGGTAGAAAGTTAATTAACCCAAAGCTTAAGCTAATTATGGTAGCAGAATGCTATCAACCAAATGCTTTCAGTCAGACAGCTGTCCAGAATTTCATTTGCTAATCATTTGTCTTTTGGAAGAGCATATGGTAGATTTCCCTGCTATCAGAGGCAAAACAAACAGATGAAAACAATTACCTAAAAACAATGTGCACTGTTGAAAAATCACACAGATTTATACAGCTTTGTGAGAGGAAAAAAAGCTGGATTTATGGCATAGGGAAGTATAATGACAATTTTGGTTTGTACCACTTAGGATTTCCGGCACATCACATGATCCACGTGTGATGGGAATTCAGATGCACAAATATATTGTTTATATCTATATGCAAATGAGACCAAGTGTTCACCATTGTTTATCCGTGTAGTATTAATGAGAATATCTATGGAAGCATATGCCGGCCGGCCGGCAGTTTTTCTAACAGTTTCTGTTAGAGCACCACATTTTCTGTTTGTCCAATGTTTTTTTGTTTGTTGTTAAAGCAGGAATATATCACTTTAATACTCTACCTTTGAATTAAATCAATTATTTCTGTCAAATATTGTATGCATTATTTGTGTTACAAAATTGCAGCATACTGGTAGCTGTTAAAGAATGATTGATATCAGTATTGCCTTGCAACATTATCAGGCAATAAAGACTACTCAAGTACTAATGCAACATGTCACACAAAGGCATCTGTGGTACATTTCTATTGAGGACCTCACAAGCTAAATTGCTTTTTCTAGCTCTCCCACATCTCAGCAAGGTTGACAGACAAATTGATCAAAGCATTGTAAAAAAATATGCCCACAAAATGTCTTGGGGGCAAAAGTCCAGCATTTTTCAATTTTTCACCCTAATAAAAAAGTCGTCTGTGTTTTTCCTTTGTATAACATGTCTCTGTTTTGGGATGAGAAGTATCATATTTCAGATAATAGTAATCTCCTGTAAACAAAATGTGTATCATTTTTCAGTGAACAATGTTATGGCCATGTTAAACAGGGAATGCTGGTTAACAGTGTGTTGGGTGGCTTGGTCCCCAACACGGGTTGTTGAGATATAATGAATTTGTTCATCTGACGTTGCCTTCAGGGCTGTCGTTAGACTGGTGGAGGTTTATTTCAGCAAATGTTGCCTAGCTATATCAGTTAGGAAGCAAAAGGGGCTTGAGACGTTTCTATTAGAAAAGCTGACGGTCATGGTGTGTAAGCAATGCTTCAAGTGCATTTGTGTAGCTATAATGTCATTTATCAATCACAATTTTTCAATGTGGCAAATGCTTCGTTACCCCAGCTGTTGTTTTGCACAGAACAATGCTAACCAAGCACACATCTTCGGTTAACAACTCTTCTAGTGCATAACACTCCTGGACCAAAACCAAAACATTGATGGAAAATTATACACTTTTTGGACAATTATAAATCTTGCGGAAGACAGGCTTAGGCACTTGGATTCTTGTTGCTTTGTTTTGCCATTTCGATGCTAATTGTAAAGGCTACTTTACAATTAAGTTGTTGCTGACATACACTTATTTATCAATGCCAGTATCCAACCGATCGTGACAGTATTCAAACATTATTCAAGTGAAATCCTTACTAGTTCTTACATTTGGGAAGATACATTGCAGTCTAATAGAAACTACTCTGATGACCGACATAGCAAATTATATTAAATGCAGCATCTACTGATGCGAATCATTAAATTCATTTGCATATTCTCACTGAACCTGAACACAAAAATTAAACCATATCCAGAATGAGGGGCAGAAAAGATGTTTGTGCATGGTTACAGGACAGGACTTCGATAATCACATTCCATATTATTAATTTCTACACTTCTACTGATTAACAAGTATAATTTTTTTTACTGCTTGATGAATTTTAGGGGATGGGAGATAGCTAGGAAGCTGACATATTGATTTAAAATATACAAGGGCATTAATATGTTTCCATAAAATTACAGTTGCCATACATTACTAAAAGGATGACTTCCTTTTTGGTGATTGTGAAAAAGCATTAATTTCCAAAACCTATCAAGTTGATCAAATTTTAAATCTGTGAAACAGGGATATTTAATTTCCATCTAATCAAAACACATTAGAAATGTTTGAATTTGTTGAAAATTAAAGAGTGCATACTTATTTATGAAGATTTTAATCAGTTCCAATCATTCAAGATTGCAAATAGTCATTATTATTGAGCAATGAGTGCTCTGAAATCACACAGTACCTGTTTGAGGAGTGTAAAAGGGTTTTCTAGAAGTGACAACTATCAGTTAGAACTAGGAAGCAAAATACATACCGGTATACAGTACGGAAAAGGCCATGTTCCCTATGCCCTTAGCTGACCCTAGCCTTCCACTCTTAACACTCAACCCTGTGGGTAATAAACAGTTAGGTTTCAGAAGATCTCAAATATACTGCAGGAAGAATGTGCCATCAGAAATCACATTTCAAGCTCAACTGTATTCTAGTGTCTCCTATATTTTGCCCAACTTTCTTCGGGATATTTCTTAGGGGATCAACAAAAATGTCCCTGCTTCCAATGAGGAATAGGGGGCACTCGATCACACGGGTGGATTCTGTCTGCCTGTAAATTGCACACCTTTGTTTAGAATGTCAGTGGCTCTACAGTACAGTACCTTTCTGCAGGTGGAACATCCATTAGGATCTGGATGGTGTGCACCCCATTTTCACATCCGCTGACTTGGATCTTTCCCAGGGGACTTTGCAACGAGATGGTCCTCTGTGTGCACTGCCTCTGACTCCTCATGTCATTGCCCTGGTATGGAAATGCATTGTTGTATTCATGTAGGTCGCTAACTTTGATCATTTTTTACACATTCTATGTTGAAGGAATTGTTGAAAAGCAAGCAAGCCACGTAAGAGTCAAATGTTAATGATTTGTACACCTACCCTTGAAACTATGTCATGATGTGACATGATCCTTACATTAAAATCCTGTATTTCTTTGTTTTATGGAAAAACTATGTGCCCATCTAACCAATAAATCGCTTGTTTTTTCCCACATTTCTTTTCTATATATCATATAAATGAGAAAAACAATGCAGCATGTTCCCTTGTCTGGTGAGGGATTCCCTAGACAGCTCAACATTATTTTCAATCCATCATTTTTGGTTGATGGCCGGGATGTTTTCCTAGCATTAAATTTGTTCCTTAGGGTGCAACTCCGAGGGGATTCCGGTTCCAGCCCTTAACAACAGTGAAAACGTGCAGCTTTTCTGACGACTGAGATGGATTTTGGCAATAACCAGACGGCACTTTATTTTTTATTTTTACTTTGAGGGAAGGAGAGATGATTGACTATGTTATATTGCGACTTTTTGAGGTATGGGGGTTATAATACATAAAGGTCACATTGATTCTTCTATACAGGCCTGCACATCAGTTATAAAGTCTAGAAATAACAATGGGTTTCCATTTCCCCATTATCCTCATGCACTTGTTAAAGTAAACAGGAGGTACAGACAAAAACACAAGCATGATACAATAATTTGTTGCTGTCATAATAATTTAAGTGATTTTGATCTGTTTAACTGGACCTATAGCTCAATTCCCTTCCTCTGTAGCTACAGTAACCACACAATAGCTTCCAGGAAAAAGCAGAGCAAGTAAACTCCTCCCTAACTATTCCAGCAACTCACAGGTTGTGTTCTATGATGGGGTATAGGCTATGAACTAAGACAATCTGCAATATTGCAGAGCAGTGCCCACAATAGCAAACCAAGCAATGAAACAGCTTTGACACTGGGGTGCTGTACACATATGAAACACGTTCAATATTTTAATCCTAAACAAACTAGATAAGGGTAACATAACCAAAACATTTTAAATGATAAGGAGGAATATAGAGTTCAGCTGTTTGATGTGCTGATTAGGCCTAATATACATTTGATAAATGTGGCGCAAATAACTGTGTATGCATTTAGGTATAGCTTACAGTATACTATGTTTATTTAGCATATTTGTATACATAATAAACAGACAAAACTATACAACTACTCTAAAAGTCAGTGGTCAGCAAGACGAGATTTGGATGGCCTCGCGAGACTAAATAATGCGCAAACTACTCAGGAATTCGCGCGCATTCTGACCCTAAACATAACGTTTACTCTAAAAATGTTAAATGTCAACTTCAATGTGATAGGGACGTCGCAAGGAACCCGAATATCACGGATCATGCAGATATTCGCGGGTAAATGAGGTGCGCAGCACACGTTGATATCTTCTAATAGGAAAATAGAAAACATGTATGACATGGTGTAGTAATATTTACAGTAGCCTAATAGTAGTCAGGAAAATAACAAACAAGAACGTTGCGTAATCTACAACTTTATATAATGCACAAATGCGTCCAAATACTTGCCTGCGCCATGTATAAATGTGTAGTTGTTTCTCTTCCTGGTTTCTCCCACAACGTGTATGAGGCAGCCAATCAAAAGAGACAACGGCTGAATCTACTTTATCTTTACTCCGTCATTGGACAGACATGATTCCCCCTCTGCTCCCCACAGCAAATAATGCAGCTACACTACTAAAAGCACTCATGCACTATAGTATTCAGTTAATAATATACAATTTGTCTTCATCATGAAGGCTGTATGCCTAATCAAACTTTTAAAAGCAGGTAGGACAAAATATATTTCAACAAACTTACATTTTCTGCCCAAATATCACCCACTAGAATACTTCAATGATAATATTTGTAACACCCAAAACTTTTCTTGTGCTTCTCTGATCCGCTCATAAATCATGTATCTTCATGAGCTTGCATCAGCTAGGTAGCCTACTCTCAACACTTTCTCTGTACTATATTTCCATGCAAGTTTCCAATTGAGCTTCTGCGGGTGGCAAGCCAGGCAAGGCCCACACCCCACTCAGTGGTAAGGGTGGGAGCGGGGAGAAAACGCCACCCCTGCAGAGAACATTTTGAAATCTTTGAGGATTTCCGTGCCATCTGGACCCGCTGCCAGTCTGCCCCAGATAGTAAGGGTTGGCAGCGCTTCCCGACGGTGCAATATGGCTCTCTCTCTAATGAACTACTAACTGTCCCTCGTTTTAATTGATGTGACATTTGAGCCATTTATCTCTGACATTTCAATGAAAGATGATTCTCAGCCTTGCCATTTACTTTTTTGTGCAATTTCTAAGTCATTTGCATTTTACTGCTCTAAACCTGCTTTTTGTCTCTCGTTAGCTAATTAGAGGAACATGCACAATTAGGCCTAATAAAAATGAACATAACCTGGTTTGATATTAGCTTGCATGAGTGATAATATAAATTACACTTTTCTTAATTCTGCATGTGATTCTGATGTAGGCTATAAGTAAGTGAGTTAGGGATTATTAGAGCCATTGCGACCTTTATTCACATAACTTCATGTAGGACAGCTTATGTTCACAGCATGGTGAGAATCAAGCTCAATTAATCACCATATGATTGCAGTAAAGCAGCCCCCTCTGCTGGAAATGCTGGGCCATGATGCCTTTACTTCTGGTTTAATGATGATAATGTCCCAACAAAAATATAGGTCTACCCTGCTCTTACAGCAGTTTACATTGGAGTTTTTGTTATCCAATTTTAGGAAACAAAGATGTTGTAGTAACTTAAATGAGCTTTAAGAAGTTTAGTTTTTTATCTGTCATACATACTCCTGATTTTGTCCTCACCCATTGTATTGGCTCGATGCTGTTTTGAAACATCCAAATCACATACATTCTTTATTGGTTTAAGCATCACCACAGTGGTATTCATTCAAATGAAATTAGTGGAAATATTTAACAAAACAGGAAAAACTCTGACCATGTTGGGGTCAAATGAATATGTGTGTGAATGGCCTGTACAGTAAAGCTTCCAGTCCCGATTGTTTTCCATCAGTGGCACACAATTTAATCTTTTTAAGATATCCTTTAAAAACAGAGTTCCACTGGTGACGGCTGTTCCTTTGATTGTGAGCAGCATCAGTGTAAAGGTGTGGTGCCCTGTCTGTGTTGGCAGCAAGGCTGATCTCTTTTGTTTGAAACTCAAAGAGCTCCTTTTCCTGTTCGGTTTCCCTCACTATTTTTGTTTGTGTGAGGTGTTGATGGACTTACAGAGTACAGCTTCCTTTTAGTGTACCCTATGGCACCAGATGTTTGTGAGAATACAAGGACATTCTTCATGAACACAGAAATCGTTTATGAGCAATTTCGTCCATCCGCTTCTGTACGTATGATTGTCATGGCTCTATCCTATACTGTCTCGCCCTTTTCCTTTGTTCGCAGACTTCTCCTGATATTGACATGGGAGGAGCTGCCGTTTATAATACCCAGCATGCTTGAGGAGTTGAGGAAAGTCCTGGGAGATTTGAACACCATCATTCTTTCACAGGTATGTGAGTGAATTTTCATCAGGAAGAAATACTTCCTGGGCCTCACACTGTGGACTTCCTGGTCATTGTATTGTTTGTAATGTACAGTACGTGTGAACTTTTTATATTAAACTGTATGAGAGACATGTTTTTTTTATTTAGTTGTATGCTTATTTCTATTTATTGTTTACATCCTGCTACCGAATAAGCTTGACCACTACATCACACTCCCACCCCTACCCAAAAGCGGTGACGCCATAATTCTCCATACCCATTGGTGCACACTTATTCAGTGCCTCTGTCCTGCTCTCCTCTTTTTTCTGGTATGATGTGGCTTTTCCTATTTTACTGTTGACAGTGTTAACAATGTCTGAGCACTTTGCAAATGAAGAGGCTTGAACTCCTGACAGGCTCTGTCGCCGACGCTGTGACACACCGGCCCGCACATGCTGCGCAGCATAATGATGACATTAGGATCCAGTGATAATATCAGGACACTCTTCAGATAAATGACTGATAAACCAGGGGTTGTACCTCTCGTATTACACGCTTGACAGAGCAGCTAATCAGTGTCCAAGTGACTGCTATTACATAAATCATGAGCTCGACTTTGATGCATATTCCATCAGTGTTCCCTATTCATCACGTAATCTGGAGAAGACTGACTGGCTGCACAGGGGGACATACATTTTAAGAGAACGTTATGTTTTCATTAGAATGTGATATGATCTATTTCACTGTTGAATTGATTAGATTTTCTGTGTCATGCCATTTGATAGGAAATTAAAACATTTCCAAAATGTTCAACTTCATATTCATAATTTCCAGCACCACCGTCAACATCAACATGTGAAAATGGTGCGTTTCTATGTTTTGTAGTAAAAAAAAAAAAATGTTTCCAATGACATCATCAACCATGTAGTAGGTAACGCCTACTCATAATTAGTTAAAATCACACGATACACACCGATGATGTCATTGGAAACACTTATCTTCCTATCTTTTTTACTACAAAACATAGAAACGCATACATTTCACATATATTGATTTTGGGGTGGTACTAGAAATGAAGAAGTTGAACATTTAAATTAAAACAACATTATGAGTGGTACATAATGAATGGTTATAAAGCAGTGAGGTTTCAAAGGTATCTAAAGATGAAGATGACATATCCAAATATGTCTGATAGGGAAATAATGCACATTCTAGAATGCCCTTTAAGCCAATCAGAAACAATTATTCAACAATGGCATGGTATAAGTCAGTTATGTTCTACAATATTGTTTAGTATCACTCAATCTATTACAACATATAGAACACAAAACAAAGACCACCAAGTCCATAAAATGAGGTCTGAAGCATGAAGTAGTCTTTGATTCAGTCATGGTGTATGTTTTATTCTGCACTATTGGGGTCACAAGATGTGAAGGTAGGTGGGGGTGTTAATTTAATCCCCATTCTTACCCAGAGCATGGCCACACTCTCTAAGGAGCTTTATCTCTGACAACTGTGTCAAATTAGAGAGACCACGACTCTCTTATAAAGAATATATCTGCCAGAGCACATTGTTCCTGGCTCTTCAAATTGTATATAAGGCTAGAAACAAAAACAATCGTTAACACCATAGTTGGACTTCAACATGATACAATCATTTTAGGCCATGTAGGCCTGTCACAGAGACAAACCACTAATCCAACAAATGTTGTACATTTTTGGGAGGTTTTTCTACTCTGAAGGTCCAATGCATATTTTTTTTGTAAACCACGTGGCAGTATAATATGCTGCAGCAATGCAGTTACAATTCAGTTGAGCCTCAATTTATTGTAACTATCATTTTCCAATGGTTATGGTGTCTATACCGGATTAGTCCAGTATGATAAGTGCCCATCATATATCTCTGGTATCATTGCTGTCCTGCAGTCAAACATGTAAAACAACTCTTAATCTTCTCCCTACTCCCCTATAGGTGTTTCCTATTGTCATTGTTGGTCCTATTCTAATGGGACCTATTCTAAACAATATTTTCCATTCAAATGGTTTGACTAGTGAATATTTACAAGCATGCTTAATGTATAATAGATGTCATCTATGGATATCAGGAGCCGTTTTCTGCTCAGTCAGCCTTAGCCCAATGCCCTGAGGTAATGGGTGACCGAGCCTCATTTAGGCCAAATAGCATGCACACGTATTTTAACAGTCCTTAGGGTATAGGCTACATGTTCATAACAAGTAAAGCTGCCTGTCTCTCAAATGTAAACATCTAGCACTGTAATATTATTATATCACCAAAGTCCCAGAAGGTGGAAGATTTAATAAAGGGGGTGGATTATATTAGAGAAAATAAAGTAATAATATGAAATTGTTAAGAGACCCTTTGTGTCAATGGTTATATAGAGACTAAGGGACAATTTCAGTCCCTTAGGCCACTGTTAAAAAAGCAATAGCTTTTCTTGCCATACATGCAAAGCATTTTGAAATCAACATGCATTGCTACCACCAAAGGCTATAATCATGATTAGTAATACATTTGATACCATTATCATGTAAGGAGAATGAATTAAGGTTGTGGAAATAATACATTTTATGTATTGAAAACAGGACTGCAGTTTGAATATATGCGTATTACGGGAAAAAAAGTCATGGTTTGCAACTCTGGTGCTTATACAACCACACAGGTTTTTAATCTCTTTTCTTGCCGATGAAAGTCCCAGTAATTGCTATATTTCCCTTTTTTTGTTTCAAGGACCTTTGCCGATCCCTTGGCTTGCATCAGGGGGCAAAGTCATTAGTGGCGAAATGAGCTCAAGTGAAGAGAATGAAATTGCTGGGCTCCCAGCGTGGTTTGGAACTTTACCACACATTGAATTCTAATTTGAATTGAATTCCCAATGTATGTGTGTGTCGTAAAGACAATTATAAAAACACATATTTAGGCCTATAAAATGCTATTTTTATTTGTCTTTATTTTCCTTGCCAGTTGTATAGAACTCTTGACAGCCCTGTTCATGTTCTCCATCAATTTGTGTTGCAGTTGCTAATGTGACCAATTTAATTGTATCCCTGCAATTACAATGTCGGCTTGATTGTGCTATCACCCCAATTCCTTGTTACTTATTGTCATGCCTATTGTTCTAAAGCCTAGTCAGTTGTTAATTTTGATTATCTCATTTAGATTTTATATCTAACTTTGATGATATGTTTATTTGATTAGAAGCTATAATAATAGTTTGGAAGAACTACAGCTGCATCTGTTTTGTTTAAGCATCTTATGTTCTTTAAGACATAATGCTGTTCAATCACATAATATGCTAACTTTTCTTGTCAATGTGTGATAGGGATTCTGTGACATATCACTGATATTCCAATTAAAAGATAGCCCTGTTGAATAGTTGTACACGGCACTGTGAGTCGATAGCCTAGCATGTGTTGCTCTCTCTGTAGTCACTGTCCCCTGAGTCCTACCACCGGTCCCCAGGGTGCACTGCATATAATTACCCACAATCCACCCTGAAACAGCTCTCATTTACAGTAATCAACAGTCTGCACCTCAAAGGATCCATGTGGCATCCGACACAGCGAGTCAGCGTGTGTTATAACAAATTATTATTACAGATTCACAATTACCTTTGTGCTGAGGGTGAACACTTTGTTTAATATGTAGACTATGAAATCTCTGCATGGATATTATCCATTATGAGGCTAATGATTGTACACTGTATGGTGCTAACAATTTCAAAAGACCAACATAGGTTTAGTATTATAGGTCTGAATAGTGATAACATGGCAATCTAGATCAAATCAAGACCACATGACTAAAAATGTAGTCACATAGTCGCAAGTCAGAAAGGCATAGTAATTTGGCAGATAGGGTAGTCACTGTGATAATGGTCATTAACATGAAACTTTGCAATCATTACGGTTGATTTCAGATAATGGTCAGCATAGAAACCCTTTTAAATAGTTGTAACCCTTTTCCCATTAAAGACGTATTAAGAAAATTACCACATTATGAAATGGGAATCACTATGGTGCAGTGCCTGGTAGGTAATGTGGTTATAATGTGAGGTGATTTCTCCAGACTGAAAACACTCTGTTTGCATTCACAATGCTTATGTTTATTATATTGCATTCATTTTGGAATAGTGCGTTCTCTTTACATTAAGCTAGTATTGTACAGGTATACCATGTTTTGATAATTGATCACTTTTTATTTGTCTTCCATTCACCCCTAAGAGTGGCAAAAAAATCTTCTACATCCATAGAGACCACCTTCACACAATGCATAGTCTGTACCCCAGTGTGTGCTGTGTAGCGTCCTCCGCTGAAGCTGCCTTTGACCCTCTGGCACTGCTGGGTTTCATCATTGCCGGTCCATTAGGGATGGTAGACTAGGTCTCCAAACAGGCATGCTGCTGCTGCACCACATTACTCCTCCCCATCACTGCTGGCCTGCATGGTCCCCTAGTGGCCAGGTCATGTCATGGCATGGGTGCCCTGTGAGTGAGCTTGTACCGGGGCTGCCCTTGACATGCCCCCCCCTCCCCTCTCGGCAAAGATGAGAGAGCAGACCGTCCGGTTAGGGCATCAGAGGTGTCAGCTGGTGCCAGCTGCGAGGGGAGGCACCTGTCCCAACTCCCCCCCCCCCCCCCCAAGCTCCCAGAATGCATCAGCTGCTGCCCGGCAGACCCATCGTGGGGAAATGAGGCGCTAACCTTGAGGAGAAATGCTCCCAGCGTCACATTAAGAGAGAGCCTAATTGCCCAGTGCTACCACTGCCAAACGACATTAGGAAGTGCTGTCGTTTACTTTAACATAATGGCTCAGTGTGTTCTTTGGCTGAAGCTACTTTGCCTCTCTGAGATGCATCAATGCAACATCCATTTTGTCCCATCCTGACCAATCGACACTTGAGGACAAAACTACATCTGTGGTATTCTGAAAACTTTTAGGAGTACATCTAGAGGAACCAGTGGGATAAAAGAACATAACACAGTAAAAAATAACTTCCAGTAACAGCGTAGGTCTGTGGGACTGCCATTCTTAAACTGCTAACATCATTCACATCCACTTTAGTGATTGTATTATTTATTTCCCTTTATCAGACCACATGGCGATACGACTGGGTCGTTAAATTACACACTAATACAGTATGCACTCAGTGTGATTAAATTAAACAAGCACACTCATTACATTATGCATACAGTAATAAGAATAGCCCTGACCGCTCTGCAGTGGTACAGTATGCTCCGCAGAGACCGATCACACGTCTCGTTGCTGCACCAGATTTTGGGGCGCCCATTAGCAGAACAAAAATCACCTTTGATTTAATGAAAGGTCCTCATTTGCTTACCGGCTCCCCTCACTTACGGGCACATGGTTGAATTAAGCCCTCCCCGCATCGTATAAGGCGGTGGAGACCGCCAGTGTCCTCACTCCTGCAGTATAATGCTGTGATTTCTATGATCTGGTGTTTTAAGTCTGCAGGAGTGTCAGGAATCCACTGCAAGGTGCTTCTAATTGCAGATACACCTCAGCACTTCAAAGTAATGAATGTGAGCACAGTGAAGCCTCCAAGGATCCAACGCTAGTAATATATCATCAGTTCTGAAAAGGGTAATTCGTTTCCCTTCGCCAAGCAAAATATTATAAGTTCACATAGGGGGTTTTACTATTAATTTATTCCTTCCCTCAATGCATGATTTTGTAATTGAAGTGCTATGAATAAAATGACCCATATATCTTAGTGAGCTCCTTGCCTTGACTAGACGTGGGATTTGAGCGTGTAAATATTGGTTGTAATGAGGAGCAACAAGGATGTTTGTTCTTCAAACGGACAGATGAAATGTTTGATTTGGAATCAAATATCTCCTAAGACCTTTACAAACCATTTACAACTGTGTCTCAACTTCAAATCAGAGTTCTATCCTGAAGGAAACCATCAAATATTAAGTAAAAAAATCAGCAGATTATTATGATAACAATCTTCATGTACAATGTTTCAAATCCAAGCTTACATGCACCATTCATGGGGCTCTATACAGTATGTGTACCTTGGCTATACTGTATCTATGCATCTAATCTAAATTATTCCTAAATCCAGCTACACCAGATACCTCCACAATACTTCACCTCCAGCCCCTAGGAGGTAATCGTGCCATAGGGACTTTGTGAAAACAGTCCAGCAGTTCATTTGAAGACTGCCTCTTACAGCAGGTCGACCTTTGCCGCCACCAAGCTGTTGACCCCAGCAACGTCGGGGTAACAAGTTCAAAGCCCAGCTGTCTGTCCGTGATCTCCCTGTATATGCCATGGTCGTTCACCACGGGACTACTTCCCCGCTGCTTGAGACTGAAGCAAAATAAAAAAATATCAGGATATGCCATGCTCTCCAAATGGCGCTTTCAATTGCTGGAGTGCAGTTGAGTGAAGAGTGTGTTTGTGTGTTCACTGGAGGTAATTTACAGCCCTGTGTTGAATGCTATAGCTTCCAACCTTGCACTGAGTGTGGCAACTGCACGTGTCTTGTATGCTCTAACCTCCGCCGTAGAGTGAGCTTAACAATGTGCCATTCACGGGCCAGATGATATCCTACTGTGAAGAAGAGCTGGGACAGGAAGGTTAAGAGAAGGGCAAAAGAGAGGTATTTTAGATGGTCTTTTACGAGGTTCAAATAAAACCGAAATAGTTAAACCATCAAGTCAAAAGAAGTAGAAGGAGAGATTCGTAAAATGGTCATTGTTAAAAACACATATGGAAACATTAAAGGCTAATTGTATGTCATACTTTTTGATGTAATTAAATCATCATGCAGTAGTTCTATTTCTCACATTCACTCCTCTCTCATGTAATTTACACAGAGAGCAGTGAGATGGGCGGCCGTTGAACCAGGGCCTCTGTAACCTGTCATCTGCACCGACTGGTGAGGAGGTGAGTGCCTTCTGGGGGAGTGATAGGGTGATGGAGGGGTCCAAGGGGCTGATAAATGAGTCTCTCCCTAACTGCATATGGTATGTGTTTTAAACTGTCTCCCCCTTGGCCACTCTCGTAGCGAGCCATCCTTCATGGAGAGTTGGGGGGGATTCTGCCTTACGTGGGGCCCCTTTTTAGCCAGACCAGGCCCCCTGCATAGGCTCCATATGGATCGGTGTGTGTGCAGGTTGGCTGATTTTCATAAATCGTTATGGCAGTCTTAGTGTTGGCTTTACGTCAGGCAATTTCAGGGGTTACACTGTGGTAATTTACCATTGGTGCATTATTATGGTATAATGGTATTTATGTGTATGGTACTGTCAGCCCTACATTGTAAACAAGTCACTCTGGTCAACTTTCAGTTCCAGGAGGAGTGTAAAATATATATAAAAATATACACACCACAGTGCTCAAATCCACTTTCAGAAACAAATTCCAATAAAAAAATAAGATTTCATATAATCACGCAATACATTCAAGCAAATACATGCACAGCATCACACCTGCAATGCTAGTAAACTTCATAGTGACAATATGGAACTGTCAGCCCTACATTGTGATGTGATGTGACCTTTGACACAAGGAAGGGAGCATCTATTGCTCATTCCTCCATCTTATAGCCCATAATGCCATGGTGGGTGCTCAGCTCACCAAGCTATTCAGCACTCTTTAACCATCCAGTCGGACACATATGCCTGCGGTTATTCCACTGGACCCTCACCTCCTCCTTATAATACCCCCCCCCCCCCAGCCTCTCACTCTTTCCAATGTATTCTACTCATTGTTTACAGTACATGCAGGTCTAGAGTAATAATAAATAAGGAACGTGTGTGCCGTGCCAACATGATTGATTACGACAGGGAGGCAAGGTCAGGATGGAGGAACAGGCTAGGGCTGTCCGACTCATTGAGTTAACACTGTATCCGTGTTGTATGAATGTCACCAGCGATCCAATGATTTATTACTACAACCACTGCTCAATTCTCTTTCTCTCCCCAGTTTTATTTTTTGGGGTGTCTGACCGAGATACATGATTTGAGTAAATATTAAGACGATTGAATATAGATATAATGCATTGCGTTCTTATTCTATAGATTTGCTGTAACATTTGAAAGAGTGCAAATATATGGTAAATCATATTTACAATTTGAAGAATAGAACAGCAAAGTAAATTGTTTCACCCATTGTCTTTGTGGTAACGTATTACATTTATTTTGAAGTAAATTATACACTGTAAGTATTAATTCATTTTACTTATTTAACCAGTTTTGTAGTAACAGGAATAACAGACAGGCCTAGGATCCAGAAAAAACCTGAAAACAATGGTATTACAAAATTGAATCAAATAAGTTTTAAAATTATAATTGATTTGAATATCATCTAATAAATCCTATTGTCAACTTCAACAACAGTCCTTCAATAAAAAATATATCTCTTGTATTCCTATTTAAGCTTTTTCATAGGATATAACCTTTAGTCTGTGGCTGGATAAACAATGGCCCTTAGGACCTCTGGACTGCTCACTGTTTAGTGCATGTCAAGATGCCACCAGTCTGGACTATTTCCTCTGGGAAGCTCCACGCTCTGTCAGTCATCCTAAAATGTTTCAGGCTGAAGATGGATGGTGACGACGTGTCACTGTGGCCTAACCGGACTTTCACTGCCATGCCCATGTCCTGTTCCTATCAACCCAGCAACTGAATCGCTAGGCATCGTCCATTTTGAGTTCCACAGCAGAATGACACAATAGAATTGTTTACTGGAGAAGCTCGTACTTGTTACAACACTGATCCATAGTGACATTATTGGTTCTCCAAATACTTAAATTAATTTCATAATATGAATATGGTAGCTAAAAGGCTGCATCATTTGGAAATGCTAAATATCGTAAAGCACATGTAAATTCAAATAGCCTAAGAATGACTCAAAGGGCCTGACTCAAGAGCACCTTGACATGTAAAGTCTTAGGGAGTGACCTTTCTGTCTGACCTCCTCCAATATGTTTCCACAGGCAATTCCGTAATTCTCCAGCCAACATTTAAAGGCTTCCTGTTTAACAGGAAGTTCCCCATCACTCTGTGGGACCAGGAGCAGCACTCAACAGCGCAAAACGAAAGGCAGAATGCAGGAACCTGGTATAATTTATACCACGTCTCATCACCTCAACTCTCACATACCATGCGGATACACTCATGAATGTGTGCACATGTGCGTACAAATGTGCTCACACATTCAGTACGTACACACGTATGAACACACAAATAAAATAAACTTGTATTTCTCATATGCACAGAATACAACAGGTGTAGACTTTACGTGAAACACTTTACAAGCCCTTTCCCAACAATGCAGAGTTAATAAATAGTAACACAATAAAATAACAATAACAAGGCTATACACAAGGAGTAACTGTACGGTTTCAACGTGCAGGGGTATGAAGTAGTTGAGGTGAGGTAATATGTACATGTAGGTAGGGGTAAAAGTGACTAATCAGGATACATAATAAACATGGTGGCTGTGTGTGTGTGTGTGCCAGTGGTGGCTCCTGAGATGAGGAAGGGGAGGACAATCCTCAGTGAGTTTCATAAAAATGTAAATAGTGTAACATTAAAAAAAGTTATCCTTTTTACATAAAACTATACTAAATATATTCACATCACCAAATAATTAATTTTAACACACTGTTTTGCAATGAAGGTCTACAGTAGCCTCAACAGCACTTTGTAGGGTAGCACTTTCACATAATTAGCTAGCAAATGCAGCTAGCTAATTTAGCGTACTCAAACACCCTGCTCAAACAGAGAGGGATACTATATAAGCTAGCTGACTATGGCTATCCAACACTGGAACACTTCCATGTCAAGCTTTTGTTTTTATTAATTTGTTGCCTCTGGGGCCCGCCAATGTAACTGCTGAACCACTTGCTGACTGTAAACTGTACTGCATGATTGTAGCAGGTTTACTAACGTGTTAGTTCTAGTAGTTATGTTGACTATGATGTTAGCTAATATGGTGACAACGCTTTATTTAGCGGTTATGATATGAAGGTTTGGCTTGGAAAGTTTTTTTGCCTGGACACAGACAGCTGATGTGTTGTGCACTGAAGTCCACAACCGAAGGGAAAAGGTGAGAGGAGGAGAGCGTGTACATGCGAGAAGGAATTATACAACAATCAAAGGGTGAATGGAATGTAGTAGCCTAAACCTATCGATGTTACATTGAGCTGGCTGAATGGAATATGAATGACAGTCATCCAATATGCTGTAATAAAGAATTGTCCTTCCTCATCTTAAACTGCACAGACCACCACGTGTGTGTGTCAAATCAAATCAAATTGTATTTGTCACATGCGCCGAATACAACAGGTGTAGACCTTACAGTGAAATGCTTACTTACAAGCCCTTAACCAACAATGCAAATAGTCCAGGTAGCCATTTGATTAGCTGTTCAGGAGTCTTATGGCTTGGGGGTAGAAGCTGTTAAGAAGCCTTTTGGACATAGACTTGGCGCTCCGGTACCGCTTGCTGTGCGGTAGCAGGGTGAACAGTCTATGACTAGGGTGGCTGGGGTCTTTGACAATTTTTAGGGACTTCCCTCTGACAACGCCTGGTATAGAGATCCTGGATGGCAGGGAGCTGTGTGTGTTGGTGTCAGTGTAGTGTGTGTGTGGGTAGAGTCCAGTAAGTGTGCATAGAGCAGGGGGGTCAATGCAAATAGTCCGGGGTAGCCATTCGATTAACTGTTCAGCAGTCTTATTGCTTGTGAGTAGAAGCTGTTCTGGAGCCTTTTGGTCCCAGACTTGGTGCTCCCGTACTTCTTCCAGTGCGGCAGCAGAGGGAACAGTCTGTGAGTTGGGTGCTGGAGTCTTTGTCTATTTTTAGGGCCTTCTCTCTGACACCGCCTGGTATAGAGGTCCTGGATGGCAGGGAGCTCGGCCCCAGTGATGCACTGGGCCGCACGCACTACCCTCTGTAGCGCTTTAGGGTCGGATGCCAAGCAGTTGTCATACCAAGCGATGATGCAGCCAGTCAAGATGATCTCAATGGTGCAGCTGTGGAACGTTTTGAGGGTCTGAGGGTCCAGGCCCATACCCATGCATTGTTGTGCCCTCTTCATGGTTGTGTTGGTGTGTTCGGACCATGATAGTTCCTTAGTGATGTGGAAACCTAGAAACTTTAAGCTCTCGACTCGCTCCACTACAGCCCCATCGATATGAATGGTAGTGTGCTCGGCCCTCCTTTTCAAGTAATCTACCTTCAGCTCCTTTGCCTTGCTGACGTTGAGGGAGAGGTTGTTGGCCTGGCACCTGACCTCCTTCCTATAGGCTGTCTCATCATCGTTGGGGATCAGCAATCTTAATGATGGTGTTGGAGGCCTGCATGGCCACGCAGTCGTTGGTGAACAGGGAGTACAGGAGGGGACTAAGCACGCACCCCTGAGAAGCCCCCGTGTTGATGGTCAGCGTGGCAGATGGGTTGTTGCCTACTATCACCACCTGGGGGCGTCCCATCAGGAAGTCCAGGATACAGTTGCAGAGGGAGGTGTTCATTCCCAGGGTCCTTAGCTTAGTGAAGAGTATGGAGTGCACTATGGTGTTGATCGTGTCGTGTCTTTACTACAATTAATTTGGTGACTGCTATTTATCGAATAATTAACGTTGAATTATTATGATTAATTTAAAATAATCACGCAATAATTAATTCTGGGGCACCACGGAAGAATTGTTTATAGAGCTGCTGTCTCCCGAATAAAATGCTTAAAGATCTGACAATCTTTTACATCAACAGCAGTCAATTATTAATTAATTGGAAATTATTATTTCCTTCTATCAGTCTCATTCTGATTGTCGTAAAGTACTTGGTTATCTGCACAAAACCTAGTCCGCATGATGAATCAGCAATACACAGATTGGCTTAATAATTTTTTTGACTAACTAACTAAATAATCACACAGAGTTACATACATACACAGGATGGATTACACAATGATCACTAATCATGTCATGAAAAGTCCCTAGTGGACTAACCCAATATGACGGCTGGTTACACAAAGGAAGGGGGTGGGGGAATGAAAGAGCGGGAGGAGAACAAAGGAATTCAACTCGTACATATAGTTGAATACTGCGCTCATCGTAAATATGGATATTTAGCACCCTAACAACCGCCCATTCGGAAAAAGGAAATACAATTTATATATTTACGATTGAGCTTGGTTTCGATAGATGGGTCGAAGGAGGAAGACTCTGGTTTGCAGCCAACTGATAACCGCGACGACTAGGATTTAATCACTTCTTTTAGGTATTGATCGATAGTTCAGAGTTCATACCATTTTGCCATACTCAGCTGGTGCTGCATTCTGGCTGGTCTAGTAGAAATTCACCATTCCAGCGTGGGGTCACCTCCACTTTATCTGGTCTCATGTAAATTTTGTTAGGTAGAGTTGTAGTTGAAATTTGCCCTTTTAAATGTGTGGACAACAGTCCTCACATCATCGGAACTGAGTTTGACTTTCGTCACAGGGCTTTTCTACTTGGAAGGAGAAGGGCGTGTTTCATAATAAAGGTTAAAAATATTTCTCACCCAATGTCTGTGCTCCCATGGGCGGGGTTACTGATTGAGCATAAGTTTACTATAAAACAATTCTCTCATTTAGAAGGCTAAAATCACATTTAATCTTCTCACAAATAGTTGGACAACATTTACATGTAAATCTGATAACTAGAATGTGTAGACTTTCAAAGATACAATTTATGTTGTCCTATCATCCGTAATAACATCCCAAAATAAGAACTGATCTGGGATCATAGTTATTTAATTACAGAAATATTGTCTCATTGTCCAACCTTCTGATGTTTCTGTATTGCAAAGTCTCTCTTTGTGGTAACAAAGGGCTTTGTTAGTGATGGAAGAGGTTAGATATTTATGGGGTGTCATAAACCTGTGGGGGGGAAGAGAGAGAAAGGGGGTCATGACAAATGCTTAACTGTAGTCAATGAACAGCATTCTCACATAGGTGTTCCTTTTGTCCAGGTGGGAATGGGCAGTGTGGAGTGCAATAGAGATTGTGTTATCTGTAGATCTGGGGGCGGTATGCAACTTTGAGTGGGTCCAGGGTGTCTGGGATGATGGTGTTGATGTGAGCCATGACCAGCCTTTCAAAGCATTTCATTGCTACAGATGTGAGTGCTACGGGGTAATGGACATTTAGACAGGTTACCTTGGCGTTCTTGGGCACAGGGACTATGGTGGTCTGCTTGAAACATGTAGGTATTACAGACTGGGTCAGGGAGAGGTTGAAAATGTCAGTGAAGACCCTTGTCATCTGGTCAGTGCATGCTCTGAGTTAGCGTCCTGGTAATCCGTCTGCGGCCTTGTGAATGTTAACCTGTTTAAAGATATTACTCACAGTCGTCCGGAACAGCTGCTGCTCTCATGTATGGTTCAGTGTTGATTGCGTCAAAGCGAGCATATAAGGCATCTAGCTCCTCTGGTAGGCTTACTTCACTGGGCAGTTTACGGCTCGGATTCCCTTTTGCAATCCGTTATAGTGTGCAAGCCCTGTCACATCCTACGAGCGTCAGAGCCGGTGTAGTAGGATTCAATCTTGGTCCTGTGTTGATGCTTTGCCTGTTTGATGGTTCGTCTGAGGGCGTAGCACAATATTTTATAAGCATCCGGATTAGTATCCCGTTCCTAAAAGCAGCTGCTCTAGCCTTTAGCTCAGTGTGGATGTGGCCTGTAATCCATGGTTTCTGGTTGGCATACAGTATGTACGTACAGTCACAGTGAGGACGACATCTTTGGTGTACTTCTTAATGAACCCGGTGACTGATGTGGTAAACTCTTCAATGCCTTCTGATGATTCCCGGAACATATTCCAGTCTGTGCTAACAAAACAGTCCTGTAGTTTAGCATTCATTGGGTCACTTCCGTATTGAGTGCGTCACTGGTACTTCCTGTTTGAGTTTTTGCTTGTGAGCAGGAGTTTTTTCACCTCTAGTTGCACAGGTTACATGCTGTTAGAAATGAGGTAAAACGGATCTCAGTTTTTCTGCATTAAAATCACCAGCCACAAACACCCGCATCTACGCACCCACGGATACCACAGTCTCTCATTGACCGATAACTGCCATCTAGTTATATAGTGGCCATACACCACTGGTTAAAGTAGAAGTCTATATGACAACGTTTTTTTCTCACTTCTATTTCTCTCTTTCTCTCTTTCTCTCTCCTTTTCTCACTCACTCACTCACTCACCCACTCACTATTTCACTGTGTTGTTATTGGAATATGTGTGTGTGCTGGTGCGGACTGTGACACTGATGAATGACCAGCCGTGGCAGATTCATAGTCCGGATCCTGGTGCAGCTGGAGAGGAAACTAATGGCAAGCTGGGACTGTGGAGGTCTCAGAGCTAATACCTGTCTCTTCCATCAGGAGACCTGGGGGCATTTCTTCTCTCACCCAGCCAAATAAGAGCCACCCCCCATGCCGGTCCTACTTTTAACACCATTCTCCCCTCCAATACCCTCCAATACAACCCCCACCACACACGCATGTACACACACATACGAATGCACGCACGCGCACACAGTGGGCTGCTGGTGGCAGACTTTCAGACTGGTGTGGGCACTGTAGCATCTGCTGTTTGTGGGTGTCAACGTGTGGGACAAGGATGGCAACTTTACTTAGGTTTGCAAAATTCCTGGAATGTTCAATAAATTCCCTGATTCCCCCAAACTCCCGGTTGGAGAGTTCACGGAATCAGGATGGAATAAGCAGGAAATCCGGAATCCTCCAACCAGGATTTCTGGAGAACCAGGGAATTTATTGAAAGTTCAGGAATCTTTGAACCCTAACTGTACCACATTTTGGCTTTAATCCTCCGCTGCTGCAACTCAGTGCTATAGCAGCTTCTCTCTCTTGTTGTCCTCCAAAGATGTATTTAGAGATCTGCCTAATGTTTTAGTAAATATATTACAGTAGTAACTTCCTATACATTCCTCTCATTAGGTTAACATACTAATCCAGAGAGAGGAGCTACAGGAAGTCATTAGTCAGTTTTGAGTGTGCATATGCTCCATTGACCTACACTATGTAAATTCCTGCCTGCGATGCTGGGCCTGCATATGGCCAGAGTCCCCCACTACACTGGAGGCCCGTCCGGCATGGTGCCTCATTATACACCAGACTTCCCAGAGTCCTCTCTGTTCATTAGAGCGTTTCGTGTGCCATGCGACTTCAGTGGTCTGACGACCTGCGGTCAGGGTAAGGACGTAAAGATCTGGCGGTCTGTCCGTTTGTCTGTCCACTCGCTCGTTCACCCATCTGTCTATTTATCTGCTTGTCTGTATTGGACTCGATCCATCTGTATGTTATTTATCTGTCTGTCTGTCTGTCTGGCAAATCATGGCTGCGGACAATGTATATTTCTGTGACTGTATAAAAAAGGCAAAAACAGTCAATGAGTTTACCTCCAGGGTGACAACACAGCTCCCCACCATTCTCTGGTTTAATTGTTATTAATCTAGAGGAATTAAAATGTTACTTTTTCATGCTTTGACAAGCATGGATATTGTTTACATGCAAAGAGAAACTGTTGAAGAACATTTCCAAGCAATGTCAATGCCTATGCATCGCTCTAAGCAATTCCGGCGCACATCGCGATAAAGCCCATATTTGAATAGGAGTGTCATATCAAACACATTCATTAGGTTACATGCTTCACTTGATTAATTATATCTGAAGAAAATTGTGGGCATTTCGGATCTTAGTCTGGTAGTATCGCCATGTGCCACGGATCCCTAATTTCCAAAAGAAAAGGGGGGGCTATGGGATTTTTTTTCTCCCAGACTATCCCGGACAGCCTGCCCCTCTCCCAAAGGAAATGAACGTATTCAAATGTATCTCCATCAATGAGCACAGTAATTATGAATTCAGCACTAATTAGTAGATACACTACTTTCCTTGCATATTTGATTTCCACTGTGAGATGGTAATAAGGGAAGTGCCCATTTTTGTCCTATCTCATAAAATTCCAGAATGTTGGAGAGGGGGAGGAGGAGAGGAAGGAGGAGGGGAGGGGGGCAGATGGTGAGGGGGGAACAAGGGATGCATTAAGTATGCATGGAAGTCGAAAAAAATAAGTTTACAGATAATTGGTGTGGTTACTGCTGGGGCTAAAACAACACTGCTTACCTTAGTTAACATTCTGCTGGCTAAACATGCCTTTTAAAAGACACACTATGGCAGTCCCCATTTCTCTCCTCATTCGATATATGAAAAGGCACATCAAATTACTAATGTGAGTCTCTTTTCATGGTGCATAAACATGATTAATAATCTATATTATTGAAAATGTGAACTTTTCTCTCCTTTCACATGTTGTGAAAGAGTATCTGTAAATTCAATGCTTTCTTACAGTGCCGAGTGGTATCTGTTTTCCTGCCAGTGAAAGTATATATATACAGTGGGGAGAACAAGTATTTGATACACTGCCGATTTTGCAGGTTTTCCTACTTACAAAGCATGTAGAGGTCTGTAATGTTTATCATAGGTACACTTCAACTGTGAGAGACGGAATCTAAAACAAAAATCCAGAAAATCACATTGTATGATTTTTAAATAATTAATTTGCATTTTATTGCATGACATAAGTATTTGATCACCTACCAACCAGTAAGAATTCCGGCTCTCACAGACCTGTTAGTTTTTCTTTAAGAAGCCCTCCTGTTCTCCACTCATTACCTGTATTAACTGCACCTGTTTGAACTCGTTACCTGTATAAAAGACACCTGTCCACACACTCAATCAAACAGACTCCAACCTCGCCACAATTGCCAAGACCAGAGAGCTGTGTAAGGACATCAGGGATAAAATTGTAGACCTGCACAAGGCTGGGATGGGCTACAGGACAATAGGCAAGCAGCTTGGTGAGAAGGCAACAACTGTTGACGCAATTATTAGAAAATGGAAGAAGTTCAAGATGACGGTCAATCTCCCTCGGTCTGGGGGAAGGAGGTTGTTGGCCCAGATCTCGCGATACATGGCCCCATCCATCCTCCCCTCAATACGGTGCAGTCGTCCTGTCCCCTTTGCAGAAAAGCATCCCCAAAGAATGATGTTTCCACCTCCATGCTTCACGGTTGGGATGGTGTTCTTGGGGTTGTACTCATCCTTCTTCTTCCTCCAAACACGGCGGGTGGAGTTTAGACCAAAAAGATCTATTTTTGTCTCATCAGACCACATGACCTTCTCCCATTCCTCCTCTGGATCATCCAGATGGTCATTGGCAAACTTCAGACGGGCCTGGGTGACGGAATGTTTTAGATTCCGTCACTCACAGTTGAAGAGTACCTATGATAAAAATTACAGACTTCTACATGCTTTGTAAGTGGGAAAACCTGCAAAATCGGCAGTGTATCAAATACTTGTTCTCCCCACTGTATATATCAGCAACCATCACTCCTGTGTTCCAATGGCACGTTGTGTTAGCTAATCCGAGTTTATCATTTTAAAAGGCTAATTGATCATTAGAAAACCCTTTTGCAATTATGTTAGCACAGCTGAAAATGGTTGTGCTGATTAAAGAAGCAATAAAACTGGCCTTCTTTAGACTAGTTTAGTATCTGGAGCTTCAGAATTTGTGGGTTCGATTACAGGCTCAAAATGGCCAGAAACAAATAACTTTCTTCTGAAACTCATCAGTCTATTCTTGTTCTGAGAAATGAAGGCTATTCCATGTGATAAATTGCCAAGAAACTGAAGATCTCGTACAACGCTGTGTACTACACCCTTTACAGAATAGTGCAAACTGGCTCTAACCAGAATAGAAAGAGGAGTGGGAGGCCCCGGTGCACAACTGAGCAAGAGGACAAGTACATTAGAGTGTCTAGTTTGATAAACAGACACCTCACAAGTCCTCAACTGGCAGCTTCATTAAATAGTGCCCGCAAAACACCAGTCTCAACGTCAACAGTAAAGAGGCGATTCCGGGATACTGGCCTTCTAGGCAGAGTTGCAAAGAAAATATCTTCCTCTGTCCAGTGTCTGTGCTCTTTTGCCCTTAATCTTTTCTTTTTATTGTCCAGTCTGAGATATGGCTTTTTCTTTGTACGCCTATGTAGATATTCCATAAAAAATCAGCTACAATAGTCATTTACAAGATTAACAATGTCTACACTGTATTTCTGATCAATCTGATCAATTTGATGTTATTTTAATGGACAAAAAAGTGCTTTTCTTTCAAAAACAAGGACAAAGTGGCCCCAAACTTTTGAACGGTAGTATATATATATATTTGAAGGAGTTCCCACGAATGCTGAGCACTTGTTGGCTGCTTTTCCTTCACACTGCGGTCCGACTCATCCCAAATCATCTCAATTTCATCTGATACAGCACTCCATCACTCTCCTTCTTGGTAAAATAGCCCTTACACAGCCTGGAGGTGCGTTGGGTCATCGTCCTGTTGAAAAACTAATTATAGTCCCACTAAGCGCAAACCAGATGGGATAGCATATCGCTGCAGAATGCTGTGGTAGCCATGTTGGTTAAGTGTGCCTTGAATTGTAAATAAATCACTGACAGTGTCACCAACAAATTACCCCCACACCTCCTCCTCCATGCTTCACGGTGGGAACCAAACATGCAGAGATCATCTGTTCACCTACTCTGCGCCTCACAAAGACACGGCAGTTGGAACCAAAAATCTAAAATTTGGACTCATTAGACCAAAGGACAGATTTCCACCAGTCTAATGTCCATTGCTCATGTTTCTGTTCTTCTTATTGCTGTCCTTTAGTTGTGGATTCTTTGCAGCAATTCGACCACCAAGACCTGATTCACGTAGTCTCCTCTGAACAGTTAATGTTGAGATGTGTCTGTTACTTGAACTCTGTGAAGCATTTATTAGGGCTTCAATGTCGGAGGCTTGTAACTCTAATAAACTTATCCTCTGCAGCAGAGGTCATTTTGGGTCTTCCTTTCCTGTGGCGGTCCTCACGAGAGACAGTTTCATCATAGCGCTTGATGTTTTTTGCGACTGCACTTGAAGAAACTTTCAAAGTTCTTGAAATGTTACAGATTAACTGACCTTCGTGTCTTAAAGTAATGATGGACTGTCGTTTCTCTTTGCTTATTTGAGTGGTTCTTGCCATAATATGGACTTGGTCTTTTACCAAATAGGGCTATCTTCTGTATACCACCCCTACCTTGTCACAACACAACCGATTGGCTCAAACGCATTAAGAAGGAAAGAAATTCCACAAATCAACTTTTAACAAGGCACATCTGTTAATTGAAATGCTTTCCAGGTGACTACCTCATAAAGCTCGTTGAGAGAATGCCAAGAGTGTGCAAAGCTGTCATCAAGGCAAAGGGTGGCTACTTTGAAAAATATATTTTGCTTTTTTGGTTACTACCTGATTCTATATGTGTTATTTCGTAGTTTTAATGTCTTCACTATTATTCTACAATGTAAAAAATAGTCAAAATTAAGAAAAACCCTTGAATGAGTAGGTGTGTCCAAACTTTTGACTGCTGATGTGTATATATATTTTCCAGGTCAGATATTGATATCTAAAAAAAATAACATGTTTAGGTCTACGATGTGGTTTATTTATCTAGGAGACGTTATAGATAGATAGATAGATAGATAGATAGATAGATAGATAGATAGATAGATAGATAGATAGATAGATAGATAGATAGATAGATAGATAGATAGATAGATAGATAGATAGATAGATAGATAGATAGATAGATAGATAGATAGATAGATAGATAGATAGATAGATAGATAGATACTTCATTGTCAAGCAGCTACAACAAAACACAGGGCAGGTGCAAAATGCCACAACGAAAGTACACAAAAGACTGATACACGGTACATGATACATAGAGCGGCAGTATGAAAAAGTATAGAAATACAAGATATCTGGAGTGCAAAAAAATAAAAGCTATAAAAAAGGCATAGTATGGGTGGTTGGCTGAATATGTACACTATACATTGGTGGATGTTGGATGTTTAACTATACTATACAGGTCGATGGCAGAGAAATACTTCAGTAGCTAAAAATGCGAATGATATGAGCGAGGGTAATAATAGTTTACTTAATAGACAGACTGGTTAAATGAACAGGTAAGTGAACATTTTTGCCTGGTTAAATTAGCTGTACAGTTAAGTATACAGTTATATTTACAGATAAGTGAATACTTGCATGGTTACACAAACTGTACAGGTAAATGACAGGAAGAGATACTTTAATAGCTAAATTATCACTTTGATAGCTGCCTGTTTTTATTTTCTTCTCACCATGGTCAGTCATGAACTAAAGTGACAACACCAAATAAATGAAAACATTGATGAAGACTACTGTAACATACAGTAACATTCAGTAACATACTGTAAAGGGGATGTGTAATACGTTCTGAGTATTTATGTCGGGATGTACAAGACAGGGAAGGGAGAGGTACAAGTCTGTAGGCTGTTCTTTTTTCTTCTTCATGAATTTGGATGTCTAATGTTATGTCTAATGTTTTGTCTAATGTTATATCTAAACCATGTCTGTGTTTTACTTGTGGATCTTTTTTACTGCAGTGCATTTTCTGAACGTTTCTCACATTTCTGTGAACAACAGACAATACAGTCTAAATATATCAGAACAATGTTGATGTGAGAAGTGAAAGACATCATACTGCCATCCCGCTCTGATTATGGCCCAGATGGTCATCCTTATATCAGGGTCACTGTGCAGAAGGTTGTACCTTTTACCATTGCATACAGGGATGTGTCTAATGTTTCTAATCATCCTTCTGGAATGGAGATTTGATGCTCATTTGATCTCCTCCTTCTTGACAGACCAGCCTGCCAACCTAAGAGGCTGGTCCCCTTCTCAAGGACCTGCTATCACCATGTGGCGTGTGCGCCAACCTCTCCCTGTACCAGGGAGATAGTGAGCTCACACAGAAAAAAGCCTTCATGCAGGCACACACTCACATGCACCCACCCACACGCACACACCCATACAGGATGGGGTACAGACAAACACCCATACAGGATGGGGTACAGACAAACACCCATACAGGATGGGGTACAGACAAACACCCATACAGGATGGGGTACAGACAAACATCGGGTGTCACTCTGAGTCTTACTTTATGCACAGATCCCTGCTGCAGTAATGAAAGCAGAGGCTACTAAGGAGAGTGGCTTAGTGACTCTTCTCTTTCTCTTACACACACACACACACACACACACACACACACACACACACACACACACACACACACACACACACACACACACACACACACACACACACACACACACACACACACACACACACACAAAGGCGGCCCCCCTTACACTCTTATTTGACTTTGTGTGCTTCGCCGGGTTTATTATGACAGGCTGAGCGTCGGGGAGGGAATTAAACTGTTAAGCAGACATCACAGGCTGTCTAATGTTTAATGCAGGAGCCGGGGCGTGTGCTGACTGATAATGAATACAAACAGGGCAACGTCTTATTTGTTGTGCTTTTCATTGGGAACGACTGGAGTGCTTGACATCTGCGGCTAATGTACTGTATGGTCTATTGTTGCACCCCCCCCCTCATCCTTTCCCTCGCTTCTATTCTTTCACTTGTCTTCTTTCATTGTGCGGATTCTCAGGGATACGCTGGCATTATCGTCAAGACACATGCTCACTTGAGTTGAACGTGTCTCACCCTAATGTTGTAATTCTTGGGAATCATGGCCCTATAATGATAATGTGTGGATAGGATGTGGTAATGGTTGTTAAAAGGTTGCCCTGGTGAGCTGTAATTGGTTCTTTCATACCTCCCTACGTTTACCAGGACGCAGGCATGACCTCGAGGGCAGTCGCAGTAAATATGCCATCTTGAGAGGTGTAATTAAACTTCTTGGCTCTATTTCTCACAGATTTAAGGTACTACTGGTGACAATATTGACAATTCCCATTATAATGACATTGTCATAGTAGTGTTATAGCATGTATCAACATGAACGTTGAAATGTTTCAGTAAAATATTTAAAATAATTTCTTTATGCTTTGAGATAGTGTTATATGGCTTGACTCTGCATTTATGAAAACCGTTCTTCTGTGCTGACTTCCACCATCATACCAACACCAGTGGCAAAGGGGCATGCAGTGGAACACAAGAAAGCACTGGAGAGGAGAGTAATGGAGAGAGTTCCTTCTAGTTGTTACTACCTTCTCCTAGGACAGGTACTGTACATCTCAGGGCAGACAGGCCCGTAGCACCTCCCTGTGGTATTGTACGTCCCACTGTACTGTTCTTCTTGTCTCTCATGCACTAAGACATCCATAACGCTTGGGCTTGGGCGGGGGAAGCTGAGTTTAGCAGTCCTCTGACAGTAATATCGGCAGATATCGTTCCCTAATACAGAAACTCATTGAGAGGCATATCATAGGAGACAGTGGTGCTTTATGAAGTGCATTCATTTGGCCATTTGCCATGTTTCCTCACTAGAGGACTGCTGTGATGAATGAAGCAGATTTCCTCTCCCACTTCTCAGCTCTCCCCTGTGATTAGTAATCCAGAACCTAACCTCCCACACTAGATGGGAATTGTGGGCTGCTACCGCACACATGTCTGAGATCATCTTCAGTTACCCTGTTTCATTAACCTTGGACTCAGCTTTCTGACTTATTTGATAAATTATTATCACGTCAGTACTTTTGTTGTTGACATGTTGAGGGTAACATTTTATAAAATGTATCAAAGCTTTGGATTCCGTGTTTCCCACCACTGCAATTCATCTTAGAGACATTTATGATGTTTGTTCAATTTCACAAAGTTTATGCTTTGTTTCACCTCTCAATGGAGCGATGGAGGCATCCAGGCTAGGTCTCACGCTGTAACTAACCAAAGGTCACTACTCCCCAACCCGTGTATCTAAACTACTCACCGTGGGTTGTGGTTTAAGAACACTTAAACTTTCCGATGTGTTATTTACTGTATATATAAATGTACAGTCCCAACTATAAATGCTACCCTTAGGTCAGGGGGATGAAGTCAATATATTCTAAATGCTGAATCCAGTGAATTAAAGTGGGCTGTTTCAGTGTTAGGGGGATATACTACTGTGGAGGGGCGGACCAGGGAAATGTACAGTATGTGGGAGAAAAATTGACATGCTCAGCAGAACAGCTCCAAACCAAACATATTATCTTTCCTAAAGCCCTCCTCTTCATAGCTTGGATAATTTGTTCACAGGGTGTAATTTGTTGGCATGTTCACATATATTGGAGACTTAGAGGCGAAGCTTCTAACAAAACATATTGCTTTATGAAAGAAGAATGGTTTTGACCAATACTTAACATCAAGTCTTTGTCCAATCCAAGTTCATATACTTTAAATCAAGTGAAATAGATAGAAACAAGTCAAATTAAATGGCCTCTTATTTGGTGTTTTTAGCCAGACATTAGCAGTTTTAGGTAACTCTAGACCTACAGTATATAGAGCATGGGGAAAGCAGAGATGGTTACTGGCCAAATAATGACATTAACAACCCATTAATTGAAATTGGACATGAAAACTAGTAGATACTGCAGTCCTTATGGATTACAGAGGTACACTCCTGTCCATCCTCTACCCAGGTCTCAGTGACAGTCCTTAAGGATTACAGAGGTACACTCCTGCCCATCCTCTACCCAGGTCTCAGTGACAGTCCTTATGGATTACAGAGGTACACTCCTGCTCTATCCTCTACCCAGGTCTCAGTGACAGTCCTTATGGATTACAGAGGTACACTCCTGCTCTATCCTCTACCCAGGTCTCAGTGACAGTCCTTATGGATTACAGAGGTACACTCCTGCTCCATCCTCTACCCAGGTCTCAGTGACAATACTTTGAGAGGATGGGTCAGATGAAAGACCGGAGTGGGAAAGCAAGATCAAAAGCCACATGCTTTCCTGTATGCCTGCTTGTTCTAAGGGCCATACATAGTGCATTGGATTCATATCACAAGGTCTTTGTACAGGCAGAGACCGCCAACTAGCAGTGACCTTATTATTCTTTACTTCAATAACAAACCCACGTCTGTCCTTCTTTCCATCAAAGGCACAGAGCTCTCCAGAAGTGAAAATACACCTCTTCCATGAAATGTAAATAACTTCTTTGAACATCGTCTTTGCTACCATACTGCCCGGTATATGTCAGCATGTTTCAAGACATAGCAGCATTCCCCCTTCACTTCTTTTCATTTTAAACATGGTATAAGAAATGTGGTTTTCTTTATCACACTGAGAGAAACTACAGCACATAACTTCTCATAGCTCTCACGCCAACTCCATTCCCAGCCAGTAAACACATCCACTCCCCCACTCTGAGTTACAATAACTAAGTTGGCCACATCCATCCAGAGCAGTTATCCGAGCGTAACCTATGAAACAGAAATAACGCGCAGGTTTACTCACAGTGAGGGGTGATCCGCAGACCGGACCTGGGCAGCCATTTGTAGTGACAGGACCGCCCATCATGCTACTCTAACGGGGTCAGGAGGCTGCATGGGGACTTGATCCAGAGCGAGGCCAAGGGGAGAGGTACCACAGAGAGGATGGATGGAGCCGGGGAAGGAGGGAAGGACAGGCTGATTACATCATTTTTCAGCACCTCCAAAAGCCCTGTAATGACCGCTGGGCGACTGGATTGACAGCTGGCCTCTCTGCTAATATATTTTGGAGTGATTTGTCAAAAATGAGGAAATTGTGCTTGCTGACCCATCTCACTGAGGCACGAGTGACTCAATTGGCCAGTCTTGACAACAAGAGCAACAAATAGCTTCTGTAGCTCATGTTGAATGGGTGATACGAAAAGTCATAACAAAACAATCAGGAAATAATATTTCAAAATAGTAGGTCTGTAGATATGGTTAATACATCAAGTGAAATCTGACAGTGTGTGGCACAGATTAAATAATCTGCATAATGTAATGCTGTGCTGTATCATTTGTTTTGTTGGAGGGAAATGTTTTGTTTTTGTGCATTTCCTGAGTATCTACAAATATTCCCTCCAGGCACGCTGTGGTATTACCTGTTAGTAAAGGAAACTCACTCCCCAGGGCCCCTCAACAAATCGGCTTCTCTGTCTCTCCTGCAGGGTAAGAGACACAATCACTCTAGGGTTTTGGGTGTCACATCAGGCTGAAAGATGCTATGTTCAACACTTTCACTTTTTCAACAGGTAAAGGAAAACCTCCCTGGGCTATAATGGAAAACTAAGCAATTATCAAATTAGTCAAAGGATATGACATCTAAAGGAAGATTCTTCCTCTTGTCATTAATCCATCTGTTTATTGAATTGGTTATTATCCTTTTCATGCCTCCAGTAATAAAGATTAAATCCTGCAAATTCATTTTTGCTCCCTGCCGTCATTACTCCATTCAAAACAGAACATTTGTTTTAGTGCAGTCAGATTAATATTGTCTCATTGTTTCAGAATTGAAGGCGTAATGAGTGACCTGGATTCAGACTCCTGTTTTCAATCCCCACTTCTCTCTCGCTCCAAGGTTATTGGCCGATATCCAAAGGTTGTTCTGGCATTCTACTTCACCAGCCGAGGAGGCAGAGCATCATGCAGAGTTAATAATAATCAGGTCTGCGGTTTACAGATGTTGCACAATGAACACAGTGCAAACCCCACACGACGCAGAGGCCTTAGAGGTTGTTATTGTAGACCCAGATCTGTCTTTAAGTCACACTATGACAGACGAGCAAGAGGAAGATGACAAGGAAGTTAATAGAAGAGACTTGCTAGGCCTTGTCTAAAGTCAAATTGTGTCTAAAGTTTCTCATCGTCACGTTTAAACCTTCACCCAATTTTAGAACGTTCACAATTCATTTAATGTGTACTGTGTCGTGAGAGAGAGGGAGGATAGTTTAGAATGTCAAACATATGTTATTTCTATTACCTGTAAAAGTAGCGGATGCACATGAGCAATAACCTTCACTGTAGTGCACTGCAACATTTATTACCAGACTTCTCATCTCAAGGGCAAAGCAACATCATGTCTCATGTTATGACAGTCTAGAATACTTACACTGTGATAACTATGATTAGAAAGCACAGCAAAAGCTTGGGTTTATCTAGCAAACAAACATGGATAAATATTGAAAGCTGAAGTTTTCTAACCTCAGCCCTTTTCCTTAGAAAACAAAAACAGAGGATATAAACTTTACTTATTTACTGTCTGGCATACTTATCTACTAATGATGAAACTGACGTCTGTCAACAATGCCTTTTTTGAGGAATAATGAATATATTTACAAGTATTTCAGAGCCACAGTTGCCTCTAGACAATTGAGCATTCCCTTCATCCACTTCAGAATATTATTCAAAACTGCAGCCTCACAAAAGGAAAATCTTCTATTATCCACCCTGACATACGAGCCTGAGAAGAAACACAGGGTAAAACAGTGACTTAATATTTCATATTGGTGAGATTATTCATCCCCACTTCCTTTTCCTGCTTACATTGCAACCTCCTCATTAAAAATGGGACATGTACCTTCAAACATTAAAAAAATTATAATATTGTCCTTCAATCTTTCAACAGCTTATATCTAATGAACTTAGATTTAATTTGGCATGGTTTAAAAATCCATTTGCATGGTTCATAATTAGAAATGCAGGGATGGTTATTAAAATGAAAGGCTAAAGCCAGCACTAGGTTCTGAAGTGAAACACTATTAATTGGTTCCACCTTAAGAATTAATTGATTGTCTTTGCAAGAGAGTCAGTTTAATCTCCTCTTACAGGAGAAAGAATACACACACACACACACACACACACACACACACACACACACACACACACACACACACACACACACACACACACACACACACACACACACACACACACACACACACACACACACACACACACACGCGCGCGCGCGCGCGCACACACACACACACACACACACGCACACACACACACACACACACACACACACACACACACACACACACACACACACACACACAATGTTATTACGGTGCTTATTTTTCTTCAATCAATCTGGAGCTTTTTCAGAGCTTAGCATTTGATGTGTGTCAATATCAGACTTTAAAGCAGGATTATGTCCTACAGTCCGCAATAAGGGTAATGGTTTTACATGTGTTAAAGTAAACGCCAGCCCTTTAATGTGTAGAGTTCTACTTTAGATAATCTCATGACAGAAGATAAATCTGTCATTCAACTTTTGACAGACCAGCTTTCCTGTGAATGATCACACACTGAGGGATTCATTTACTGAGGGATTCATTCACTCAATACTGAGGGAATCCATATTGTACTACACATTCCTTTTGCTATGTTTTGGTCTCTTCTGGGTATGAAGGAGAGACAGAAACAATCCCACAGCTCACTTTTATTTGTATAAATGTATTTATATATATTTTTCTTAGTCTGGATATTTCTTTAGCATGCTGTACAAAACAATCCTTTGGCGTGTTGCTATGTTGTATCCACACATACGCAGTCATCCACGATCATTTTATTCCAGGTGTGTGTGCATGCGTTTCTGTGTGTTTGTGTGTGTTAGAGAAAGAGTTGCGCCACCCAACTGCTTGCCTTCTATTTATTCTACAGAACATATACACTGTACACCGCCTCTCCTAGTGCGACACCCCCACAATGCTGTGAATTACATGCAGGTCTATTAGACACCAGATCACATGATGGGATTAACGGACTGGCGTCTTCAAAGCTGCTATTACAACTCCTGAGATGTGATACAGGCTCCCCCACCGCTCTCTGCAGGAGTGTGTGGATCTTCCTCTGAGAATTACCTGACACCGCCGCGTCTCAAGTGCTCTGGCTCAGAGTGGAACAGCAACATCAGTCGGAGACGATCCCCCCCACGCTGCGCAGAGCCAGCAAACCTTACATTAAGTCCCCTGTGTGAGCCGCCACCATGGTTACATGAGTTGACATCAGAGAAAGGGAGTTATGGTGGTAAGGGTGGTATGATTGGAGATAATGTGGATTAATGATGGGGAAATGCCATCATATTTGAATGGGGGGGAACGCTCAAACGTTATTACTTGACGGCAGTCTGAGGTCTTATGCGATCACCCTTGAGTAATCTTAGGATTGTCAGAATTAAATGAGTGGGGATGTAGCTGTAGTGGTTTGCATGCCAAAGCAAATGACAGGCCAAAAGGGTACCTAAAAAGAGATGTATGAATGTTATAAAGATAGTATTGTACATCGATGAAATCAAACAATAATTTGATGTTTCTAGGTATTGGTTTACAAACCAATAGCACAACTGAGCTGTACCTATGATTGGTTATGATATCGGCTACATACAATATACAATTCTAGCAATAGCTTTTGCCTTACTACAGAAATATACCATGAGGTTGTGTGTGAAAAACAACAACACAGCATCAAAAAGTGACTCTGTCCTGAACTTCGAGTTACCTTTTCTGGGGTTGACGTTGACGTTGGGAATTTTGGACCTCCCAGTGCAAACATTAACGGTCTGAAATGCAGCTTTGGATGTAACAAAGGAAACAATACCAGGGAAGAGAGCCAAGAAGGCCGAGCTGGCACGCCTGTTCCTGGGACCATGGGAATTTGGCTCCCAGAAATAATGGGTTTGAACAGGATCCAGCAGCCAGCACCAACGCTACAGTAGCTGGAATATGGTGCACTGAAAGCCAGGCTTTATCCGCGGAGATTTACAAACAGAAAATGAAATATACAGTCAGTCTTACCTCTCACAGTGTGTGGTGAGATGAGTAAACATTTCAGAGAGAGCGAGAAAGGAAGACTCGTGTTTCCCAAGCAACGTAGGTGTAGTCAATAAAAAAGGCTGCCCATATAAGATACCAACTTTGAGCAAAAAAAACACAACATATATCATGGAGAAACTAGTAGGCCTACCGCTACGTCTCACTTGATGAAAACAGGACCCAACAAACATATCCTAAATATGCTACAATGCAGAAGGCTACATGGAGTTTTCAGAGTGGAGTATGTTTATTGTCTGAAGGTTGAGTTAAACTAATATCCCTCTGATTGTATGTGCATAATATAGGAAGTACTAATGCTAGCGTCTCCACTCCAGCCTAATTAGGACAATAAAGGGTTATGGGCTAATGTATGACTGCCATGCCACAGCTAATGAATGCATACTATACCTTGTTTCCTCCCTAGTGTCCTTGGACTGTCATCTCCAACCTTTTGATGTTGTATCTGATTATCCAGGCAGCGATTAATCATGATTAAGTAAGCACGGAGACTTTGAGAGAGGGGGTGGACAGCAGGGAAGTTGCCCAGAACCAGGTCTTCATTTTGGCCAGGACTGGTTGGCCCACCCCCTCTTTCTGTCATCTGCCAACTGGACTCGTGCGATGAGACAGGAAAGTAATACATTCATTGGATAATTTATGAATGCTGAGTTATGAACAGAAACATTTCATCTTCTCAGACGTATTCTTTCAGATACTTGTGGTGCTATGTGGTGATCATTTTACATTAAGTCCATTGCATCTTTTTATGCGACCAACATCAACATTTGACAACACAATTTTTGTATGTTATGGAAATTTACTGAAATCTCCTCACACCTCTCCTTCTCCCCCTTCAACAAATATGTTCCTTCTTTGATATCACTTGATGGAATATAAATGCGTTTGAGCAGACCTAGGGTAACTACCTATTGCCCTTCATGCATTTCTAATGTAACATGGTCTGCCTATGCTCAGAGAGAAAGCCTTGGTTCATTACTCCAAGGTGCTGAGTCTTTCGCCAGAAGCCTGCCTTTTCAGCGAATGGGATCACCCTGGTGACCAGGGTCTGTGATACAGTATGCAGCACCTGAAATCCATAGCTGTTTGCCCAGGTGCCAAAATAATCAGGTTCAGCCTGCATGGCAGGCCATGAAAGAATATTAACTGTGGGAATAACCCGGCGTGACATACGTCGCCTGCGTGCATGATCAAACGAGACCTCACTCCGAAAGGACTTTTCCAGGTAGGCCTACTGGCAAGGAAGTTTAGATGGGTGTCTCAATCATTATTACTTTGAAGTCAGAGGGGTCAGTGTTGTATAGGGTTTGGACAGAGGTACAATGATTCTATTGTTTTTGCTTTCCTGTGTAAGGATTTATGTCTCTGGAAACCTTTATGTTTTCCAGGTTTATTGTCCAGAGTCCTCTCTGGAAATCTCTATGTTCAGTTTGGGATTGGTCCCCAATTAGAGGCAGCTGCTATAGGGGTGGTCGGGGAATGAAGAGGAGGAGCCCCGGCCACTACACTCATGGAGGAGTCCCGACAGCCATGGGAGCAGGAGTACGCCCAGATGTCGGACGATGACGACAAGGTGCTCCTGTTCCCCAACACGTGGGGGCTCAAGGATGAGTCCCTGCAGAGGCGGGGGCAGCGTGGGAAGGAGGAATGGGAGCCTCAGCAGGAGAGAGGCAGAGAGCGATGTCGTCGGGGTCCGAGACGGCGAACGGCCCAGAGGCAACCTCAAGTAAAACATTTTGGGGGGCTATGGGGGTGATCTGGCAGGGGTGAGGAAGCACTGAGACCAGCATCCACATGGGGTCTGGCGGAGCATGAGTACGACTGGGGGTCGGAGTCTGAGGAAGAAGGAGAATATCGAAGGGAGATGTTCTTGGGAATAGTGTAGCAATGCCGGCAGCATTAGGAGGAGGACGAAGGTGACAACGCGGAGCTGGAGGGTATGGTGCCCGACGTGTGCATCCCCAGTCCGGGTCACAGAATACCAGCCTCCTGTGCCGGACCTCCAGTTCCCACCTTGAATCTGGTACGTTCTGTGTCCGCTTCCCGCACCAGATCTCCAGTGCGCAGCACTAGCCCAGCTCATCCAGGGACAGCCTACAGCAACTGGTATCATAGGTACCATTTGATGTCTCCAGTGCCAGCTCCCCACACCCAACCTCCAGTGCAAGTGCCCAGCTCGGTGCCTCCAGTGCTGCCCCAACGCACCAGACCTCAGGTGTGCCTCCCCAGCCCGTTAAGCCCTGTGCTGGCTCCCCACACCCGACCTCTAGTGTGTGTGCCCAGCCCGGTGCCTCCAGTGCCAGCCCCACGCACCAGACCTCCGGTGTGCCTCCCCAGCCCGGTAAGCCCTGTGCCGGCTCCCCACACCCGACCTCCAGTGCGTGCGCCCAGCCCGGTGCCTCCAGTGCCGGCCCCATTTATCAGACCTCAGGTGTGCCTCCCCAGTTCAGTAGCGCCAGTACCGGTTCCTAGCCCTGTGGCGTCAGTGGGTGTCCTCAGCTCGGTAGTGCCAGTACCGGTTCCTAGCCCGGTGGCGTCAGGGGGTGTCCCCAGCTTGGTAGCGCCAGTACCGGTTCCTAGCCCGGTGGCACCAGTGCCGGTTCCTAGCTTGGTAGTGCCAGTACCGGTTCCTAGCCCGGTGGCGCCAGTGCGTGTCCTCAGCTCGGTTGCGCCAGTACCGGTTCCTAGCCCGGTGGCGCCAGGGGGTGTCCCCAGCTTGGTAGAGTATGGTGCCAGGGGGTATCCCCAGCTTGGTATGGTATGTTTTCCAGGTTTAGTGTCCAGAGACCTCTCTGGAAATCTCTATGTTCAGTTTGGGATTGGTCCCCAATTAGAGGCAGCTGCGCCACGTTGCCTCTAATTGGGGAGCCTATTTAAGTAGTAGTTATTCCCACCTGTGTTTGTGGGTTTTTGTGTGTGTTCCTTTTTGTTTCACGTCGGTTCATGGTCACTGTCTCTCCATTTGTTATTTGTGTCTTCTTATTAATAAAAGGAATGTTATCGCAGTACAGCTCTGCGCCTCGGGTCCTGTCTCATAGCAATCGTGACATCCTGCTTGTTCTGCTAATGTGTTTAGCATTCAAATATGGTAATGGTTTTCCCAGCGAAGAGGAGTAGAAGCTGTTGTTGATACACGGTTAACGATGTACCAAAGGACGCAGAGCAGAGGTCCAAGGCATCTCTACTATCAATAACGTAAATGTTTAGTAGTCCACTAGGAATAAAGTAATAATACTTCACGTTTACCACCAAACTGCCCCTTGCTATGGAATGCAATTCCTTCTGCAAGCTTCCCTGTAGAAATATTCAATTTCAATGCTCATTTGAGAAACCACAAAACTATGTTATGGTTTTCCGGTCGGCGTTTGTCTCAGTGAAATGTTCTAAAATATAGCTTTACTTACAGGATTTAATGTTTCCTCTGCCCTGTTTTCCTCCCACAATTTCTATAAATCTTTCCTTCAAAAACAGATATTTCAGGCTTAGATTATAATATGTGATGTATGCTCAGGGTGCTCTGTAAGAAAACAAAATTACCACTGGTGACTTTATGGTAACTTGACATCTCACTCAAAACAAAACAGTCATGTGGAAAACTTCTTAACCACAAAGACCCAACTCTTGAAAGTGTTTTATTGAATTACTATGGAAACCAGAAAAATAAGGAAGTGTGAAGATATGTATCCTAACCCCATTGGACAGACGCAGAAGTCTAGAAGATCACCATAATAATTGGCTGCACTGTGTACTTCTCTTCAGTTCCAACACTGTCCTCCAGTTCAACGCAGGCTTTGAAATCTGGATTCAAAGCTAGTGGACTTCCTTGAATCACTGAAAACCCTCAGGACGTGGCTTGGCCTTTGCGGAGGTGGAAGACAAATATGAGGCTCGGAAGATGAAGCACCTTGGCCTATCGTCTGTTCCTGGTAGGTGTTCACTCCTGATAAATATTTCATTTTGGCACAAAACAAATAACTTGACATACTGTAATTCATCCCCTTCTCTTCCGTGTGGAATGGCGGTGTCTGATTTACACGTGAGAAGAGGTGTAAAAGCAGAGAGGCATGTCACTGAGGTCAGTGTGCTGCTAACAGCTTAGCTTCTTCCACTGTCCGACTGCCCCATACTTGGGTCGAACCAGTGATCCTTTGCTTCGCAACACACGTGACCGCCCGCCTTGATAACATTCCAACGGTTTAAACTCTCTACACAGCGACCCCAGCCGTCAAGCTGAGCCCAACTGCGCATCCGGGTCACGGCACCAAGTGTGACTCGTGTAGATTGTCTCTGCGTTGTGTTTTGATCGGCTTACCTATAACCATAGGATCCGGGTTGGTGTTGATCTTTTATTCTCTGATAATGACAGGAAAAACATCCATAAACAAATGCTGTGCCGTGTACGCCAACTCCTCTCTTCCACATGGCTACGTTAGACAGGGCCAATAACAATAATGTTGTTTCACATAACAAAGCAAATGCAATGTACAGTATTACATGTAAATGTACTGTAGCCTATAGGTCTAGGCTAGTCAACCTTTCAGTGACAACCAGGCGTTACGTACAGCACAGTAGGTGCACTTGCAAACTGCTAGCAGTAAAATATCTTCATAAAAACAAGACATACCTGATAATAACAGAAAAACTGTCCATTAAACAAATGCTGTGCTGCTATATACCACTTCCTCTGCAAAGTACAAATGAACAACGAAAGGGCTCAAAGCTAGCCCAATGACGACATGTACAATAAAATGTACAGTAGTGAGCTAGCATGTAAAGTAGGGACACATTACCAAATAAAAAGATCATAAATGACTGAAATGCATACATATCACCATATAATCGTGGGAGACCATTATAGTGGTGCTTCTACATCTGCATTGCTTGCTGTTTGGGGTTTTAGGCTGGGTTTCTGCATAGCACTTTGTGACATCGGCTGATGTAAAAAGCGCTTTATAAATACATTTGATTTGATTTGATTTGAGTACACTGTCAGTGACCATATCACCTCGCACTGTGCTTTAAAATATAGGATGGATTTTCATGGGACGATTTTACAGTATCCTACCTCTTCCACATGGGTACAGTAGACAGGGAAGAGGTAAGCGGGGCAGGGGATGTTTATGAGGGGGAATACAGGAAGAGAAGGAAGTGTGCAGCATTAAAAAGGGCACTCACAACAACAAAGGGAATGTATAGTAATATCAGGCATGGAACTATTCGATTTTGTTTAATTATACAACATGAAATTCAACACTTGTAACATGAGCTAGACTCAACAGTTAGCAGGTACAACCAGAGGCTGACACTGTACTATGGGACGCTGCGGGGAAAGACATGTTCTTGAATTCTTTAGTTTTGTTTACAGTGCTGAGGGACTTATGAAGCACAGCACAATAACAAACACTGACAGTTGGCTTATTGACTATCTATGAGCATATTGAAAGTACACAGGGCATAGTCCATAAGGAGTCTATGACCCCCCTAAAACATTTTCTTATTTTTCACATTAGCAGTATGTTATGTTTAAAGTGGCACTCCAGTCTCTTTTCCACCTAATTTAACACCTTATTTATTTAACAAAAGGCACATTTCAATAGGCGGTCCAGGTAAGACACGACAAATAAGGGGGGGGGGGGGATGGGCTTTCCTCTTTTGTTCCTCAAGCAAGGGAGAGGCCAATGACATCACGGATTCCCATCAGACCAACTCCTTGAACGTCCTACTCCTTGAAGTTTGCAGTTGTTTCTAAAAAATATATATATATTTTTTTTTTTACCCTTTAACGTGTGTACTTTACTGTATTTATACTTGGGATATCGCTTTTCAACAGTAAAAGTTCCTAAATTGCTGGAGGACGTCTTTAAGTGCCATTGTTGACTGACTGTAAGGAGTGTTAAGTGCCGATGCTGAAGCATCTTAGGTTTAGTTGCTTGTCCATTAGAGTAAAGCAGTGGATAATTTGTCTGACCCAGCCACAGTTAAATATAGACATAAATCCAGCCACCTCAAACTTTAACACTACTGCCAGTACATTATCTTGTTAACTATTTTCTCATTTCTTTCTCCATGAGCGCTTGAGGCAGTCTCTGCTTTGTTGCATTTGTCAATCACTGTAATTTGGGCTTCGTTTCCAAAAATAATTATCAGGTGAGTGGCAGCCCTTTGCCTGGAGTGCCAACTTGGAAGCGGCGTGCCCAAGAGTATTAATTATGCCGCTCAAAATATGAAGTCTTTTAATAGAGGGGCTGACGTGACATCATTGTTTAGAATCTTTCTTCCCCTACAAACATGACAATCATGGCTGTCCCTCTGGTCATCAGCAACGACGAGGAGGAATTGTCAGAGGAAGTTATTAACAAGCTGTGTACCATGTGATAAAGTCAGTCAGACTCTCACTGGTACTGTGTCTGCTGATTCTCATAGAGGAGAGTGGAGAGCGCTGTGTAAGTCAACAACTTCAAGACAGTAGTGAAAGAGGCAGGGAGAGATTGGCGGGTGGGCGGGGGGGTGAGATAGAGAGAGAGGGAGAGAGAGGGAGAGAGAGAGAGAGACGGGGGGACAGAGAGAGACGCAGAGAGCGAACCATAGAGAAAGCATCAGAATGAGAGGATGAAAAAACAGAGCCAAAGTGCGTACATAAATACTAAAATATAAATACTTAGAAAACTGAAAAAAGCCACATCTTTCAACGTTCTGTTGTATATGTTGTGTTGTCCACAAAGAACAGTATAGCACAACATCACCTACCACTCAGACTTCTCATACTATACTCTATAGGCCGAGCTGTGGTTCACAAGCAACTGTGGTTGCTCCTGTAAAACCCTAAGAGGGAGAGACAGCTTCCAGGGCTCATTAGCATCCAGTAGCGGCTAAAGCTGCCTTCCTATTACCGTGTGAAGAGCTGAAATTCAGTTGGAGATGAGCACAGCCCAGGGGGTTTAGGGTTGCCAGTTTAATTAGAGCCTGATAATTTCAATAATGAGTGACAATTCATTGGGGCTTTTTAGGTTGGCCCACTGTTGGAGTGCAAATCGATAATTCGCTGTTTCAGTCCCCACACTTTCACCACCAGATAAAGGGCAGGCTGGTGTGTGCGTGTATGTGCGTGTGCGTGTGTGTGTGCGTGCGTGCGTGCGTGCGCATGTGTGCGTGCATATGTGTGTGTGCGTGTGTGAGGGGGAAGGGGGTTCCATCCTCCTTGCATGAATTAAATGAAAAGAATCAACTTGGAAAATGTCCCTTTCAAAACCCACAAGGCAAGCCTCTGTGGCATGTGTTGATGGTTTTGGATGAGCAGGTGGGTCTTTAGTAGCTATTGAGGGGGTTCAGAGGAAAAACAATTTGCCTGAAGTGATATGGGTAAGTGAGTGGAGGGTGAGGGGTGTACACGGGTTGTCCATCAGAGCCTTATCCTCAATGACAAGCAGAAACACATACAGTGAGTTTTGATCAAAGTGTTATGAGTGGACATGTTGACTTCATGAAGAGAGTTAATGATGATCTTGAGACCAGTTATTGCAAGTTGCATCTATTAACCTGATCCTGAGGCTCCCATTCCTCCTTCCTTTTGTCTGGAAATATTTCAATCAATTAACCAATTATTCCACTCGATTCATGAAGCCAAATGAAGAGGTCTAACCTAAATTAAATTTGAACAAGATTATGTTGACTGAATACTAGTTATAATAAATATCAATGGGTTGAATAAACAGACCTCAGCTCAGGAAACTGGGCCGGCCCATCATCCGGCCATTGCCCAGTGATCAGCCAGAGGATCATTATATACTGAACAAAAATATAAATGTAAAGTGTTGGTCCCATGTTTCATGAGCTCATACATTTTCCAAATGGACAAAAAGCTTATTTCTCAAAAATGTTTGCGAAATGAAGTGAGTATTTCTCCTTTGCCAGGATAATCCATCCAACTGACAGGTGTGACATATCAAGAAGCTGATTAAAAAGCATGATCATTACACAGGTGCACCTTGTGCTGGAGATAATGAAAGGCCACTCTAAAATGTGCAGTTTTGTCACACAATGCCTCAGATGTTTTGAGGGAGTGTGCAATTGGCATGCTGACTGCAGGAATGTTGGCAGACCATGTGTAACCACGCCAGCCCATGACCTCCACATCTGGCTTCTTCACCTGCGAGAAACTGTGGGTTTGCACAACCTAATAATTTCTTCACAAACTGACAGAAACAGTCTCAGGAAAGCTCATCTGCATCCTCACCATCCTTACCAGGGTCTTGACCTGACTGCAATTCGGCGTTGTAACCGACTTCCTTGGGCAAATGCTCACCTTCGATGGCCACTGGCACGCTGGAGAAGTGTGCTCTTTACGGATTAATCCTGAGTTCAACTGTACCGGGCAGATGGAAGATAGTGTGTATGGCGTTGTGTAGATGAGCAGTTTGCTGATGTCAACATTGTGAAAACTGTGCACCATGGTGGAGGTGGGGTTATGGTATGGGCAGGCATAAGCATATTGGTCCTTTAGTATGGACAATGAACAATGAACACAATTGCATTTTATCAATGGCAATTTGAATGCACAGAGATACCGTGACGAGATCCTGAGGCCCATTGCCATTCATCTGCCGCCATCACCTCATGTTTCAGCATCTTAATGCCATGTCGCAAGGATCTGTACACAATTCCTGAAAGCTGAAAATGTCCCAGTTCTTGCATGGCCTGCATACTCACCAGACACCAGTCACCCATTGAGCATGTTTGGGATGCTCTGGATCGACATGTACAACAGCGTGTTCCAGTTCCGGCAATATCCAGCAATTTCGCATTGCCATTGAAGAGTGGGTCAACATTCCAGAGGCCACAATCAACAGCCTGATCATGCAAAGTAGATGTGCCGCGCTGCATGAGACAAAAGCTGATCCACGCACATACCTTTTTTTTTTTATGGTATCTGTGACCAACAGAGGCATATCTGTATTCCCAGTCATGTGAAATCCATAGATAATGGCCTAATTGATTTATTTAAATTGACTGATTTCCTTATATGAACTGTAACTCAGAAAAATCTATGAAATTGTTGCATGTTGTGTTTGTATTTTTGTTTATTGTAGATTAGTATAACAGAGAATTTTAGCACCATCCATGTTTTTTATTTTATCTATATTAAAACATACAATCTACCTGCAGTGAAGCCGCTCAACATTTACATTAAATTCAGTCATCCAGAGCGACCCACAGATGCAACCAGAGTCAACGCCCTGCTCAAGGGCACTTCGACAGATCTTCCACAAGGTCAAAAACAGGAACCCGAACCAGCTAACTATCAGCCACAGGCCCAAGCTCCCAATCGCCAGGCCACCAGCCCTCCAAGATCCCCCCCCCCACAGTTCCCCGAGAGCTGCCCCTCAACCATCTGAGACCCCCCCCTCCACACAGTCCCCCCTCAATAAAAAAAATATCATAATGAAATAATTCCATTCCCCACTAATACCCCCGCCCACTCCAAGCCCCCGTCCCACAATGCACCAACCGCCAACAAAATGAACAAAAGAGAAAAAAGAGAAAGACAAATGAAAACAGAAAACAACGATGCAAAAAACAAAAGACATCAAGGACAACAAACATCATGACAGCACGGCATGTATGGCACTATTTACATGTGTGTGTCCGTGTATGTGCACGTGTTCATTTGAATGAGAGTGTGTGTATATGCGGGTAAAAACACCTGAGCGGCATCTGCCTCAGGCAAACAGGCATTAGCTGTAACAACGTTGCACCTCAGCGTCATTCAAACATACTTTTTGATTTGTTTTATTTCAACTTTCTTTTTTAAATACTTTTATCTTTGACCGTCATTCTATCCCCCACCCAGCAACTCCACTCCCACTTGTCTCCAATTCCACATCCCAAACTTTAGCTTCCATCTGCCCATCCCACCTATCTCTACGCACCATATATCTTTCACTTTTTATCATAAAAAGATTGTGTGTGAATTTCAACCAGCCCACCCAACAAAAAAATGCCCATCTCGCATTTGCCAGAATTGGCAGATGGTCAATCTGCCCGTTTAGTGAGAGCACAATCAGTCCTTCAGTCTGATAGACTGTACCATAGGGTGAGATTGTGAAGTACAGTAGACTAATTACTCTCTAGCAGTAACATAGACCTCCAGTCCTTCAGACTGAACTGAACCTTAGAGTCTGAGTCAGTCCTGGTATGAGTCAGTTACTGTATCGTTTCCACCTGAGACATCATTTGGAAATTAACCAGAGTAAGACTACACCACCCCTTATTAATTTACCCCCACCATCACCCCAACCTCAGTATCCCTACATTGAAGAGGAAAGAAAGCAGGCATCACACTAAAACAGAGAAGATCAAGAGATTATTGATATCCCGTCCATGACATACAGTTCATGGCCCCTTTCGTGCTTTTTCGGTGTCAGTCTTTTTAAAATATTAATGATGGGTTTGCCTTATGGGTGTACAGCTGCATTTCTAATAGGGCAGTCAGTAGATATACAATATGTCCCTAAGCAGGGCCATCACAGCGGTCAGCTCATACAGAGATATTTGGCCTGAGGGCTAATTAGCAGTTAGCATGCACTGTTTGCAGGGATTTTACCTGTGGGCCAAAGGATCGCTGAATTCATCTTAAATCACAGTATCCTGCCTTTGAAGCTTCAAGAGCTCCCTGTCTATAGCGTAATGACTGGGAGGAGAGAGCGAAGCGCTTCTACTGTGTAACATGATAATCATCAATTAAGGCAGAGGAAATGGCGAGGCGAGGGGATTTTAGCTCATTAAAACAATCCCACAAGAAAAAGAAATATCTCTAGATTTTTTCCCCCATTCCTCACTCTCTCCTGTCAGTGTCTCCCGTCGTTAGAATTTGAATGAGTTTTGTTTTTAAAGATGAGCGGAAATCTTGGGATTTCATTTTGAAGCCGGGAAACAGACATACAGAAATAATATAATGTGGTTAACATATGAATGACATTTGTTGTAAGAGGAGATCGGCTTGTCATGGTTTTTGTCACGTCATTACTTGTCAATATCATTCAATTATGCCGACTGTCATGTTACTGCACAGTGTGGCAGCCGCTAAGGTCTGTAATTAATTCCTTAATGATCCCAGCAGATAAGTATCAGAATCTGACTCCATGGACACTAGCTGAAGATCTAATACATGGGAATCTGGATCTGCTAATCCACAGATCATCAGACTAATATAAACCATTCCGATTTTATAGACTTGACTAAGAGTGACCCACATATTTACAGTATGTTGCAAAACTGTTTAGAGTACCATGTTTAGCCTTCTCCAGTGCACAAAACGGTTAACCGAGACCTGCTAACACAATCTACAGTACAGCCCAGTATATTCCAATCATTATGTCTCGATGATACCAGCATTACCAAATCGTTAACGTGGACCCAGGTAATTTGTTAGCATGGTGAGGCGGCTGCTATAAGGACATATAGCTCATCGCTTCACTGGATATCCAGACATGAAAAAGAATTTCAGATTCCCCAGACGTCTTTGATGATGCGCTTCCTTTGAGAGAGTGTTTCTTTTGAGCATATCCAAATGTTTCTTTTTCCATCCGATAATTCAACATAATCTTATCTAATGTACCAAGGATGATCTTCTGATACACAACACAAGTTGTTGGTAAATTCACCGTATAAATAGTTGATAACAGAGTTTAATAAGGTGTTACTCGACTGTCTTTCCATATGTTTTGATGTGATTCCTCTGTAATACAGCATACAATAAACATAACGCATGACAACATAGTCAATATAAAATATCTAAAACTATATAACTATGCAAGGGCTCTGTCTGTTCTATTATGTCACACACACACACATTCCTATGAGATTTACCAAAGACTGGTCCTATGGAGATTATGGTAATTTACTTACTTTTTTCATGAAAGACCTTTGCTGTTGTGGCCCAAACTTTGAAAAAGATGTGCCCATTGAGAAAGCGATAAATCTAAACATTTGAAAAGGAATTAGTAAAGGGACCTTTCCATTCTTGTTCTGTGAAAAATGTATGCAGCGCATGTTATATTTATTACAAGGATGGCTGTCTATCATTTTGCCAGGACTAACAGAAATTAAAAGTGACAGCAGCATCACCAAGAATGAATGCCATTGTATTCTACGTAGAGCAATAATAATGGGGGAATCAGGAAATGAAATGCATACTTTGGCAATCTGAGTGAAGGGTTGAGGACAACTACAAATCCTTGAAAACAGAGTAACAAAAACAATATATATATTGTTCTTCATATCTTTTTAATGATAGACAAACTATTAAATGGGTATCATTGGTCCAAAACTCACTTTTCAAAATCCATATTTTTACAAATATACGGACCAATTACACACCGGTAGACAATATTAGTTGCCCATAATAAAGTGCATATATTTGATTTTTATTGCAATATTTCCTTGTGTTACTGATTGCAGTTTTAGATCCAAAAGACATTGATATTTTCTAGTATTACTCATTACAGTGTAGTTGTGATCTGAGAATGCTGCTGCTAAATGGTCAGGTTCCCAAGTGAGCCAAATAAATGAAATATTAGTTTATTACATATTTAAATCTCTCTCCCCAGGCAGTTTTTCCCTCTCTTTCTGGGTTTTTGCATTATAATGTTCACCAAACAGTTTCCCAGCTAATGGCTTGTAACAACGTGGCCCTGCATTTCCTCTTGCTTTTGGTCTAGATTTTCATAACAAATTACCCTGTTACTCTGAGGGGAGGGAGAATACTCAGACTTCCTGAAGAGGCATGAGGGAAAAATATGTCTTTAAAGGGATACTTTGGATTTTGGCAGATAAACTCAAGGATATCATTTTTATGTCTCTGCAGCCAGTATGAAGGAAGTTAGATGTAGTTTAGTGAGCTTATGCTAACTAGCGTGCTAGCAGATACCATAGACTTCTAGTCATTGCTCTAACGCTAGTTAGCAATTGCGTTAACGCTAGTTAGTAATTTCCTTTAAACTGCAGCAGAGACGTATTAAAAATGGTATCCAAGTGTTCATCTGACTCTGGGGAAGTAGATAAAGGGCCTCATTGCCAAAATTCAGAAGTATCCCTTTAAACGGTACAAAGTCGAGCATTGCTGTTGGAACATTTTCACAGTGTGTGTCCTTTAAACATTGAGTAGACAATCAACTGCGGAAAAGTAATTTTTGTCAAGAGCCCTGAAGCACCATTTGAAAAGGGAAAATCAATATTTTTCTTATCGGTATTAGGAGGATAATTCATAATACTTGTTTTTCTTGTGTGAAACAGTTTGGTTCCAGTGATGAAATAACAATGGAACATCAAGTTCAAGGACACATTTTTCATCTCAGAGCCTTCCAAACTAACAATGCAAATATCATCCTTCAAGACGCCAATACATGAAAACAGAGGCCCCAAAAAGAGAGACATGATCTTTGACGGGCTCTGAATAATCATTAAGGCCCCCTCATTCTCCTCATCTCAGGTGTGTGATTAAAATCAATTACATCACTCCTCCGGTGTCAACCGAAAAAGTCTCCTGACAAATGAAACGGTGCTTTAGGAGGAGGGGGATGTTCCTGCTAGTCCCTGGACCTGTCGGAGCTTCGCTCATATTCACAAATGAGATTAAGATTAGGCTGCTCAGGGATTTCAAAGGGCTGTTTTCCATAAGAGCATGAAATACCCTGAGAGGCCGTGTAGGCTACATTAAGTCGACTTGAAAGTGTCTGCTGGAGTGATCAGCCATCGGCCCACAGCGAGGGGAACAGCATGAAAATTGTATTTACCTGCTCCTGTTAGGCATACATTTAAATATTTACTTATGTGATATCTTGAAGATCCATATTTTATTGAATACACTGTACCATGAGTTTGTTTGACAATCTACTGCTATTGTGTCTGCCTTTTTAATTTTATCAAGACAATGATGGAATATCCGAATATCGATTAGATTAAATTGTTATTATTTGGTAGATAGGGCACCATTTTCTATATTTTATGTACAAGTGTAATCTCTCTCTCTCTCTCTCTTCTCAGACCTGCCTTGATCAGATGGGAGGCGAGGAACGAGGTATCCCCTTGCACCAGCCTCTTTATGATAAGGAGCAGACAAGTGAGATCTGCTGATCCCATCTCCAGTGGGCCTCTGTAGCCCTCTGTAGCCCCCATCTGCAACATTACGCAAGGCGCTAAATCAAAGTGTGGAGTCAGCCCGCTGTGTGTTTATTGTCCCCCTGCTCTTGTCACCAATGATCAGGGGCGGGCTGCCACGTGTCCTTGGCCTATCACTCCTTTATCTGTCCACAGGGCATGGCCCCTCCACCAACTACAACCACACATGCATGTTCAAGAAGGAGAGGTTTCTTCATCTCAACACTCAAACTAGATTTTCCAAATATTCCTCCTCAGCACATACAGTATGTCTCTGTTTAAGACAATCATATTCAAACAGTATAATCATCTGGCACATACAGTATTTATGGATGGGCAGTATGTGTGTTTATACAGTATACTATTTACACAAAAGTCAAAGTTACAAGTGCATATCTCAAATCAGAATTTAGCTTGTAAAATGCTGTATAACACATCTGAAATACCATAGGGAAGAGAACTAATCCAGTATACCTACTGTATATGACACTGCCCTGCATTTTATTTTGAAGTAAAACAGTTTATAAAATACTTTTTTAAACTCTAGGGTTCTATGGGGGAAACAATCAAAGACAGAATGTTTATTCTCAATGATGCAACACAGCACAAAGAAAGATCATCTATGCCAAGGGATTTCAGTTATTCTCGAAAAGTGTGCAACCGACTTTTATGAAAGGAGGGTTCAAATTGAGCAGTAAAACACATTTTATCTTTTTTGCCTGTCTGTGCTTAATGAGGAGGATAATCCCTTAAAGAGCAACTTTATGAATCATTTCATATGTTTTTACTTAACTGAGTAAGTCAAATTTTGCTGAAGATATCTACTTAAATCCTAAAAAGATCTCATTTAGATAATATCCATATTGTTATTTCTCAATCTTGGTCAGCAAATTAAGTCATTTTTGGACACATGCCATGATGATACAAGTAGAAGTAGAATCAGGCAAAACTGTTGGAATGATACATTTCTGGAAAGAACTGATTTACAATAGCATAGCCTCAGTGGGGATGACAATGTTCTTCCATTTTTAATAAGGCCTTATTTCCCAGGGGGCACCAGGGCTTTGGGGGTCAGGAGTGTAGCAGAGGCCACAGCTTGTTCACCACAATTTAGACCCTCTAATTGCTTGAGGTTCTTTGTGTTACTTTGTCAATTTGTCATGGGGGGGGGGGGGGGGGGATTCCTGATTGTCCCATTCTCAAAACAAAAGGAAAGCTTGCATTGCCATAGTTACTTAGTTATATCTGCCATACAATGTATTTGTTAGTATGTGGAAATCGAAAAACGGATCTTAATTTGACCTGTATTGTAACAGCAACAGGATTTTAATGTTTAGTCCATAATGTTGCTTGATCTGTGGTTAGGCTATTAGCTGGTCAAAAGTAGTTTACATGGAAAGTACAATACTGTTAATGTAACCGTGTGTTAGCGTCGGTTTTCTGTGAATTTATGTAAATCACAAAGCTCATCTGCATTTCAAGCAGTCCAGGAAAATTTTCAGGAACAAAAGAGTGATCAAATTGAGATCCAACATCTGTAGGCCTAATTACGCATTTTAGATTTGTTTTGAATTCTTGTTTTCACTTTATCCTGGGGTGGCCCCCTCCTTTTTTCCAATTGTGGTAATGTTATAAATGTAACAGAAATATGTGCAGTGATCCCCTGAGTGCGTGGTCTAACTCCATCATAATAACCCAGGGCAGTCTCTGTCTGACTCTCACCCATTCTCATTCCTGATTGCAGCTGATGCTCTTACCCCAGCTCCTTTCCTGCAGGCAGTGCTGACGGCTAGCTCAGACCAGGCACACACACACACACACCACTCCCAAGGGATGAGGCCTCGGTTACAGTGCTTCTCACAAAAACCAAGAGGAGCCAGATAAAAGTGTTCCACAGTGGCCAGTAGCCACTCTCAACCATGGAGCCAGTGGTGATGTCCAGGTGTGTGTGTGTGCGTGTGTGTGTGTGTGTGCACACTTTCATTCTCTCCATTTTTCCTCTCTGTTTTCAGTCAAGTTACTGTTACTCACTGGATGAATACAGGAATTAGTCACCAGAGAAATACAAGATGCACTTTTCAGAGGTTTTAGGAGTTTAAAAAGCTGATTACTGAAAGTGGCAAAGTTGTTGTTGTGGCAAAGTTGCGTTGAGAGACCACTTCAGCTCTAAAAAAACAAGTGGCTTTCATTGAACTCCAAAGAGTTCTTACTGGCAGGCAAACATGTTTTCCCTGTGAAACATTTCACGGTACAGAACAGTAATGTCATAAGGGGATTTGATCAGTTTTACCTGCTCTGAAAAGTTGTTTCAGCACAAAGAGAGAGAGGAGATCATTGATCAATATAAACGTGGGTGTTTGGAGAGAAGCCGTGGATTGATCAGTAATCGTCCCTCACACTGGAAAAAGAAGAATCACAGGAAAGAGAGTGAAAAGTTAAGTAGGACAGTGTCAGACACTCCCAGGGCTCGAGTCTCAGAAAAACTGCACATCACAAATGGAAAAGAACAGAGGGAGCTGGTTGGGGAATTCAAAAAAGAATAATTAAAAACTCAAATCTGGATCTTAACTGTGAGAAGAGTGGGGTTTTACATCCACCAACAAGATACACTGGGATTGAGAAGTGTGTCTGCCGTAGGCTATTAAAATATTAACCACCGCTGTCTGTCCGAGCTGAGCCTTTTCCTCCTGGTACAGTGCAGTATCCTCGGCGGCACACGGCCGAGGAGAGAGCGGGTTTGCTCCTGCTCGCTGCTGCCCTGTGGGAGCCTGGCTTCCATGAGGAAGTGTTTTAATGTTCTTCAGATTCTTGGCTCACTCAGGGAGCTTTGAGAGGGAAACTATCCACTGAGTGATTGAAGGTGTGCACACAGGGAGCTAGCTAGGTACTATAGCTATAGCTGTGGGCTTGGTACGATACTGGGCTTGTGTCACCCAGGAAAGGAATTCAGAGGATGTGAACTTATTCCACACCCCTGTATTGGAAATCTTACAAGTGTTAGCCAAAGTAACTCGTCATTGACTTTAAGTTCCAACACTAAAGTGTGTTTAGTGGCATTTTAAAATACATGTACAAGATACCTAATACTTATGGTCTGTGCAGTCCTTGATGTGAATGTTTTCGCCATAATAGCTCGCATGATCAAGAGCTTACAACCAACACATCTAATGTAAGATAAATGGGATTATTTCTAAAGCATTTGGCATAATGTCACACATGGTGGACTGCATATTCTTTTATTTCAAATGGCTATGTTTTAGAGGCTTTTATTAGCTTTAACAGATAACAGCAATTATTTTCAGTGAGTGTGTGTTTTAGACTCTGCCAAATTCAAGTTGGCAGTTTATAAAAAGACAAGTGATTCTCTTTGATACACAGACAAAATACAAGGGAGTATTTTCTTGTAAACTATAATAGGTTGCCAGCTTTGTTCAGGTTGAATAAAGCTGGATACACAGATTATATAAAGTGATGAACTGTAATTGAAACTGTTAACAGTAACCTTTGTTTGCCATTAACTGTATGGAATACAAAAATGGCTACGTATGTGGAAGTTAAATGGGCAAAAGCTAACTATATGCTACCATTCAATCCACATAGCGGAAGTTCCGCTTTTGAAATTTAAAGGTAATGTTCCCGCTATAGCGGAGAATGCATTCACGGTAAATGCTGCATATGTCGGCTCAATCGGAAATTACCTTTCGATTTCTATCGTGGAATCTGTAATAAAAGTGTTTCCTGTAAATGCGTAAATCTCGAAGTATCCCTTGAAAACTAATTAAACAATTGTCAGTGGAGCAAACAGCAAACTGACAAACATTAAACCTGCAGAGTATAGGCCTTACTGACTGACATGTTCTTGAGTTGTGCAGACGACCACGGCCCGATAAAGAACCAGTTGTGTCAGACATCATCACGTTCTCTGCATGCAGTCACATACATTAGACAGACTAACACTACTCGACCCAACTCCGTCCCCCTTTCCTCCCTAACTTCTCCTCCACTCCTCCTCCCTCCTCTCCTCCTCTCTCCTCTCTCCCTCTCCTCCTCTCCTCCTCCCTCCTCCCGCTTGTATGCACTGCCTAGCAGGCAGATGGGGAAGATGAGAATAGCAGGGATTGGCTAATCCCTAATCTGCTGTCTCCTTGCCACTCTGGACCATTAAAAGAGAGCGGGAAAGAGAGTGAGAGAGAGAGAGAAAGAGAAAGAGACGGAGAGAGAAGATAGAGGAGATGAAGCCAGCTGTCAGATGGAGGAGAGTCTTTCATGGTCCTGCGCACAGAACAGCTGTAGAGGGCCCGCCTGCTCGGCTTTGCATTATTAAGCATCTTTTTAGTTGGTTCCAGATGCAGGCCTAGCTGTGTTTACCCAGCCTTTGTGCGTTTCACACACCTCCTCCCATTCTCTTTCTCCGTTCACTCGTCCTTACTTTTTCGTGTTGCTTGGCGTAGTCATCATCTCATATGTGTCCCCATTTGGACGTATCAGCCAACCATTCACCTCAGCTCTCTGGACATGAGGGGGTTTTACAGTATCAGGATTTAACAGGGACTCAAATTCTAACACTTGGCAAAGTGGGAGTTGTAGCGGTCCAATGTTGACAAGGGTGAGGCAGCATAGAAAAAATTATGATATGAATTTATGTCAGTTTAAGGCATTTAGTCTCCCCATAAATTTAAAAGTTTTGACAGTGTTGCTTTTTATATGTTAGGATATTGGATGATTGTCAAAAGGTTTTACTACAGGGTAACTACATTGGTTACCTGCAATTACATATCCTTGAATTGTTTAGACAATTCCAACTTACTTGGACACAGTCACACACACAGGCATGCGTGCATGCGCACACACACACACACACACACACACACACACACACACACACACACACACACACACACACACACACACACACACACACACACACACACACACACACACACACACACACACACACACACACACACACACACACACACACACACTAACCTTTTGTGAAAGCTGGGCTTTGAGGGGCTAATCTGAGCTCCAGCCTCATCTCTTGTCAAGATCAAGAGGGGTAACAAATCTTTACCTCCAGAACAGCCCTCCTCTTCCCCCTTTCATGTCCACATTTGTTCGCTGGATGTCCAAAAATCTACAGAGGCTCGTCCTGACTCAGTTGGGATTGGTTAGCTGGAGTGCTGGAGGCCTTTCAGTGGCTGGCAGCTGTTGTTCCTCATCCCAGAGCTGAGCTGCTGGCAGTGAGTTAATGGCCAGGCTTGGGAGGCAGAGAGAGAACAGTGGCTGATTTCCCTAAAGCAAGCATCAATCCCAGCTCACCACCTTCTCCAGATGAGCCACCAGCAGCTAGACCATTCCAGCTAATGCTTCGCTTCTCAGAGGAGCTGAGGGCAGATGTTGCTCACTGCACTCTTCTCCATGGCTTCTCCAAATGTTCAGCTCTGTCTTTTGGTGTTGGTGTTGTTTGAATGGTTTGATTTAACGTAAAACAATAATGTCCTTTGATTTTGATATTGATATTGAAATGTGCCATGCACAAGACGTTCCCTCGTGAGAATAAGGAAGTTATTATAATCTTAATAGCTAGAACTTTCTTACTAATGTGAATGGGAATAAAACGTTTTTTTATATTTATATATTTATATATATTTATATTTTGAGTACCCGTTTGTGTCCGGTTTTCTTACAGTGCTGTGTTGATGATGCTTCCATTGGATGTGCCACGGATGTGCACTCCTCTCCATCTCCGTAATAGTGAAGGAGGCTACTATGGTTTAGTCAGTATCTTGCGAGCCTAGAGAGTAAGGCTGGATATGTTATCACAGAGGCTGTTCAAATGAATAATAAATTAAGAAATTAATGCCTTGATGATTAGCTGTCACATAAGCAATTAAAATGATTACAAATGATTCATTTTCAGAAAGGTACAGCAAAACGGCTAGTGGGATTGCTTTTAAATGTCTTACATTTGAGGAGAATTATTATACTTGTTTATTTATTTAACCAGGCAAGTTAGTTAAGAACATATTCTTATTTACAATGACGGCCTAACTCTAACAACGCTGGGCCAATTGTGCGCCGCCCTATGGGACTCCCAATCACAGCCGGTTGTGATACAGTCTGGATTCAAATCAGGTTGTCTGTAATGACGCCTATAACACTGAGATGCAGTGTCTTAGACCACTGCGCCACTTGGGAGCCCCAAGTTATGTACTTGTTAATTTCAGTATTCAAATATTCATATTGTGTTTCTGTTCATTCATAATGTTTTAGACATGTCTCTCCTTAACTTCAATGGCTTAGTAATAGTCACAAAGATATTTCTAACAACTCTATGAAAAATATGCATTGTTTTGTCTTCTTTGGAATTGTATTCTGGTCTTCAGATGAACTAGTCATTATTTGTTAGCGTCATTGGTGTGAGGCTTAACTGCTCTATGCTTTGTTCAAAGAAACAACCAAAATCTATTTATGGCTCGTTCTTCTTTTCTGAACAAATTATTAATTGTAACTGGCATTAGTCAAATCATCCTCACAACATTCTCCTTTCTGACAGCCGTAGCAACACACACTTGACAACTCAGGACCTCAAATCCCACAATGAATACGTCCCTGACACATCCTTAATGACAGTCATCTTGATGATAGTAAATACATTATCATATCAGATCACGTCTGTGTCGCAATCATCACCTCCATTTCCTTTTAATTAAACCGCAAAGCTGACACCACATCTGTCAAAAAGGACGTGAGACTGTGAAATCGGTGTGAATTTCAACTTCCCTTGCTTCTTTACTCATCTCTTTCCATGAACAATAGAGGAGGAAATGGCTTTGAAAGTTGCAAGCATTCTCAATGCTTCTCTGTCTCCTGTCAAGTTCTTTCTTTCTCTCTGTCTTTCTCTCCATTTCGTCCTCTTGTTCACTCTCTCTCTCTCTCTCTCTCTCTCGCTCCTCTCTCTGCTACTTGAAAGTCAGTGTAATGAGAAGGCTATGTGAGGGAAGAAGGGCGTCTGACTGACTGTCCACAGAGCACCAGTTGTCTGCGGAAGAAGTGAACATTTACTGCAAATGAGACAATGCCAGTAAATTCATTTTTATTCCGATTACTGTCATCATACATTGCCGCTTCCCTTGTAAACATTTGGCCCCAGCCTTTGTGACGAGGTGCCATTATTTGCCAGATTAGGTTATTAAGCTATTAACACGTCAAGTACGGAAGCAAACAATGCGGGGCTACACTTAAACAAGCAGAGGAGAATGGAGGAGGTGTCACTGACTTGACATATGAAGGCAGTTAATAGTTACAGCGCCGAGGACTGACGAGTAAAATTAAATAGACAGCTTTCAGAGGGAAACGGGGAGAGCTATCGCAAGTACTCTGCATTGACAGAGCTGTTTCGTTTAACAGGATGATTATTTCCTGAGCTGAGATAACACGTTTTCTGTACCAAGACAATAAGAAACATATTTCATCTTTGCGTGTATGTTTATTGCAGCATGTATTAGGATTTTATTGACTATTAAAGTGGGGACAGCTTTCATTTTTAATATGTTGCCAACAGAGCAGACTGTATTTAATGGAATACTTAAAATAAAACAGGCATTTTAGATATCCATCAAAGCATTCTGACTCATTGTTTAACTAGTCTTAAAATAAAAAGGACATTATAGACATCCATGCCATGGGCTTATTTTGACATTACTGGGAAAATCTGTTTTGTTTTGTTTACCAGATATTAAATAAAACATGTCTACATCATGAAAAACAGAAGTCCCTAAGGTCACATGAAGGGACAATATACACGGACAGCCAAGTCAACGATTTCCAGTGGAAAAACCATGGTAACCTATTGAAATGGTTCAACTGCAGCCAAAATCAGGCACAACAACAGCTACTTGAGCCAGCAACCCAGTTCAGCCAACCCAACAGCTTAGCAGTCTTAACATACAATCCACCACTTATCATCATCGGCATCCAACACCATGCAGCACACTCGACCATGAAAAGGCTTGAGTTAAGCCGGTTAAAATAACACAAGACAATACAGGCACAACAGCTTCCGCTCTCCCTTTTGATGCCTGCTTAATTTGAATGGCACAATAGGCTGCCCTACCAGAGGACCACGGGGCTCTGTCCATCTCCCTTCCACATCAGGGGCTGCTGGAGGAGACCGGGGCCCCCTGGTACTGTGTGGGCTTGGCTGATAAAGGCTTATTGCAGGGCCTTCCAGTCAGTCTGTATCCCACACAGACTAAGGGACACGGGACAGACATTAAGGCAGGCTGACACTAGAAACTGGAGAGAGGGCAGATAGAGATAGAGAGAGAGAGAAAGAGAGAGAGAGAGAGAGAGGGTGAGAGATGGGGCAGAGAGAGAGAGAGTTTGCAATGCATACAACACATTTTTCACTTTTCTTCTTGTTTTGGAGGGGTATGGTTGGCCTCATGGTATTAGACTTTTCTTCTTGTTTTGGAGGGGTTTGGTTGGCCTCATGGTATTAGACTTTTCTTCTTGTTTTGGAGGGGTATGGTTGGCCTCATGGTATTAGACTTTTCTTCTTGTTTTGGAGGGGTTTGGTTGGCCTCATGGTATTAGACTTTTCTTCTTGTTTTGGAGGGGTATGGTTGGCCTCATGGTATTAGACTTTTCTTCTTGTTTTGGAGGGGTATGGTTGGCTTCATGGTATTCAACCTTTCTTCTTGTTTTGGAGGGGTATGGTTGGCCTCATGGTATTAGACTTTTCTTCTTGTTTTGGAGGGGTATGGTTGGCCTCATGGTATTCAACCTTTCTTCTTGTTTTGGAGGGGTATGGTTGGCCTCATGGTATTAGACTTTTCTTCTTGTTTTGGAGGGGTATGGTTGGCTTCATGGTATTAGACTTTTCTTCTTGTTTTGGAGGGGTATGGTTGGCCTCATGGTATTAGACCTTTCTTCTTGTTTTGGAGGGGTATGGTTGGCCTCATGGTATTAGACCTTTCTTCTTGTTTTGGAGGGGTATGGTTGGCCTCATGGTATTAGACTTGCCTTTTAGGTGCTGACACATGACTGAGGTCCTATTACTGCCACCCCGTTAGCTATTGAGGCAACTGATACTCTCAAACTGGTTCTGCCCCTGTGAAACATTTTACCTTGGGCTCATCGAGGATCTGACATGACCTTTGAACCCAAGGAGCACAGCTGTCAAATTGTACCCCCCTGTCTTTCCCTCAGAGACACACTGATTCCTCACAGGCCCCCACACACTCAGCCCAAACACACATGCACGCATGCACCCCCGCAAGCATGCCAGATGCACGGACGCAGGCACGCGTACACAAACACACACAGTCCCCAAACTAGACCACAAAAGAATACTGTAGATAGCAACTATTATTTTTTGTGGTTTGTTGACATGCATGTCATGTTACATGAGAGACATGGATTGATCCATTTTCCATTATCATTTTCAAAATGATTGTTGAAAACGTTGGATGTAGTTTAAGGAATAAACCCACAACCCAAAACGTTGGAGGAGAACAAAGGACAGAAGTCATTTGATATTAAAATACAAGCCCTGTGTTGGTGATGATGGCAAAACATACTCTGATTGTACATGGAATACATTGTTTTGAAATAATTGTTCTTAATCCTTCATATTCAAATCTAAATTTTTGGTTTGGAGTATATCTTGTCAGGCAGTTCGCTGCAGCCACGCTTCCAATGATTCTGAAAAGAACCCATGCAATGACTGTAACTGCAGCACCACCAACTGGCCAAATGATGTCTCACCATTACAAACAAACTGACTTTTACCTCTTATGCTATTCACTAAAAGATTACTCACATGTATTCCATTGCCATTTCTACATCTTGATATATTATTAGTGTGATCTTAAAAACAACAAGAAGGAAAAATACATGTTTTCCCCACCTCCAACCCCCTCGGAGTGGTTGACTTCATGGTATCCATCATCATGCATCTTTAATGATGTCAGGCCAGGGTAAAATCACTGTAGTGGCCCCGGGCTAAAACCAGCTAAAATGAGATGCCCCGTCTTATTTTGAGGGAGGCGCGCACACACACACACACACACACACACACACACACACACTCATACACACACACCACACACACACACACACACACACACACACACTCACACACACACACACACACACACACACACACACACACACACACACACACACACACACACACACACACACACACACACACACACACACACACACACACACACACACACACACACACACACACACACACACACACACACACACACACACACACACAACTGGCCGAGAGAACATCACACCCATCGATCGCTGGGGCTGTAGCAGCCTGGCGGCCACTCACTAGTTTTAATGGATACGTTTGTATCCCAAAAACTCTGGGTTGGATCGTGGTGGGCCTCAGCTGAGAAGCAGAGAGACGGAGGGGTGACAGACGATAGACGCCTTGATTTATGGGTCCTTCTGTCTGACTGGGGAAAGGACAAGCTCCCACCCTATTTGGTTTCAATGTAAATGGCCTATAGAGAATTATCCAACAGCCCTGAAAAAGTAGAGAAACTTTCCTCCGCCCCCATTCAAAACACGTGAACTAGAGCAAGAAAGTAACACATTGTGCTTTTGTCTATCTAAGTACTTACTGCAAGGTACCGCTTATTTTGACATTGTCTCTGTCTCTTTTCAAAGTTTGCATAATCAAGTATTACAGTATTTATTCCCACTGGTGAATGGATAGAAGTTGATGTAGTTGACCTTAATACAATTTGCCCAACTATACACCAGTGGACATTCAATACACAGCTATATTAAATACAGGTCTGTGGCAAAACATGTTTTATGATGCACAGAGCAAAACAAAAGAAACAGGCAATAAAATATCTCTCATAGTCCCAGCCTCGCTCCTGTAAAACTATACGATAGTTAGAGTATGGCTTGGAAACATCTTTCATTTGCCGAACCCCCAGCCTTGACCCCAGGGGTCAAAGTCAGTCAGGCTCTTCCTGTCTGTGGCTTTTCCCAGGATCCCCTGCCTGTCGACGTGTCAGCACCTCTCCTGTCTCCTCACCAACTCAGGATGTTGCTTTTGCCTTCCAAGAGTTTCCTGAAACTCGAGAAAAAAATATCTGTTTCCATACAGGGGTCAGTTTATGTAAAAAAAAATGATACCATTAAATGTTACGTTATTTTTATTTTTTTTACTCACGTTACAAAAGTACGCTGTACAGTATTACGCTCTGACTCATTCCTATTTGTGGAAACGAGGATGCGGGAACCTTAGGGACCATAGCTGCACAAAAAGAACTATTCCTACATTGGGCGTTTACAAGATCCACCCACCTCCTGTTCAATACAATTCAGAAATAATGTTTCAGCCGCCCATTCAAAACAACTCCGGCTCACAATTTTACCTCCAGTTTCTAGTCTAGACATTAAACAATAAGTACTAACACTGAAGGTTTTGAATGACTACAGTGAGCATATTCCTACTTATTTTCATCCTCTTGAACTTACTTTACCATACTGTAAACTTAACAGGAATTAGAAGAATATATGCTGAAATCCAACACAGATTTTCCAATGCTCACCAGCCAGATAATGAAGCAGAACATTAAAATGGGGTCATGTTCCTAATGGTCACATTAGAGGGCAAAATGGACCATTAAGGATGACGCTGCTAAAATAGCAGAGAGGGTTTGGAAACGGGGCACATCATTAAACACTATGCAGGTGCCTCTCCAGGTACACAGGAAGAATGAGTGCCGATGACAACGCTGCACTCGCGGCTACACATGTCCTGATTACTTTGTCTCACAATCATCCCAGTAGCCTACCCTAAACAATGGTCTTCATATCATTCTAATATAAGCATGTCTCGTTCTGGCAATCCTCTTAATTTCATTTAGGGCGTAATTCAATTCACGGTAGAAAATAAACAATTACTCCACAAACATAAAGCAGTCTCTTAAAGCTTTCCTTTGAAAATATTTTTAACCTGGCCTCTATTCCCTCGTTGAAAAGCCCAAAGAGTGTATGTGTATAAATGGAAGGCCTGTCATTTCACATTCATTAAAAGTGAAGCTCCAAAATTAATAATGTAAAAATATAGGTTTTAATTAGTCTTCTATTCTGCCCAATGTACTTAAATTGGATCATCGGCTCCCTAATGCCCTTTCACTTAATAAAGAATTAGCCTGTGATGTTTGGAGCTTGACAGGTAGGATAAAGTGGAGGAAATCGCTGTGGTTAAACCAAGGATATATCCGTTTATAAGTCATTTGCAGCTTTAGTACATTTGACAGGAGGGAGGGTCTCAGGTTGGGATTCCGTGCATGGGATCCTATTTAATGCACTTCTATTATGTCATGCCATGCCATTGCTTTGCGTAGCTCACTTCTCGCATACAATTAATTGGATTAATCCAATTTGACTAGATGTCTGGTTCACTGTAAATAGTATGTTCTGTGAGCATAGAGGATTCATGATAAGTGCACATTGGATAAGTGCTGTTAAAGTGATGTGTAGTTCACTTACTTTCCTGTCTTCATGCTCTGGCTCAGTGTGCACATTCACGGCAGTCACAAAAGGTAACAAATATCTAAATTTTATGCATGGATTAACGTAGCTTGATTGAATCATTTACTATGTATTAAGCTAAGGGCACAGGTCATGTCTACACCTTAGAGTTTATTAGACAAAGGTTTGAGTTGAAAACATATGGCATCTATGAATGATCCTTTACACACTACAACCATGGTGTTGTTTGTGTGTGGTTGAGCGGGCGACAACAACGTGCTATAGGCAGGCATTGAGCCCAGACAGCTCCTTGCCTTCTCTCACTCTCCCCCTCGCGTGGGACAGGCACAGCTGTCAGATCAAAATCAATCGCATTTTAAAGGACGTGCGAGCTAAATATTTCATTCTTGCCTTGGGAACCAATTAAGTGCTACACATGAAGTCAGAGGGACTGGTTGAGCCGGAGTCGTACTGGTACGTACATGTACCAGCTGCTTTGTGGCCTACACCCCCATGCAAATGTGTCAGTCGGAGCGTTCGGCTTCAATTACCTAGTGATGTTTTAAAAATGCACCAAAGCCAGACTGGCAGGCCAGAATTGGAGGGGATACACCCCAGGTATGTTGTTTATTTTGTTGTTGTCTGTTCCTCTGGCTGTAACCCATTTGCTCTGATTGCAGATGTGAGTGTTTGTTGTGAGGTGGGGCCCGGGGCCTTCAAAGAGGCATGTGTCAGAGAACACACCACACCAGACTGGTAGGCTGGGACAACTGGCACCTATCCCTCAACCCACATGACCTCCACACACAGTTACAGAGAGTCCTCTGCAGGTGATGCACTTTTATTCAGACATTCTATAAGTCTTCTAATGAGTTTGATAATTGTATGCTTCATCAGCACATACTATGACACTCTTTAAAATATATCAGTACAATAATGACAGTTAAAAAAAAAAAGGAGAGTGTGAGACAAAGAAAGAGAGAGATATGGATAGAGAGAGATATAGAGAGAATGAGACAGATATGGATAAAATCACATTTTCAGAGCAAATCAAATTGTATTGGTCACATACACGGGTTTAGCAGATGTTAATGCAGGGGTGTAGCGAAATGCTTATACTTCTAGCTCTGACAGTGCTTCGAGAGAGAGAGAAAGAGAGAGAGAGGGAGCAAGATAGGGACAGAGAGAAAGCAAGAAAGAGTGAGAGAGAGAGAGAGAAGGACAGAAAGTGAGAGAGTGAAAGTGAGAGAAGGAGAGAGAGAGAGAAGATATGATTGATAACGGTGCTGACAGAGGCCCTCTGGCCATGCTCTCTGTGGCAGAATGGGGAGACAGGGCCTCCCCGTGTGAGAGTGAGAGGCCCCTCTCCTCTGTCCCAACACACACTCCACATCTGGTGGGATCGCCCAAACTAGGTCAGGGGTCAAGGCACCATGGGGCTACCCCACGACTCACACCCAAGGACTCACACCACAGGAAACTCGGAAAACACAAGAGCTGATGGATCTATGAATTAATATAGATCTATTGTGTATAGGCCCAATTGACCTCAATATATTTCTCTTTGTACGGTAACGGATCTCAGGCATTCAGAAGTCATGTTCTATTTTAAGTAAATTAAACACATTGACCATTTTTTTTAAATAAGATCATACTAAGTGGAAACAAAGTGTAAGATTCCAGGGGTGCTTGTTTGTGGTGCATTTGTGGATGTGTGTGTGTGTTCCTGCATCCATACAAGTAGACAGCACTGATGAATTAGACATCAATTATGAAGTAGCTCAGGGACTGATTTGTGATAGCAAGAGCGCCCATCAACAGGGAACACTAATACTTTTGAATGCTATGCCGTTTGATGTTGATCAAGTTCAACTTGGTTGACAGGGCTGAGAAGACTGTGGGGAGCCGAGAGACCAAACCAGAGAGAACCCTCAGACAGGTGAAAGAAGAGAGGGACAATAACACACACACACACACACACACACACACACACACACACACACACCCACACACACACACACACACACACACACACTGGTAAACCGGAGAAATCTCCCCACTGCCCAAATGCTATTTAACATAAAATCTTGGTTTATTGGATTTTCCCTTGTGATAACATGTTGTGATGTTATGCTCCATAGACATTTTTCTGAAACGTTCCTTGAATAATGACTTATATGATGAACAACTCTAACTGACTGGTGCATGCCATTCATGGTATTCTATTGTAATTAGTTGCATGTGAGGCAGGTCATTTGATGCTGTCACCATTTAACCAGAGAGAGGGTTGGGGTGTCCACACCTCCTTCCTTAGCCCATGTGGGCTGAGTTAGGGTGGGTTTGTGGAGACTGGAGGCCATGGCCTCATTATGAAGGAGATAAAGACTGTTAAGGCTGTTTGGTCTTGGGCCGGGTCCAGCCCCTATGGTGAAACACACCTGCTCCCCTCTTTAAAGAGCCCTGCTCCAGTTTAGCTCTTGGCCACGGACGGGTAATGACCTATCCAGGGGGCCGTAACGCCTGCTTCGTTTAGCCTGTCGTTAAGACCCAGAGTCAGCAACACACTGCGGCACAGCGCCCTGCCAACAAGACAGTACACCACGTCCTTGCCAAAAATCGAATATCCAAATCTATTCTGTTAGACAGAATACGGGTGCTAACTACATTGTATGATGGTGATGTACAAAGAGTTTAATATCTGTCTCCTGTTTGAGTGAAATCAATGATTTATAAACCCTGTTTATACCTGGTTCCTTTTTCCTGATCTTGTCCACATTCTGATTTTGCCCACATTTTTAGACAGGTGTAGACAATCAAAAGTCACATTGTGATCTGATCATCCTGCCCACATCTGGAGGTAGTCAGACAGTGTAGACAGATCTGGACAGGGAAACTATTTAAATCATCATTATTTTGCCCTAAAATCGTTGACAGGTGGCACCATTGACTGATTACATCAATATGTATCTTACAATAAATAAATTAATATTATTTTGAAAGAATAGCTGTGAAATAATTTGCATAAAGGAAGGGACCAGGAAATCTGGTCACAATGCAGACACAGTGGACAGATAACAGACACAGTTTAATACCATGTGTAGACACATTTCTGGAAACGTGGGCACAATTAGAATGTAGACAAGATCAGGACAAGGGACAAAGGATGGATATGGGTTGTTAGGTGTGTCTCTATTCATGTAATTGATGTGTAACAACACTTCAATACATACACATTTTAGACATTGCTAAACAGTATACTCTGTGTGTGAGTGCAAGACTAGGAAAATATTCAAGTATACGTGCATATCGACACTGTAATTAGAGAACAGAAAGCTGCAGCTTGACACTGCTTGGTTTTCTGTTGTCGTTCGGTCTTTGTTGTTCCACGCAAGAAGAAAAAAACGATTTCCCAGTTTCCCAGTTATGTTTTCATCAAAGCTTTTCTTTGGCACTTCAGAGCAGAGTCAGTATGGAAATGTGTTGTGCTGTCTGGAAAGCTGTCAAAAAGCTCCCACCTTGGATGAGAGACCACGGTAATTCAACTGGGCTTCTGTCTTCTGCGTGTTCAGGTCTCCTCATCATTCAGCTTTGCAGGGTAATGGCGTCTTGCTCTGTTTTATCTGTCAGCTCACAAGAAACTATAGTTTTTTAGCCCTGTATATTAGATGCCAGCATCAAAGGTAGCTGTCTAAAAAAAATAAATGTGGAAACACTCCCAGTAAGGCGAAAATGGAATCTCTTTACGTCTAGGGTGATGTGTGTATTGAGAATAGATTTGCTGGTTGGCATCTATGTGTTTGTTCTCAAGTAAACAGCACGGATTGTTTGGGTGTAACTGTCAGGTATCTGTGTGTGTCCCGTATGAAAATGGGTTTGTTCGCAAAGTGGGAGTTAGAAAAAAAACACCAACACAAATTTACTCACACTGTCTGATCAATGGGGATTTAAGTTACCAGTGACAACTGCATAAGTGGAGTCAGGAAAGATGCACCGCTGGCATAACAGCAATGCCAGCCACAGATTCCATGAGCAAGTTTTAGGATGTTTTTCTATTTTTTTGCACCAACTGAATGTCACAAAAAGTATTTTACAAACAAGAGCATGGATTTGGGCCAGTAAGTTTGTTTTGAGTTTGATTCATCTTAGAATGTTAAGTTATTCTCTGAGCCCCTTCCTCAACTTTCCCCTAACCCTCCCACCCCACCCCCCCTGCTGTATGTGTTCATATGGAACTACTGCGCCCTTGGGTGGTGGCCCACACTCCAGCTTCAGTGGTGGCAGCAAGGTGTATGTGAGCGTAATGTGTGTGTGTGTGTGTGTCTCTTCAGAAGGCATGGGTAGAGCAAATTAAAACTCACCGCAGGAAACATGCGCTCTTGGCACTCCTGTTCCCCAGCAGCTGCACACACCCCAACCATCATCTGCCATTTTGACACATCCACAGGGCGTAGCAGGGGTGCCAACTTGACACCCCACATCTCCTAGAGTCTCCAGGCCGCTGCCTCCAGCCAAACAGGTGTGTGACATCATGCCGCTGGTTCCTCTTCGGGGGCCAGGGGAACAGGCGCGTTGACTGGAGAAGACAGCGGAGAGGTGGAGGGAACAAAAGGAGGCCTTTACCTGACAAGCTCATTGATAACGTTTGGGAGCAGAGCCCTTAAGTCGGTGGCAAATTGCCTGTGATGTCCCCTGCAGATCGCTGGCCAGAGTCAGGTGCTGGGCGCTAAATGGACTCATTAGTTATGATTTTTTTGAGTTAGCGGGGAGTTTCACACTCTATAATAAATAGAGCATGTTACTGTAGGGGGCTCTATGAGGCTGGAGACAATCTGTGAAGGATTATTGTTGTCCAAGTGTTGTTTGAAATATAAACATTACGAAATAGTACACATGTATAGTGATCTCATTCAACCGCAAAGTAGTTTTCTTGGTCTCAAAAGAGTGATCAATTTAAGATCCTAAATCTGTATATCAATAATTTATCTAAAAGAAAAGAAAAGCATCGATATACAGATGTAGTATCTTGAGTTGATCACTCTTTTGTTGCTGACTTGCAAACTTGTAGTATATTCAAGGTTTGAAAAGGCTTCTAAAGTTTGTAATTTCCACTTAAAAACATCAGATTTGATTTGCCTTACCCAAAAAAATGTCAACCCCCACAAAAAATCTGTGAATTATAATCCACTTAATAATAATAATTTCCTGCTGTAGAAAGCTCAAATTAAGATCCAACATCTGTAGCTACCTGTTTAGAATTCTGTGTCGGTCTCCAATACACTTCTTTACGTTCCACACTTCAGTCAAATCCCTAGACAGATAGCGTGGCAGAGGAGAGGGTGGCTGTGAGTAGCCTGGGGGGTTCCTGAAGGCACCCGTCTGGGACCTGTTCATTATCACTGGACAGACACACAGACACAGAGACCCACAGACAAACACAGTTGTACAGCCTCTTTCCCCCAGCTGCCCCAGCCCCAGTCATCACCCCAAGGCTACCTCTTAAGGTGATCCCCCTGGTCCGGTCTCTCTTCCTAGGCGAGAACCTCACATGTCGTCAGGTATCTCCAGAGCGTGTTGAATGAGACATGGATGTTGATGAGATGTTTCAAGTTTCAAGTTTTAATGTCACTTGCACAAGTACAGTGAAATGCCTTTCTTGCAAACTCAAAACCCAACAATGTAATTATCATTAACAATGTATTGCTGACGAAAAAACACAAGAAATACACGATAAAGTAAGTAAGTAAGCGTACTATACACAGGCAATATTTTAGAAAAGCCAGTTCCAATACCATATTTACATGTGCAGGGATACTGGAGTGATAGAGGTAGATATGTATAGGGGTAAGGTGAATAGCCAACAGGATATATGATAAGTAGCAGCAGCTTGAATGTGAGTGGGTGTGTAGTGTCAATATAAATGTATGTGCATATTATGTGTGAGTGAGCAAATGATGCAGTGAGTGTTTGTGGGTGAGTGTTTTGGAGGGACAGTGTGTGTGAGTGTTTAGGGCCCTGTGAGTGTGTATAGAGACTGAAATAAAAGGTAAATAAAGATACAAGATAAACTCTGTCCGTGTAGCTATTTTAGCTATTTATTGCTTGGGGATAGACGCTGTTCAAGAGCCTGTTGGTGTCAGACTTGATGCACTGGTACCTCTTTCCATGCAGCAGCAGAGGAAATAGTCTATGGCTTGGGTGGTTGGAGTCTTTAATGATTTTCCCATCGCCTAATATAGAGGTCCTGGATGGCAGGGAGTTCGTCCCCAGTAATGTACTGGACTGTCCACACAACCCTCTGTAGCGCCATGCAATCGAGGGGGCGGTGCTATTGCCATACCAAGAAGTGATGCAGCCAGTCAATATGCTCTCAATGGTACAGCTGTACAACCTTTTAAGGATTTTAGAGGCCATGCCAAACTTTTTAAACATTCTGAGGGGGAAGAGGCACTGCCTCGCCTTCTTCACGACTGTGTGCGTGGAAACCATGTGTTTGATGGATTTGATACCAATCCACCAATTCCGCTTCAGCCATTATCACGAGCCCGTCCTCCCAATTAAGGTGCCACCAACCTCCTGTGATCCACATAGACCTACTTTTGAGTCAAATGGAGAGCTACAGTGTATTAAAGTTAAAAATGATGATTACCGGTGACTAAATTCACAGGCTCTATAAACTCTCTCTTAGATCTATCTTATTGTTAAATCAATGAAACAAAACACCTTTCAAAGGATATTGATATGATTTATTTCTAATAAAGCATGGCACATCATTGACTGATTTCTGTTTGTTGGTCTAAGCATGTACAGTAGCATCCTTTGATAGTGTTTCTGTGACTAAACAGACAGCTAATTCCCTTGGCTACGCCTCTGGGTATTTCTCCCCTTGTTGCTGTTCAACAACACTTTCAAACCTGATAAGCTGCTACTGGAGCGGCAGTAACCTATGGCCGGCAAAGTACCTTATGTCTATCTGGACATTCTTATAGTTGGCTGTGAGAGCTGGAGACAAACATTTGAACTAACACTGCCTATTTCCAAATCTCCTATTTATTCAGTAGTCCGTTGTTCACCAAGATATCTTGGTGAAGAGCAGGCCAGTCCTGTGCTGTCACCATTTTGGTTTGGTTAGGGTTCTGAGCCAGCGGGCTTGAGATATGCTGCATTCATATGTGTGTGTAAACAAATGTGAATACAAGTCATTCATGTCCATGAAAGACCTGAAGAAAAGTTTGAGTTACTCATGCAAGGAGGAGAACATCCTTGTCTCTGTGATTTACTTTTTGTTTTATTCTGTCTTCCCTGCTTCACCTGAGGGCTTGGTTGGGGAAAGATATGCTTTTGTGTGTGTGTTTGTGTGTGTGTGTGTGTGTGTGTGTGTGTGTGTGTGTGTGTGTGTGTGTGTGTGTGTGTGTGTGTGTGTGTGTGTGTGTGTGTGTGTGTGTGTGTGTGTGTGTGTGTGTGTGTGTGTGTGTGTGTGTGTGTGTGTTTAACTACTTGTGGGTACCAGAAGTCCCAACAAGAATAGTAAACTAACAAAATGTGGGGCCATGTTGTTAGTCCCCACATGGTCAAATGCCATTTCTAGGGGGTTTAGGGTTAAGGTTAGAATTAGTGTTAGGGTTAGAATTAGGAGCTAGGGTTAGTTTTAGAGTTAGGGTTAGGGTTAGGTTTAGGGTTAGGGTAAGGGCTAAGGTTACGGTTAGGTTTAGGGTTATGGGTTAGGGAAAATATAATTTTGAATGGGATTGAATTGTGTGTCCCCACAAGGTTAGTTATACAAGACTGTGTGTGTGTGTGTGTGTGTGTGTGTGTGTGTGTGTGTGTGTGTGTGTGTGTGTGTGCGTGCGTGCGTGGGTGTGTGTGATTGCGTGTGTGTGTGAGAGTGCATGTTTGTGTAGGCATAGGATATGATTCATGGTGTGGGAGGGTTACCACCAGAGATGTCCATTGACCTACAGTCTGAGAGCTGTTGGACTGGAACCAGGGCCTTGTTCTGACAGAGCAAGCATTGCGTGAGCTGTGACGGATGGCGCCGGTCCGTTTGAGAGCCCCTGAGCAGGTGTGTGTCTCGCTCACATCTGCAGGGGAGCACAGTGAACCGAGACAAAATGGCAGACGCACTGGGCCGCATCCGTTACCTGTGCACTGAGACACACTAATGATTATGGATGCAAGCATATTAACGGTCACATCTGTAAGGGAGTACAACAACCAGCACACTGGGAGTGAGTCAGCACTTTCAACTCCCCACTGGAAAATAAACATGCTGGTGTCAATGTGGGAAGAAGTTAAATCAAAATGGTGCCTCTGTCTTCTTCGCAAGGTGTAAGATTTGACCATTCTTCTAGCTTTCAGTATGTGTTGGCAGGAGATTCATTCTCTGTGCTATAGAGTTCAGAAGTTAACTAACCAATTTAACTTTATTATCGACACCAAGTGGAGCAGACGTTAAGGACATGGAGGCCATACAAGAAACTAGCTGATAAAGCTTGACACAAAATTATCTAATGAATTCATCAACTTAAAAACAGCATTAAATATTAATTCTAAGAGTATAGGTAATAAATTAAATATTACTAATTGACTCACTATTTAAAAATGCATAAAATGATTTGCATAGTTTTACTCCTGATAGAAAATAATAATGGGTGGTTGTCTTGTATCGTCTTTCATGACGGATGGAACTCGTGTTTTTTGTTCCTCCATCCTCCCTCTCTCCTACTTGCTTCTCATTAAAGTTTTAAAGGAGGCAGTTTTAATTGTCAATCCTTTGACAGGTTGATAAAAGCAACTTGACAATTAAGTTCATGAGCATCGTTATGCCTATATTTATTAGGTCTTATTTGGGTTTCTATTGTTATTGGAAGGAGCACTCTTGGTGGAGCTAAATGTCAACCTTTCACTTTTTCTCTGCTATGAACTTAATGTAATTAAGCCTGCTATTGTAAAACTGCCAGTGGAGACTCTAGAGAGGAGAACTTTCAGTATTCACTCTATCAATGAGTAATATCAATTCTATAACACTACAGTAACAATATTATCCCAAGTCGTCTATGGTATACTGTAACTGCAATAGTCTCTGGGACTATACTGTTCACGGATCAATGGAAATCACCCAGCTTGGCTTCCAAGTCAACTTTAATGTACTTAACAAGACGCTATTTGACAATTCTGCTTCTGATGACTGATGACAATTTTTCTGTCAGATTTCTATATAAGCCTAGCAAGAACATTAGGTATGAAGGAGAGGGGCCTGGAGTGTGAGAAAGTAGATGAGAGAGATGAGAGTGGGAGAGAGACAGAGACAGAGACGGAGACGGGGAAGGAGACGGAGAAGGAGAAGGAGAAGGAGAAGGAGAAGGAGAAGGAGAAGGAGAAGGAGAAGGAGAAGGAGAAGGAGAAGGAGAGAGACAGACAGAAAGAGAGAGACATACAGCAAGATAGAGATGAGAGAGGGAGAGACAGAGACAGGCAGAGAGAGAGAGAGAGAGAGAGAGATAGAGAGAAAGAGAGAGAGAAAGAGAGAGAGGGAGAGAGAGAGAGAGAGAGAGAGAGAGAGAGAGAGAGAGAGAGAGAGAGAGAGAGAGAGAGAGAGAGAGAGAGAGAGAGAGATACAGAAAGAGAGAGAGGTGAGAGAGGGTGAGAGCAAGAAAGTGAGAGAGAGAGAGAGAGAGAGAGAGAGAGAGAGAAAGAAAGAAAGAAAGAAAGAAAGAGAGAGAGAGAGAGAGAGAGAGACACTGAAAGAGAGAGAGAGAGAGCTAGAGGGGGGAGAAATTATAAAGAGTGAGTAAGAGAGTTGTTGGAGAAACAGAGGGGGCAACTAGATTACCCAGCACACCTTGCACACGCTCACATCAAAGCGGTACCCCATCTGCCCGAGGCACAGTCCATCCCCCATGTCACTCTACACATCCTCCTGTTCATGTTGAATAATTGACAGATCTGTTTTACATGCTCAGCATTTGCTAGGACATGGCAGTGTGACTCTGAATGGGGCATGACTGGCTCCACCAGGGCACTGGGTTGGCTGACTTCATTACAATGGAGGCATACTAATACTCTATGGGGCTGAATTCAATCAAACTTGCATTGGGGAAAGATTATTGTTATCGTGGAGTAAAGTACACTTCCTAGGAAGAGTAATAACAAAAATAAAGGTTATTTTGATTATGATTAAAATTCTTAGACAAGGGCCAGAGACTGAAAAACGTGCAGGTTGATTGACAAAAGACACAGAATATAGTTTTTTTTAACGTCATGGATTTAGCCGGTGGTCACTTGTGGAATAGACGGCTGGAATGCAGTTTTAACCAATCAGCATTCAGGATTAGACACAGCCGTTGTATAATGTGTACTTATTACTGATTGTACTGAACGTTTTGGCTATCTCACAACAAAGACAGAATGTCCATGTATCGAAAAGGACAATGACTCCCCTGCTATCTGAAGGGGATGGGTGTGTTTGTGCCAGGACAATCTCTGAAGTCATATAAGCCATTACCAGTCTGTCAAGACAGGTCTCTTTCAGAGTCTCTTAATACCAGTTAGGAAGTTTAGTGGAGTCCCCATAACTTTGGTGCAGTAATACTTTCAACAACTGGAATGCAACATTGGATAAGTCGTTTTTGGAGTGCAGTGGCGATTTTAGCATGTAAATCTTGGTGAGGCAAACAACAAAACAAAATGTGGGATGCATGCCAGCAAAGCCACTACACAACACAACACTAAACAATATATGAATTGCACAATAACGGTGCCAAGAGGTGCCCACAAACTGTTAGGGCCTACATAATGCTGTCCCAGCAGCAGTCCCAACAGCAGTCCCAGCATTTTACCACTGCTACACCTGCCTATCAGCGGAACCTTGTCTGGCAGCGAAACAGTAAATTCAGCCTAATTTACTGCCTTTAAAAAAAACATAACTGATATGTCTGACTTGCTTAAACAAATGTGGTTTCTACTGACAATTGAGATGTACAAACTATGGCATAAGGGGACGAAAAGCGGATAAGAGGCAATCCGTAATTTCGATTAAGACATTAATGAGCGAATTAGTACGGATGTAGTCAATATTACTATTTGTTTAGCACTTTTGAAATGTACAGGGACAGAATTCAGAACATGGGCCGTTCTTATAGTGTTCTCCCTGTACACCAAGTCAGAACCGTAGGATATATAAAGGGGGCATATAAGTAGACAATGAAAGCACTTACAATATTCAATTACATTTCTCTAAAACAGGTTATAGGCTACATGTGCACCACCAAGTAGGCAAAATTAAGGCACATGGGCTACTAACAGCTTACTACACAACATACACCTAGTATTACTTTCTTAGCTACAGTATACATATCTCCATGGCATATTACATAATTTATGCAGCAGCAATCAAGACATTTTTGGACTCACCTTGTTGTGCTGTGCTCACTTGAACAGAAAGGTGGCGCGGCGGTCCTTCGTGGGCAAATGTTGTCATCAAACTTTGTCACCAAAGTCTGTCATTCTCTGGATTTAAGGTGTTTTCAAGAAAACTGGGAACTCTGAAAAAAATGTTGAATCATGATGGCGTCAGTGATCTTCAGGTCATAGCTCTAGAAAGAGGCCAGAGTTCAGGATTTCCAATTCCGAGTTGGATGACCATTCAAAACACATTTTCCCAGTCTGAGCTTGTTCTTTTCACAACTTCCCTGTTGTCTTGAACTCACTGAAGTTGAGTTAACTGTTGTTTTGCGCGCGGCACAAATCATGCTTCATTGACAGCTTTGCCAACGTTGAATGTTTGAAAAGGAAAAGGAGAGCCGCACACTCTTGGAGCTCAGATGCAAGAATTTAATAACCTAATAACCAACGTTTCGACAGACAAGCTGTCTTCATCAGGGTATAATGTCCCCATGAGTGACAGAACACTGAGCCAATCACGGCGCAACTAGAAAACATTACCAACACCTACGCTTTGTATTTTCCGCTGGCTGCCCCACCACCACAGAAAGCACTGAGCTAGGCTGAAACACCTGCTCAAGAAAGCAAAAAAGTGACCATGTTTGTATGCGGCTTTATTAACTCAATAATGTTTTTGTTTTTTACATTGTTTGCAAACTGATATAGACACGTATTAATGCCAAAATAACATGCAAAACAGGCAAGCCAAAAGAACAACAAAAAAATGTTTAGTTAAAAAATGTGGGTCTCAAAACAGGTGCTGACAGTCGCCACTGTTGGCGTGCAAGAAACAATACCACAATGCTAAGAAAATGGTGGTTTAAGAAAAGATTAGACCTGCTTAGAGGGAGAACATGTGACCATCCTAATTGTGTGGTAGAGGGAATTCATCTAGAATCCAAGCTTTTTTGTTATTACTGTAAAGCCAAATAGCATAGTTATATCCTGGGAATATGGAGATAGACAACTGCGTATCCAGCACTATATATATTTTTTCCCCTCAAGACAGCAAGGGAAGCCCTGACTGTTCATTTTGATCCTTGACCTATGAAGTGTGTCGCCACCACCCTGAGGGTTTGGCTCAGCCCAACCTTTCCCACAGTCCCCTGGGAATGATAATCTCAGTGTGGGCGTTTACTACGGGCGCCAGACACAACACCATTAGCCACAGCCCTACTGCTGCTCATTAGGACCCCGATCGATGGAGGCGACCAAAGAGATCGCCAGCCAGCTATATCACTCTTCAGAGTTATTATTGTTAACAGGAGTGTCCAAGACTTAGGGCTGTCCTCTTCTCCCTATGGCTGTAAATGGGGAAGGTTGGCCTGAGTAAGTGAATGACTGTAGCTACCTCAATGAGAATATATACACTACTCTTTTGTGTTATGGTCTGCAAAAGTGTATTGTCTGAAGTTGGCGCCCTGCAATAAAAAATAGAAGTAATAAGTGGGTGTTCTGGTCTCCTGTCTTGTTTATGGGGTTGGTATGACACATCGCTAGGAAAAGAGATGTGGACAATGCGCCATTTAAAGATAATTTCAGATTGAGCCGGAATACGCAGTGTTTACCATGCATGTGGTGTCCGCGAACGCCGGAACATTAAAAGCAACATTGTCAACAGAATTATATGGACAGTAGAGTCTAATAATCCTAGGGAATATATTTTAGGGTTGATGGTTTTCATATGCCATGAACAAAGTGTTTGTAAAATTGTCATTGGAGATGCACATTTTGTAAAGATAATTTGAATGATTATTGTTACAATGGCAGTCATTTGTGTACTTCCAATGGTAAAATGCTCTGAGAGACCGGTCCAGGTGGAAGAAAATTAACTACATACTAGCTTAATAAAATAATGATTATAGGATCTGTTTTAATTGTATTAATGTCTCTATTTATTTTTTATTTAACTGAGAGCTGTGGACCTGTTACTCACAGGAAGTAGTAGATAAAATAAGCGGATCCTGTATTCAGCTGAGAGGTGAATCATATTGAGGCAAAATTGTGAAACTAAGAAAAAAGGGGAGCTGTATTGATTTTTGGTGGAGCTAAGGAAAGAAAAGAGAGTGAATAAAGAAGTGCTCTTTGGCCGATGTGTCCAAATGATGTCCAGTGGGAGCTGCTTAATGGTGGTGGAGGGGTGAGGGGTGGATAAGGAGGTGCGGTGGGGGTGACGAGGCAGGTGCCTACCCTGACTAAGGCATGGAACTGCCCTCAGGCTAGGGCTAATGGTATTGGCTGAGCTTACTATAAGCAGCTCTCTCCTAATGGCCAACTATGAGTGTGCCACAGGACAGACAGGTATTGATTGGTTCAAATGCTTTTGAGTTGACAACAGTGAAAGTGAAAACCTTTCAGGCATATATAAACTCCTAGCAAATTATGTCATGGCAAGGTAATTAAAAACAAGAGTTTAGAGTACTGTACTCATTAAAAGTGCAAATACTGTAATCTTTCATCTCTCACACATGCACACATACATGCAAACACGTGCGCACGCACCATACTGTACACATTCTCTCTATCCTGAATTAATTTGTCTTGTTTAAAATGAACGACCTCTATACTTTTTCACACTGACATACAAGCTATCCTTGAAGAAGTTACATTTGCCATCTGTGAGAACCTTGAGAAAACAAGCACTCTGATGCCAATAATTAAGAAGCAAATTGTGGTTTTTTTATTTGCCAAATGTGTATTCCTTTTATACTCTGACAGTTATGGACTGTTCCACATAATGTAGAGAGTTGGCATACCATATCTCTTTGAAAAACGAGCAGTATACAGGTAGGCTTATATTATGCATGGAACAATAACATATATGTTTCCTTTGTTGCCCTTTTTTAACCCCCCCCCCCCCCCCCCCCAAAAAAAATGCTGTGTACAAGATTTTCTCTTATTCACAAGGGGCACTTTCCAGACTGCTTGAAGCGTCTGCTTTGATTGCATAATTCCCCAGAGAAGAACAACACAAAACAAAAATACTGACTGAATTCAGACCTATAATATACCGAACAAATAACAAACCAGCTCTACTCTTTGAATTCCTGGTTCCTAAAGAGAAGGAATTGGAAACTAAATTATAACTTGGAAACTTAGCCATTCTGAAAGCACTGGAGAATAATCATGATAGGTGATACAAACCCCCCCCCCCCCCTCCCCTGCTGAAAAGCATATAGGCCATAGCCCAAACTGTATATGTTGCCTAGGATCAACATTGTGATACAAGCCACTAGGACAAAAAGTCCTAGTCTCATCTCAAATAGTCCTAGTCTCATCTCATCAAGAACATTTAGCAGATCAAATTATATTGGGAATAGTTTGATTTCTGGGAAACAAAACCACACCAATTTGTCTTGATGACGTGTTCATGTAAGACAAAATGTAAAATAAAACAGATAAAATATACATATCCATGTCTAGAGACTTCATGGTTTCATCTGAACGTTCTCTACTTTGTGCTGGGAGTTGATGTTCATTTAAACTGATTGGAATGACTACTGTAGCTCACTAAAATGATTAGAGAACATTTTTGAAAAACAAACTTTTCTCAAAGCAGCAGTTTGTTCTTTTCTATTAAATGCTCTTTCTCTGGCTGTTTGTGGCATACAGTGGAGTGCACTGGCTACATCGCTACTTTTTTCTTTACATGGGGCCCCTGGGCTCCCCAAGCAATAGGAGTAAATTAGAGTGCACCTGTTCCAGCTCCAAGATAAGCCATCTCCAGGGGCTTTGCTCTGAGTAAAATTAAGTGAGTGAAGAATACACAGAATATCACAGCATTAACCCACCAAGGTGAAGTTGCCGCCACTCTGGGGAATGGGCTCGTTTTGCACAACACCTAGTGAAATAATATCATCCATAAAGTCCAATGCTAGACTGGAAGAACGGTCTGTTCTCAAAGCACAGAGAATAGAGCTGTGTTTAGTGTTCTGAGCTAGACCGTTTTCCCTTCCATTGGCAAGCTGAAGTTGTAACCTCTGATATAGTGGTAACAGTATGGGTCATTTGAAACATGTTGGGACATAGAATCAACATACAACATCTCTAATCTCTAATGGTCATATTTCTGTACTAACACAAAATGTATTCAAAGGTATTTCATTAGCTGTGCAAAGTCAACTAAGAAACGTGTTAGTGGATCTCACGTTTTCTTCTCAGCAGCCTAGCTGCATGAGCTACCTCTATTACTTCTTTCTTACAAGAAATAAAAGCTAGAACCCCAGTGTGATATCTGAAGACCAATGATCTGAAGACCAATGGCCACAGATGGCTAGTATACAAAAATACACTTTTGGTCCACACATAAAAGGAATGGATAATTAGAGGCCAGAATGTAATTCATCACTGTATACTGTATGTTTGATAATCCAATTCATTTTGTCTCCATATCCCCCTCCCCTATTAGCCTCCCCTTCGCCCTCACCCCAGCACAGTTTACCCCTATCTTTGTTCCCCTATAACACATAATCATTATGTGGCTAATTGCATGGCTTGCCTTGAAGTCGGGTTGGAGACTCGTGATCTGCGGTTGAAACGTGGACAGGGATACTGTCTTCCCTCACAGCTTGCCATATACTGCTAATTGCTGTGTAGCGACGGGCTAAAACATACTTAGGGGACATGGCATAGAGGCCAGCGTAGGTGGAAGAGTCTAGGGAGGAAGGTTTATGGCATGGGCCCAGTGTTAGATGTGGTGGGTCATGGGGATTGGCGTACCCAAATTATCACGTAAGTACTGTTACTGTTATGACCCACCTCTGACAGGATCTAAGCGTGGTTTGGCCCTGGCATGGGGGCAGCCACACAGTCAGTAAGGGTAATCAAGCCTGGCACAGAGCTTCCCTCTAACAGTACAGGGACATTATCTAATCTCTGGTCTAAAGGCTGACATTTCAAGATGAAAAGATGAAAGAGGGGGCAACAGGAGAAGGAAATCTCTCAAAATTATGAGATCACCAGAAAATACCAATGCTTCATTCAAAAAAACGTTTCATGTGATGATGATATCCCCCTTAATTCAGATGACATCATCAGTTCTACAGTACATTATTAACTTATAACCCCCAATGAGTCACAGCTTCTAATGGGCATTAGGAACAGGAAATGAAAACTGCACACAGTGGTGACAAAGCCTCAAACACCTCATCTGCTGTTAAGTGATCTCATACCATCTATAGGAACTCTGGTACTACAGCTTGTTCTTAAAACTCATAATCCATTTGTCCAAAAGAGATTTTAAAATCAAACAAAAAATAATTGTATCGTTATTTACAGTATATATCACAATCGTTTTGGATCAATTTCATCCACATGCTGCATGTTTCATGCCTGATCTACAGTGAAATTTGGAAAGTATTCAGACCTCTTGACTTTTCAAAAAAAAAAATACATTACAGCTTTATTCTAAGATGTATCCCCCCAAAAAATTCCCCTCATCAATCTACACACAATACCCCATAATGACTTATCAAAAACCAAAATCAGGTTGGATGGGAAGCATTGCTGCACAGCTATTCTCAGGTCTCTCCAGAGATATTCGATCGGGGTCTGGCCGGGCCACTCCTGCGTTGTCTTGGCTGTGTGCTTAGGGTTGTTGTCCTTTTGGAAGGTGAACCTTCATCCTAGTCTGAGGTCCTGAGCACTCTGGAGCAGGTTTTCATCAAGAAGAGTTCAATCTTGGTTTCATCAGATCAGAGGATCTCCGAGTGGGCTGTCATGTGCCTTTTACTGAGGAGTGGCTTCTGTCTGGCCACTCTACCATAAAGGCCTGATTGGTGGAATGCTACCCCGATTGCTCAGTTTGGCCAGGCGGCCAGCTCTAGGAAGAGTCTTTGTGGTTCCAAGCTTCTTCCATTTAAGAATGATGGAGGCCACTGTGTTATTGGTAACCTTCAAGGCTGCAGAAATGTTTGGGTACCCTTCCCCAGAACTGTGGGACCTTATATAGACAGGTGTGTGCCTTTCTAAATCATGTCCAATCAATTGAATGTACCACAGGCGGACTCCAAGTTGTAGAATCATCTCAAGGATAATCAATGGAAAACGGATATAGCTGAGCTCAATTTCAAGTCTCAATAAGGTATTTTTATTTTTTATTTGTAATACATTTGCAAACAATTCCCAAAAAATTGTACACTTTGTCATTATAGGGTATTGTGTGTAGATTGATGCGGGAAAGAAATCTAAGGCTGTAACGTAACAAAATGTGAAATGAATATTTTTCAAATGCACTGTGTGTGCAAACAAAACAGTGCTAACATACAGTGAACAAATGCCACACATTAGGATGACTGCAAGAAACACACTGGTAAGATATTTCCAAAACACAGAATCCCTGGCCTTTAGCAGTGCCTTACTGGGATACTTTGAGACATATCCATCAGAACACAGCTGTATTCATTCATATTTCATACCTACTTCTTCTCCCAGTGCTTTAACACTGTTCTTTGATCAAAGGATAAAGCTTGGTTCTCAACAGGAAGGTTCCCTGCCAGCATAGGAGGAGAAAGGAGCGCAGTCTAGTGTCATAACTGCCACATACCGTAGCAAATTCCTCTTGTAGCAAATACCTGTTGTTACAATAACTAAGAAATGACAATGTGTATTTACAGTATGTATTTTATGTACTTTTGTTCAACCTAGCAAATCCTTTTGTGAAAACAGTAGCATGTGCCGCTCAAGCGGATTGCATGTGGCGTGCAACCCTACCTCAGCAATGAAAATACACTACATGACCAAAAGTATGTAGAGCATCTCATTCCAGAATCATGGGCATTAATATGGAGTTGGTCCCCCTTTGCTTTCCACTAGATGTTGGAACATTACTGAGGGGACTTGCTTCCATTCAGCCACAAAAGCATTAGTGAGGTTGGGCACTGATGTTGGGGAAAGGCCTGGCTCGCAGTCGGCGTTCAAATTCATCCCAAAGGTGTTTGATGGGGTTGAGGTCAGGGCTCAGGGCTCTGTGCAGGCCAGTCAAGTTCTTCTACACCAATCTCAATAAACCATTACTGTATGGACCTCGATTTGTGCACGGGGGCATTGTCATAGTGAAACAGGAAAGAGCCTTCCCCAAATTGTTGCCACAAAGTTGGAAGCACAGAATCATCTAGAATGTAATTGTATGCTGTAGCTTTAAGATTTCCCTTCACTGGATCTAAGGGGCCTAGCCCAAACCATGAAAAAAAGCCCCAGACCATTATTCCTCAGACACCAAACTTATCTGTTGGCATTATGCATTGGGGCAGGTAGCATTCTCCTGTCTTCCGTCAAACCCAGAATGGTCCATTGGACTGCCAGATGGTGAAGCGTGATTCATCACTCCAGAGAATGTGCTTCCACTGCTCCAGAGTCCAATGGCTGTGAGCTTTACACCACTCCAGCCGTCGCTTGGCATTGCGCATGGTGATCTTGGTCTTGTGTACGGCTACTTGGCCATGGAAACCCATTTCATGAAGCTTCCGACTAAAAGTTATTGTGCTGACGTTGCTTCCAGAGGCAGTTTGGAACTCTGTAGTGAGTGTTGCAACCGAAGACAGGCGATTTTTATGCGCTTCAGCATTTGCCGGTCCCGTTCTGTGAGCTTGTGTGGCCTGCCACTTCACAGCGGAGCCGTTGTAGCACCTAGACATTCCACTTCACAATAACAGCACGTACAGTTGACCTGGGCAGCTCTAGCATGAACTTTGACGAACTGACTTGGAAAGGTGGTATCCTATGACTGTATCACATTGAAAGTCACTAAGCTCTTCAGTAAGGCCATTCTACTGGAGATTGCATGGCGTTGTGCTCGATTTTATACACCTGTCAGCAACGGGTGTGCCTGAAATAGCCAGAATCCTCTAATTTGAAGGGGTGTCCACATACTTTTGTGTATATAGTGTATATTCTTCATGTTTTCACCAACATATGCAACATGCATGTTGCATTTGGTTGAAGTGACAGCTGTATTATTGATATATATATTATTTGTTTGATTTTGATGAATGTTCAACTTGTATGATTGAAGTGCTGGATGAGGTATGGACCAGATTCATAATTGGACAGCTCAAGACTGTCACCATGTGGGGAAATGTGGATATGACAAAATATTAACATTAATATTTGGGATATTATGAAACCATCATCATCCATTACATTGCATTGTTGCGTTGTTGTTGTTCACAGTCCAAAGTATAACAATAACATAATCCTGAGTCTTGTTTTTACAGCACCGTCATAGTTGAAATGCCAAATAATGTAGACTGTCTCATCAAATAGGCTAATGATTTCACAAAGTCCTCATACCACCACATAACCTTGTCATCCCAAGTTCCTTGATGGATATCCTGACTATGAGATGCTAAGATCCCTTTAAGTACCCTCTGAAGTATCGAAAACCTCCCTAGCATTTAAACTCTTTCTGAAGACTGACTTTGCTTCTCTCTATAGCCTGCGGGAACTTAGTAGCCTACTACCCACATGGAACTTCAATTGATATTCCGTCTCACAGTTACCTCATGGGAAATTCACCAAGCTGTTAATAACAAGAGACATAATAATAAGTCACCTACTACGGCATGCAACTTTATCATACACTCAGTCTTAACTGGTCTAAATGATGAATGTATGAAAATAGCATTTTTTCTTTATCTTCAATGCAAGTATATTGAGACAATATGTTATACAGTAGCTAATCATCTAAACTGACATGGAAATTATGGATGTTTGTTGGGTGCACTTGATTGACAGATACATTTCAATGAAATGCTTTAGCCTTGGATGGATGGGTTTTGAGACTCTTTTTTTTCCTGAAGCTATTATCAAAATAAGTATTGTTTTGAAGATGAATAAATGGCACAACAAATCTAAATGTATTGCCCTTCATAATAGTATTCCCTCCGAGCGAGGACAAGTAACAATGGACCAGTCTACCTTCCTGTCCTTTCCCTCTCAATGTGCCAATGGATATGACCTCCAAAGCTTGAACAATGGCCAACCAACAAGCACTTGGCTTTCCGCCACCATCACTAAAGCCCAATAAGGTTGCTTTCATCTCTGCTGTTATATTTAAAGATGACATCCTAGCCTGCCAGCCTCTACCATTGTCTCCACCAGGATTATTTGCCACTGTTGCTTAACTCCAGTTGCAGGTCTTTGATGAAAAGGTCACCACTCAATTGGAAAACGGGTCATTAGAATGCGGTGGGTACTATTCACCAGTGTGCATAGGGGAGCAAACTCTGCCGAGCTGGTTAATCAAAAGTTAATTATATAATTTTCATGCAGATGAGGGCAACATTGAAATGAATCCCAACACTCCAATCATTACCGCAAATACATTTATAAATAAATCCAAAATGCTATAAAATGTTCAGGGACTAAGAGGTTGTAAACAATATGAAGTTTAATTTGAGGTAAACAAAGTGAATATCCACCAGGGTGTCTGGGAAGGAGAAAGTGAGGTTAAATCAAATTTGGAAACAAAGATACAAGCAAAAGAAAAGAAAAAAGAAAAAAGTATTAAAAGATGTGCAATTAAAACTGGAAAAGAAAGTTATATTTTCAAACAAAAGATTGCACAGGGGATTTTAAAATATGGTAGTTACGACTGGAACAACATACAATGAATGTGTGGGTAGACCTAAACATATTTTAAACAAATATATACCATTAACCTGCCTCATGAACCAAACGTGTTACATGAATGAAAAAGTATGAAACACTGCATTGATTAAATAAAAAACATAAGCTTAATCACACAAGCAAAAGAGGCATAACTTCCATATAACCATCAAAATCATAGACATGTTTAGTTGCAATAGTTTGAGCATGTTCTCCAGCCACAAAAACGTGTAAAGTACTTTTTAAAGTAAAATAAGTCTTCCCCCCATCAAAGGAAAGTATTGCATTATGCAAATTGAACCATGAATATTAAACTAATGATGTGAGGTATCACAAATGAAGAACCATTGTTCTGAAGGTGCAATGGAAAGGGGTTTAATTTCTATCTAATTCTATGTGCTTTTACTGTTCACCTTTTCCCAAAAGTACCAGTGGGTTTGGGTTCATTGGTGTGCATCACAACCACACGCTAACAGTGCAGGGTGTCCCTTGTGTCAGTACAGTTCATGAATCATGGGCCCCTAATGCACTACGCGATTAGTACCGTACCCTGTCTGGGGGGCTTTGCCAGAAAATTAGTTCTCTTTAAAACATATGCCCCTGCTAATTCCTTTCCTTGCCTGATATGCAATTCCAATTTTTATAATTAACAGCAATTTATTGAACTACATGAAAGTGAACACTTTTTTTTTTGTGAGGCCTATGATCCTGGCAAAACTAGGAGAAAAATGTCAACCCCCATGACACTTGAATTATTTTTAACTATGTAAATTCAATTATTCAACAAGTGACATACTCTCACATAAATTTGAGGTGAAACAAATGTTCTGGTATTGTGGATTTTCTCAGAAATTACACATGACTGACAAGCATTAACTATAATCTAATTACAAAAGGGACATAAACCACTGTTTAAAATCTAATGACACCATAGATTTTTTTTTTTAATAAATTGACTTAATCACCAGCTTTTGTCATGATAAGATTGTTGTATCACATGTTGATCAGGCTTGACGGTCAGAGAAAACAAATGTATGGTAATAATCAATGTATGGTCTGTCAACTCCACCTCAATATCATGATGGGTCAATAATTGATTAGGACAGTAAAGCTCCTATATTGTAAGGACGTTCAACAGACATACAAAGAGACATCTTTCAATCACTCTTTATTACAATTTTACAGGAGGATTAAGTTTCATACTTCAAGTAAATAACATCAATCTAAATGTGATGTTAGTTGGAAATGGATGGAACTGTAGTTGAATGCTCCAACATTGATGTTGATAGTGATGTTGAATGTCTGCCTGATGTTGTCTTCTTGCTTCTTCTGTGAATAATGGTCTCACAGTTCTTTATTTACGGGGCATCCATTTCTTCGATATCTAGGGAAGTCAAAGTGTTAGCTTCAGAAGTCTACTTTATGTTGTATAGTACTGTATCTATTTTATACTGATGTGTCAGACATGAGCAACATTGTCTCCATACATTTATAAGTTTAACTTGTCTAAATTTAGGGGAGCTTTCCATTTGTCAGCCAATACTCTCATCTTAAAATGTATTTCAGATACTTTGGTATATTGTTCAAAACATATTTTACAAGGAGACATCAATTCAGTATCTTCAGACGAAACATAATTAACTGACCATTAGGAATACAATGAATACAATATCTAACCTAATATATTAATATGAATATGAATATACTTACTACATCATATGGTCTCAGTCTCTCTGAGACATGGGCGCTTGTCTCCTCAGGAAGAGCCACTACACCTCCTGTGTCCATCATCTTGATAGAAATATGTAAGAGGAATTTCTAATACTATTACCCATATATATACCCATTATGCAACAACCTTACAGAGCTTAATTAATAAACATTGCCTATGTACTCTTGAAAAGACTGCTTCTTGAACAAATATTCCACACAAAATATCCCTATAAATGTTACATTTAAATGTTCACAGGTTTTCAAGACACAGATTTACTTAAAGGACAAATAAATGTACAGTATGTACATGTAGACATGGTTACTTACAGTAGTTACAGGTAGATGTAAATAGTACTTGCCCTGATGGTGGCCTCCAGCTCCCCAACACTTCTCTTCCCTCCAGGTAGCCACCCATACGACCAATGCTGAGAGAGAGTAACCTGAGCTACCATCGCCAACACCACCACCTGCACGACCGTTCTGCTGCTAAGATCCATGGGAGCTAGAAAGAAAGCTAATCAAATACAAGCTACATTTGATAGTAAAAAATAAGGTATTTTTACACCAAAGATACGTTTGGGATTGTATTGCAAAGATTACCTATTGAATATGTACATAGTACAGTATATATGAACTACCCACAAATGCACATTAGTTAAACATTTTAAATATGAATCACATACCGTCTCCGTTCTGTGTATTCCTTCCTACAGTGTGGTGGGAATAATCATGGGTCCCTTTTAAAGGGGTCGTTAGACATGGAACAGTCTGTGTCATCAGGATTATAATCCCTACTCCACAGGTGTGAAATTCTAAGTGCCTAATGGACACTTAATGTCACTAACGGGACCTGCTTAGTGCATAAGCTTCAAACTGCATTCGATGGAAACAAACATTCAGAATGTGTTGAGGTGAAGTCAGTGTACATATTCTAAAATATGTCATGTTTGTAAATCAAACAGAACTAAAAAAAAGTGACTTTTATACCCATGTTTTGTATCATTTAAAAATATTCAGAAATGAATGGCCAATTAGTTTATTTTCAATGCATTTATTGCGACCAGCATTTACAAATAAAATGTCAACTTCATACAGACTTATGATGAGATATACAGGAACAAGATGCTTGAGCACTACATTAGGCTTCAATTTCATACTCTGTAAATAAGACTGATTCTAAATGTTCTGTACTGTATGAAGACCCTTATACGATTACATAATCCTTACACTTGTCTCTTTACCTAACAGGCTATGAATCCATAAACGTACCTTTACCATGAAAAGGATAGCCCTGTAGAGTGCCTTGACACTTAATAACTGGGTAACCAGGTCATTTAAACTCTACTTATTCATGATCATGGCTAAAATATAGATTTCATAGTAAAATACAGAACATTGAAATTCAAGAAAATATCTTCCTGAAACTTCCATGAATCAATTGTTATTATCAATAACCCAGTTATTTAGTGATATGAGAGCACCGTGGCTACCAAGTCCTTACCAAGAGGAAATTGCTGCCGGTCTCTAAATTACACTTTTCTATTTGAGAACTCTATACATTCAATACACATTTTGGGGGGTATATTGATATTATAATCCTTTGCCTTAATCCCAATCATGTTTATGTTTTATACACTATAAGGACATCATGAAAATCAACATATTCTCCCTTTTTAGGTTAGTCTTGAAAAACATAAAACAATCTGCTGCCTTAGCTATGTATATTTGAAGTTGAAGTCACTTGGTGACAATTTTAACTTGATCAGAATGCTTTTCTAATCTTTGTATGGCACTGCTTCATTCAAACATCAAATGCTGAAATGGTAGGTCCAATATAGTTTTTAAAAAGTTGCTGTTTGAAACAGATGGCAATTCAAAGTTGTCCAAATTGATTGTTTTCCATTGGATACTCAATATACTGTTGATATGAGGAAACAGACAAAATACACAGCAAATATTGAATGCTAATTTGTTAAGTCACTTTTCACTTGAAAGGTCAGTTATACAATGACAAACTCTCTTGACAAGTTGTGTATTTTTACAACAGCAGGTTTTTTTGTAAAATCTGTGGAGTTCTACAGTATGTGCCATGGCTACAGTACAGACCACAGGCAACAAAAGGCAATCTCATGGTCATTTTTTCAACATAAACCTCAATAAAACTCAAAATGTACTTTAAATTCTACATTATATAAATAGAAAAAGATTATATGCATAACTTAATTAATACATACAGTATATACATAATGTTAACATAATAACATACTTTTCAGTATTGTCTTACGTCCGAGGACCTTTTCAATTAAACCCTTCACACCGGTTTTGGTCTTAGGTTTTCAATTTAAAATAGTTTACATACAAATGCTGAGGAGAAAATAATCCATTTTCATTTGGGCTCTTTTTAACAAACAAACAGACAAGCAAACATATACAGGTAACTGCCAAAATGAAGGAAACACCAACATAAAGTGTTTTAATAGGGCATTGGGCCACCACGAGCCAGAAAAGGCTTTAATGGAACTACAACATTCTTCCACGAGAAATTCCATAATTTGGTGTTTTGTTGATGGTGGTGGAAAACGCCATCTCAGGCATCACTCCAGAATCTCCCATAAATTAAATTGGGTCGAGATCTGGTGACTGAGAAGGCCATAGCATATGGCTTACATTGTTTTCATGCTCATCAAACAATTCGGTGACCACCGATGCCCTGTGGATGGGGGCATTGTCATCCTATCGGGGCATAGCCATAGTAGCCAAAATAATGGATGAAAATAATGGCCTGCCCAGCATTTTTATACATGACCCTAAACATGATGGGGTATTAATTGCTTAATTTCTCAGGAACCACACCTGTATGAAAGCACCTGCTTTCAATATACTATGTATCCATTTCATTATTTTGTCAGTTACCTGTATAATAAAATATGGTACAATATGTTTAGTACTGTGGGTAAGTGCAAAGTGTAAAACGAGCTTGAAAGAGCTTAGAAAAGAAGGTTCTGACAAAATTGCATATGTTACGTGGAAATATACATGGGTATATAGCAGATATTGTCATTTGAAATTGGCATAGTCTGAGAAAATGTCAACAAAATCTTGAACCACTCTGTAGCAGAAGTCATATTGTTCCTGAAACGACAAACATAATACACAACACGACCATAAATCACTTGGCAAACCACTATTTTAACAAAGCATCATTGTCAATCTTTTGAAGATCATTTGAATGCATTTAATCTCTCTCTCTTTTCATTAATGCAGGCTACCATCATGCATTACATCTCTATGACGAAATGGTATCCTACCATGATAAACAATATGTTTATACTACAATATGCAATACCTACCACGGTCTGAACCATATGTGGTCTCTTCATACGTAAGCTCTTGACTGTCTGAAAAACGTCCAGTAGGCCTTCTGCTTTCACCCGCTCCAGAATGTTACTCAGGGCGATGAATGTACCGGTCCGACCGGCACCAGCACTGAGGAATAAACCCAGGACAGAACCATCAGCATCTACAGCCACAGATACGTTTGCTCTAAAGCCAAGCAACTACCATTAGAGGGCCTTGAATATATGCTTAGAACTGAACGGGAGTCATGGAGTGTACTACGTTCTGTACATTGTCAGGGGTCTACCAGTTTGCCGTCATGGTGATTGCGTTTCATTGAGCGCCAAAGCAATGCACCGATTTTACAACATTCTATGTCTTTTACAGTACTGGATTTCCTTAGTGCTCAACAACACAGGTATGTTGTCTTGTAAGTGGTTGATAGGAGAAATCTCTAACAGTAGAGTTCATGGATCTACAGCTTCCCAGTCTGCCATTTCCCTAGCCCTAGGGCTATACTGCGAAACCTACAGCTTACCCCAGTATTTCCCATTTGAATTGAAAACAATTAGCTGGAGAAAAGGTGACCTTTGACTAATAGTACTAAATAACGCTAACACTAACGCGTCTGGTAGCTCTTTCACTATTGTTGGATTGAGTTAGTGTTTACAATGCCGGTGAGAGAGAGAGGAGAGAGAGGGGGGTTGTAATGGGAAAGCCCCCATTCCCAGCGGAGGAGAAAAAGTCCCTCTTTAGACAGGCCCTGACGATGAAGGTATATGAGAGAGTGAAGACACCATTTCCTGTCGTTAGCTCATTCGATCAGATTAATCAAAGCAGGAGTCGTAGGAGTTTTGACTTTGAGAGGTTTTAATTGACTGTGAATCAGTGGATTGGATCGATCCCAGCGGGCCGTGCTGCATTAGAAGTACTTCACCTGGAGCTACGTACATTCTGATCAGAGCTTTCACAGCAAAGTCTTTATAAAGAGTTGGACTGTAGAACAGAGTCTACAAATGCTAAATGTACTGTTTCATGTATTGAAATCAAAAGTGTAAAATGTAATCTATATTCTTTGAAACATAATTTTGTGTTTGGTATGATAATAATATTTTATGTCAGGAAAAAAAGGTCAGTTGAAATATGAGTAATAGGGAGTGTTTTTTGGCTCCCAGATTTGGTTTGTACTTACAGTACCTGTTCCTTACCTGCAGTGTACTATAATAGGGTGGTTTCCAGACTGTTGTTGCTGTCTCTGCACCGAAGCAATGATGTCGATCATTCCCTTTCCCTCTGCCGGTATTCCGATCTCAGGCCAGCCGTGGAAATGAAAGTGCCTGACGTGCCGTGACTGCTTTTCCTGGTGACGGGAAACATGTGTTTCATCATTACATACATTGGTACACCTCATAATGAAAAATAGACATAACAGTTACTTGACATAGTTCACTTCAAGATAAGACACAAATTGAGATAACAGAATGCCATTAATTAGAGGACCAGACCCAGTCATCCACAAGGACAAAAATGACTTACATCACAAATAATATATTTAAAATACATATCAGGAAGCTCAAGTAAATGCTTGTTTATGTGAAGGAAACTCACTGGTCCATATGTGAGCACCATGTCCTTTAGAGTGAAAGTGTCACATTGGGCATCCCCCTTCAGCTCCAAAGTGTAGTCTCCAAATGTCACAGTGCCCTCTGCTGGCCAGTACTGGAAACACTTGTCCTGGGGAAAGTGACAGATTGATGTAAGGCAGCTGTGTCAAACATACGGCCCAGGGGTGGGAAAAACGACCTCGATATCCATTGAAATTACTAATAACACATCAAAACTGTGTAGAAATGATAATGGTTTAAAAGAAAAGATAATGATAATGGAACTACATTTATACAGTCATTCTGTCCAGCTTGCTATACCGAGAGTTAATTCGAATTGAAGGCAACGCAGCCATTTTTTTTTTGCGATATCAAATACTTTCTGGTTAAAAATTAAGTACCTTGCTGTGATTGTTTTCAATTAAAATGGTTAAAAAAATAAACAAAATAGCTTCTTACCAAAGAGCAATTTCTCAAGCAAGAACTTTGCTAGGACTGACTGTCGGAGTGGGGAAGAGAAAACTGAAAACTAGCTGAGAGGTTTGGAACTCTTCTTTCTTATTGGTCTATTAACTAATTTAACGCCTGTTGATGTCAGGGAGGCCAAAACGCCATCCCACCAAAACAGACTGAAATTTCAGCTCTTACACTAAAAGGGCATTATCATCATTTTCATAATGTCACAGTGTTATTCCCACCTCATAGTGTGGAAATATGCATAGAGTGTACAAAATAGGAAGGAAGGAGGAATAGCTGCTCTTTCCACGACAGACTGACCAGGTGAAAGCTATAATCCCTTATTGATGTCACTTGTTAAATACACAATCAGTGTAGATGAAGGGGAGGAGACAGGTTAAAGAAGGATTGAGTGTACCAAACATTAGAAACACCATCAAGACTATTGAACATTTTAGACAAATTATCTTTCTAAGAGGGACCCCCTTCAAGCTAATGAGCAGTCATTCTGACTGCAACATTCTAACAGTGTAATTAATATGTTCCATATATGCTATTGCAAAAATAATACTTTGGTTGTGTTTATGAAAGTCGTAGGTAACATTAGAATACAAAAATGTCAAATAACACAAACGCATTTTCATTAGTTTATGATACTGTAAGATATACAGTGCATTCGGAAAGTATTCAGACCCCTTGACTTTTTCCATATTTTGTTATATTACAGCCTTGTTCTAAAATCGATTAAATAGTTGTTTCCCCTCATCAATCTACACACAATTCCCCATAATGACAAACCGAAAAACATTTTTTTTTTTTTTTTGTGTAAATTTATAAAAAAACCCAAAATGAAATATCTTATTTACATAAGTATTCAGACCCTTTGCAATGAGACTCGAAATTTAGGTTACAAATGTGCAACATTTTCTAAAAAACAGTTTTTTCTTTGACATTATGGGGTATTGTGTGTAGATATAATGTAAAAATGCATTACCTTTAATGAGGCATGAACAAAACCAGTGCCAAATCACTTGTCCAAAATAGCCTCCAGCGAGCGAAACAGCGCCCCTCTGTTTTAGTATGTGTAGCCCATGTATCTGATGCAGTCTGGCTAAAAATATACCAACATCATACTCTTTTAGTCCAGACAGCATCAGATATATGGGCTACACATACTGCGACAGAGGGGCGCTGTTTCGCTTGCAAGGATCCTTTATCTGAGATTGATGTCTTTCTGTCAGCTAGTGTCTCTGTCAAATAAATAATCAATATTGAAATATTTTATAGACGGGCAAGGAGGTACGGTTGGGCGGGCCAGGACCCCTAAGGCCCGCCCAATAAGGCCAGCCCTGGCGCGACACTTACACCACAAGAAAGAGAAGAAAGATATATCGTGTGAGTATCTTTCTCTTGACACATTTGTTGAATTATGCACGAGAACGTGACAAAAACAGTAATGAATCATTAATGAGGCAGTCTAGACAGCGCAGGTGAGTGCAGGTAGGCCTAGACAGAGGAGGTTTTTGGTGGTTTCAGCCCTGTTCCACTCCTTGCATGCAAATACACCCAATATATACACCAAGTATACGAAACATTAGGAATAGCTGCTCTTTCCATGACCAGGCGAATCCAGGTGAAATCCCTGATCCCTTATTGATGTCACTTGTTAAATCTACTTCAATCAGTGTAGATGTAGGGGAGGAGACAGGTTAAAGAAGGATTTTTAAGAATTGAGACAATTGAGACACGGATTGTGTATGTGTGCCATTCAGAGGGTGAATGGGCAATACAAAAGATTTAAGTGCCTTTGAACGGGGTATGGTAGTAGACACACCGGTTTGTGTCAAGAACTGCAAAAGTGCTGGGTTTTTCACACTCAACAGAACACCCAAAGGACATCCAGCCAACTTGATACAACTGTGGGAAGTATTGGAGTCAACATGGACCAGCATTCCTGGGGAACACTTTTGACAGCTTGTAGAGTCCAATACCCAATGCATTGAGGCTGTTCTGAGGGCAAAATGGGGGTTGCAACTCAATATTAGGAAAGTGCTCCTAATGTTTGGTATACTCAATTTACAGTATATGCAAATGAGGCACATAATTCTTTATTTTATCCCAAAGTACAACAAAATACCTGATATACTAAGAAAATGTATGTACGTATATATGGGTGCATTAGAATACTTTTTTTTTTTTTTACATTTTACAATACATTTAATACCTGAATTCCCACTAAAATGCCTTGTCAGTACAATGTTTTATGTGCTATATTTCTGTCAATATCTGATGGATTCGAAAAGTTTTGAGTTTCTTGCATTTATCAGAATTCTATTTTATACCTTTTAACAATTTCTATGACCGTTGCTAAAGTAAAACACAGCTTTTAATGATTAGGTTGCAGTTAGCTTTTGCCACAGTGGGGTCCGTACCTGTTCCCTCTCCTTGAGTTCAGTGAGCATGACGATAGAGTGACACCCGTACTCCCATACCATCCTCCAGAAATCCTCCACCGTGTGGGATAGGGGACCCTGGGTAGCGATGAAGTAGTCCTTCTGCCTGTAGCCCTGGAAAATAACATACTGTTTAGCGCATCATATCCTTACATAAAGGGCTCTGGAGAAAGTTTTGACTTAAAAGTCTTAAATGTGCTCAGTAAATACTTACATCAATAAATGATGCATTGATGTAGTCTGTGAACTCTTGGCCCCTTTTCATTGATAATATAACCCGGTTGAAGTCATCTGTGTTCAAGCAAATAACTTAACAACTTACTTTATTTCCAACAATAGGTCAATTATTTGTGTCATTTAACTACAGTAAATTCATTACAAAAGTAAAACTACTTCAGAGAGCTAACTTAAGCTAACTTAAGTTCCTAGGTCTAAAATGTATTCACATCAAGCATCAATGCAACACTAAGAGTTTGATGGTGGTAGGGTTGTGATGTATTATTGAAATGAGTATTCCTTACATGGAATGATCTGAAGCACACGGTTTTTCTTCATGTTTGCAGGAAGGTTTCCAATCCTCATGTTCTCCTTCATTATGCGTACATTGGTCAGTTTCTGAGGAGAGGATTGAATGTGACTATAACTGTGAGACAACTTAGGAAATTAGAGAAACGTGTGTGACTGGGACTTACCCTGAACTCTTCCTCTAGGCCCAGCCTGTCGAGGGGTGTTCTGGTGTTGTGGAGTTTCTGCAGGTGGCCTTCCAGAGAGGACACATCCAGCTCTGTGTCCCCATACATATAATACTCCAACAGAGCCTGGTAGATGAACGAGTACTGCATCTGAAAGAGAGACAGAGGGAGAGATGGGGTAAATGCGGCATCTTTGCATTTTTTTGGGCTGCAGTAACACATTGAACTGTCAGGGAACGCTTACATCGGTCTGGACGAGTTGAGAGCGTTGCTCCCGTATTCTGGTCACAAACCCAAAGACATCCAGCCTCTGCTCTACATGCATCATGTCAATCATGCCGTCTATGACGATGAACGTCCCAGTCCTTCCTACCCCAGCACTGGGGTAAGACAACAGACAGAAGAAAAGAGTGACCCTTACATTGTCATAGACCTCTGAGGAAAGTTAGATAATTCAATTCAAAGCGAATGCACTGTATTTCTGCCACAGGAATGTTGATTGTGGTATGGCATAAAACATGCTAAATTGCTACGTCCACAAGCCAACAAGATCCACAGTGTTTTAAGGGCCAGTGACAGAGACAGCAGTCAGGGATGCCAGCTTAGGGTGTTGGAGACCAATCAATGAGGCCCATTCAGAAAGCAAAGCCCCAATGCCAACACCTGCTTCAACAGTTGTTCCTGCAAGTCTCTGACTTCAGTGGTGTGGTAGTTTCATTTTACATGGCACACACATTGAAATTCCAGCCAATACAAAATAAAGGGGAGACACCGCGATGGGTAAACTATGACATTATGATTGTGTTAAGTTATACATGTCATAAGGTACTAAATTAACTACTATAGCCTTCATTGAGCACAGCTTGTAGACAGGAGTTTCCTGTTAGAATCCCCAGTCTCCTTTCCTGGTTCAGTACCTGCAGTGCACCACGACGGGTCCTGCATAGGATGGGTTGACTGTCTTCACCTTCTTGAGGAACTTGAGCATGCCGATAGGGGAGAAGGGCACCCCAAAGTCTGGCCAGCTGGTGAAGTGGAGCTGGGTGACCAAGCGGGGGGCCCTTGGGCCATCACTCCCCTGCTGTTTACAACAACAGGAAAACACATTCACCATTTAGAAAATATCCTGTAAATGTCACAGGGTTTCTCACATCATGTATTTCAAAGTGAGGGATCCTGTGCAGTTGTCACGTAGGCACATACAATGATACTTACATATTGTACACAGAACTTGCGGATGGTGTAGTCCACCAGTACAGTAAAGTCCTCTACTGCCACCCTCACATTCCCATACATCCAACAGCCCTGGTCTGGCCAGTACTGGTAACACTTGTCCTGAAGATAGGCAAAATGGATTCAGCAAAGCAAAAAAAAGACAAACTATCATTCACTAATGTGAATGGCATAGACTTTTAGCTCTATTTATAGGTGATAGATGTGACATAGGTGATTGTCTGTCAGTCAATAAGTTCATCACTCCGGTCACTCTGGTCTTCTAGACCGTTAATGAGAGTCTCAGTCTAATTATAATCAAGCCTTGGACAACTTCATCAACAATGATTTAGTTATTGATCCCTCATCTCTGTTTGGTGCAGCTAACCCCTCTGTTTGGTTCTTTATTGATCAGCCCCTTGAGGTTCAATAAAATGTGACACATTGTATGGATTCGGAAAGTTAGCAAAGGGTCAAATCAATTACACTCATGACCTTGAGGTATGAAAAGACAAGAAAGAGCCTAGCAAAGGCTCTTAAGAACATCCAGGACGTTGAATGGTCAAATCATTCCACATGAGATCCCATTAGCAAATCTGAAGACATTCTTTACTGGTTGTATAAGCAGATAAGGGAGCAGCCAAAGTGAGAGACCTCTTTTCTCTCTTTCAGATTAGTGAGCATCACTATAGTAGCAGTCTTCTGTTCCCAAACCATCCGCCAGAAGTCAGCCACAGTGTTGTGCATTGGTCCTATGGAAAAGAGAGAGTGACACTTACTAAACAGATGTAAGTGGATACATACTAGCTATACAGTAGGCCTATGGTGCTAGAAAATTGTATTTCAAATCAGTAATCCTCTAGTAGTATAGTATTTTGCACAAATGGTTGTACAAAGTTATATTTACCTTGAGCTGCAATGAATTTGTTCTTCTCTTTATAACCCTGGTGAAAAATAAAATGTATTTTGCTAAGTTTATTAGACCGTAGTAAGAAAGGACGTTATACTGGATGCATTGAAATGATCCATAATGGGATGGAATGAAATACATAGTAAATATCAACAACTCACATCTATGTATGAGGCATTTATGTAGTCCGTACAAGAATGTCCATCTATTTGAGTTAACAACACTCTGGAATGGTCATCTGTTGAAAATGTAAGAAAGAGACAAAATTATTTAATTACGTTATCAAACTCCTTTATCTCAAAAAAGTTCAAGCTACTCTTAAAGGGTTATTCCACAACTTTTCAACCAAATTCTCATTATCTCCAGCACAATACCAGTGTCTACAAGTTAAAAAGTTCTACCCGATGACATCAGCAAGAAAATACCCTCCCACTGGCTAGAAATTCATTGCAGGTTTAGAAAATCACTGTTTTTCTTACTTTTAATCCTACCATGTGATGTCACGGAGAAACATTTTTTAGGAGCTTTCTTCTTAATGTTTTTAACCACAGATACCATAGAAACGCGTCGTTTTCACATATGTTTTTGAGATAAGGAATAGGAAGTTGAAAAGTGGCGGAATAGCCCTTTAAGTGGGTTTAAATGGTTGCAAAATGTATTCTCGTAACAATTCCATCACTCACATGGTAGGATGTTTGGATATCTGTTCTTGTCTCTGTTGATCTCCCTGCTAGCCTCCTCAAAGGAGCCGTGGTGGTAGCCACAGGGCAGTGACTACAAAGACAGCAAAAACACAGGGGGTCAAACTATGAAACCATTCATGAAGCCTTCATATATGCAGTAATATGTAACAGCATAAAGAAGTAGAAACTCTACATGACAGTATTAGCGTTTCACTATGCGTATATATGAAAAGGAGCCTACATTGAACTCCTCTCTGAAAAGCTTGCAGTCGTCTGCCGAGCGTATTCGGAACTCGTCCTCCAGCGAGTCCAGGGGGATGGGGAAGTACCTCTTGGATGGAGAGGGGGATCGTGGGAGGAGGACCACTGTCTGCTCTCCTGTGTGAAACAAAAACATTGGAACGTAAATGTGTTTACATTCAGTACAAGAATTGTGAAATAAATAAATAAATACTTTTCGGCTTCTTTCTTTTTAGAGACAGAACCAGATCACCTCACCTCAAACCTCAAGAGCATCTGCTAAATGACTCAAATATAAACAATGATCAGGTGACCACAAGGAGGGTGACCTCATACAAGAGACGTATATAAACAACTGTCAACTCTTCCCTCTTACATCACTTCCTCAACATTGTACTTTACATGTGAAAGTTACATTAATTACAAGGTTAGAAAGTTGCAAGGAATTTTGCTTCAACTGTGGCAATTGTAGACTGTGAATCTTATCATTTAGACTTGTTGGTTCATGTCTTCACAGCTCTCAATACCAGCATACACCAACAGTAGGATATCTCTACAAAATACACTTTCTGTTTTGATTGTGTTGACTTATCTAGAGTACAGATTAAATCCGTAAGGAAATTCAAGAAGGACTATTGTACACACACAACATAAGGCTTGCATCACATCACACAACACATACTCAATGCTTCAAATGAAATATTGTATACATAAGATGTACTGTACGTGTCAAAGCATTTCGCTACACCCGCAATAACATCTGCTAAATATGTGTATGTGACCAATACAATTTGATTTGATTTGAACAATGCAACATAATGAAGTTGAGACATACCTTGATCTTCCAAGAAGCCATTTGGAGTCTTCTGAGAGACAAGAGCCTTCCTGTGGTTTCTAAACCTAACCACAGAGAAGAGGTAAAGGAAACCAAACAAAAACGTTATCCGACCATAAAAATAACATTTCAGCTCAATAAGTCAGTAGAAATAGAAACCCACCATCTGAACTGAAAGCTGTTCTTTCTCATGAGAAGCAGATAACTCCTCTCTCAGTGGTGAGGATACTAACAGAGTGAGTGAGTGAATGAATGAATGGGTGAGAGCATGGTCTGATATGACCCAGCTAGCCATTTGTTTTCTGTTTTACTGGTAGAGCAGCTGTTGGAACGCACACGCACGCACGCACACGCACACACACACACACACACACACACACACACACACACACAGAGTGGGGGTAGGCTGGGCTGATGATATAAGAAAGGGGTAGGGGTGGGGTTAAGCCATCCAGTTTAGTTTTGTTTACCTGAGGAAGTATACCGTCAGGAGAACGATGATGATGAGAAGAAGAGAGATCAGTGTAAAGGGAAGAACATGGGCACCCTGGGGGGTGGAGTTTTCTGGGAAACAAAGATACACACATTCTTTTGTATACTACATATACAACAAGTGTCGTCAATATTTACATATCTACATGCAACCATTTTAATACATAATTGAGCTATTGATCTACCAATTGTTTAAAGTTATGATCAAGTTAATTAATGCTGAATGTTCTGTTTAATTCCATATTCGTATGGAAGTTAGTTACCTGAAGTCTGGTTCTCATGAGAGGAGTTATTCAAGGTTATTGTAGTTGCGATCAGAAACAACACCATTGTGACTGTGGAGATAAACAGAACATGAGTGAATACATAATTCTAAAATAAAATACATTAGTTGTGATGCTTCCTAAAATCCACTAGAGGGCGTCCAAGATACAAGCAAATCCTGGCCTGGTGATGACACAGTGTTGTCTGTGAAAATAAGGGGATGATGTCAGGCCCTCTGACTGTATGATTGTGTAACTCCTAGCAGTATGGTGCATCTCCTCTGACCTCACATCCCTAAAATACACATACCAAGGTAACAGGAAGCACTATCTCAGAGATGGCAGAAATCAGATCCACTGTAGTCCTAGACAGACTGGAGCAAAGCTAAACATAAGCTCAAGGGATGTGCATCTCACATTGCAGTCACACACAGAGATAAATAGCAATGAAAAGTGCTTGGATAAGTGAAAACAGAGAAAAATATATTTTTCCAGAACGATGAAGAGGAATGAAGGAAACTCCTGGTCCCATTGAGTAGCATTATAAAGCCTGAAGCCATTACAAGGATCCATAGGCACTTTAACTAAAAATGGAGAGTTTGATATATGAAACACGTGGGTCTAAGAAGAAAAAAAAAGGATCCCACATGAAGAAGAAGAAGCCGAGAGGACAAGGCCATCTGTTTTGAGCCATATTGAGCCAATAATCTTCACCCTGCTTCAAACTGATAGCTTGAAATTATAGCTGTCAGGTTATAGTGATCATGGCTTTATTTTCTCTATTTGATCACTATAACCTGCATTGCATCTCACTCACAAACCATGCATTTCTTCCTCTCTGTAGCCTGTGTCTTGCAGGCAGCCTATGAGTCCAAAAACGAACTGGGCAAATCAGATATTGCCCAGTGTTTCATCCATGTGCTGACTTGAGAGCATCACTTTATTCTCCATTACATGTCTCCTTAACCTTAGAAAAAGCTGTTTTTCATAAACATAATCATTCATACTGCAAATCTAGTAGCTTCACTAGAAGTGGGTCATCCTGAAAGGCCTAGTTCATGACTTTCTGGAAACATGTATGCCTCTCTCTCGCTTTCACACACACACACACACACACACACACACACACACACACACACACACACACGCACACACACAAACACACACACAGCAAAGGGGCATGTACTGCATATGTGCCACAATATGTTGAAGGTGACCAATCTCTCCCCAGTGTTAACAAGCTGACAGTGTCAACACCTGCTCCCAGCAGAACTCTCTGGGCAAAAACACATTCACTCACAGTGTTGGCATTGCACCATACTGAGCTACACACAACATTAACCATGAAGGCATCAATGATTCTGCCATTCCTATATAGCCCAACACTGCATATCACACTGTTTAGGTACATACAGTGGGGCAAAAAAGTATTTAGTCAGCCACCAATTGTGCAAGTTCTCCCACTTAAAAAGATGAGAGAGGCCTGTAATTTTCATCATAGGTACACTTCAACTATGAGAGACAAAATGAGAAAAAAAAATCCAGAAAATCACATTGTAGGATTTTTAATGAATTTATTTGCAAATTATGGTGGAAATTAAGTATTTGGTCAATAACAAAAGTTTCTCAATACTTTGTTATATACCCTTTGTTGGCAATGACAGAGGTCAAACGTTTTCTGTCTTCACAAGGTTTTCACACACTGTTGCTGGTATTTTGGCCCATTCCTCCATGCAGATCTCCTCTAGAGCAGTGATGTTTCGGGGCTGTCGCTGGGCAACACGGACTTTCAACAAAGATTTTCTATGGGGTTGAGATCTGGAGACTGGCTAGGCCACTCCAGGACCTTGAAATGCTTCTTACGAAGCCACTCCTTCGTTGCCCGGGCGGTGTGTTTGGGATCATTGTCATGCTGAAAGACCCAGCCACGTTTCATCTTCAATGCCCTTGCTGATGGAAGGTTTTCACTCAAAATCTCACGATACATGGCCCCATTCATTCTTTCCTTTACACGGATCAGTCGTCCTGGTCCCTTTGCATAAAAACAGCCCCAAAGCATGATGTTTCCACCACCATGCTTCACAGTAGGTATGGTGTTCTTTGGATGCAACTCAGCATTCTTTCTCCTCCAAACACGACGAGTTGAGTTTTTACCAAAAAGTTCTATTTTGGTTTCATCTGACCATATGACATTCTCCCAATCCTCTTCTGGATCATCCAAATGCTCTCTAGCAAACTTCAGACGGGCCTGGACATTTACTGGCTTAAGCAGGGGGACACGTCTGGCATTGCAGGATTTGAGTCCCTGGCGGGGTAGTGTGTTACTGATGGTAGCCTTTGTTACTTTGGTCCCAGCTCTCTGCAGGTCATTCACTAGTTCCCCCCGTGTGGTTCTGGGATTTCTGCTCACCGTTCTTGTGATCATTTTGACCCCACAGGGTGAGCTCTTGCGTGGAGCCCCAGATCGAGGGAGATTATCAGTGGTCTTGTATGTCTTCCATTTCCTAATAATTTCTCCCACAGTTGATTTCTTCACACCAAGCTGCTTACCTTTTGCAGATTCAGTCTTCCCAGCCTGGTGCAGGTCTACAATTTTGTTTCTGGTGTCCTTTGACAGCTCTTTGGTCTTGGCCATAGTGGAGTTTGGAGTGTGACTGTTTGAGGTTGTGGACAGGTGTCTTTTATACTGATAACAAGTTCAAACAGGTGCCATTAATACAGGTAACGAGTGGAGGACAGAGGAGCCTCTTAAAGAAGAAGTTACAGGTCTGTGAGAGACAGAAATCGTGCTGTTTGTAGGTGACCAAATACTTATTTTCCACCATAATTTGCTAATAAATTCATTAAAAATCCTACAATGTGATTTTCTGTAGTGTACCTATGATGAAAATTACAGGCCTCTCTCATCTTTTTAAGTGGGAGAACATGCACAATTGGTGGCTGACTAAATACTTTTTTGCCCCACTGTATAGGTTTCCTTCCTGCACTGCAGTCTTTCAGTTTGCCAGATTGCATGTTTGATTTAATTCTGCTCTGTTATAAAACAGGTTTGGGCTATGGCTGGATGACTGGGAAAGGAGGGCAAAGCATGTGTTTACTTCATTTAAATCATTTAACCCAGCAGTCCTTCTCAGTGCTATCAAAAGCATGTTAAGAGTTGGACTCAAAACTACAATGTAATTATTCTTGCTGATTATAAAAGTGAATTCAATGAGACTGCCTCAATGGTATTTAGCGTGCTGCAGTAGCAATTCTCAAGCATTGCATGATATGTTATTACCATAATCCAAAACGCATTTAACTAATGAGGATCTCTCCATGCAGATAATGTTATTAATACATAATTATTACAACATAATAATTTATAAAAATATTAATAGATGTACAGTCATGTGAAAAAGTAAGTACACCCCTTGGAAAGTTCTTTTTTTTATTTATATCATAAAGTAACTAAATAAGTGAATGGTATTTATAAAATAATATGCAGTATGTGGAGAAAATGATAGCTGTAACCCAAGAAGGAAGAGCTCGTTCTCACCTCAACTCTCACATGCAAACATAAGTGAGCATGACAGACCCTGAGAAAAATGCTTGCAATTAAAAATAGCATGCTCATACAAATGCATCTTTCTCTACAGAAGACTTGTAACCTTATAATTCATACAATTTTGAAGTAAAATTTTAATAAATGTCTCTAAATGAACAAAATCTAAAAAGGGTACTTTTGAGATATTTATATTACAATATTTTTATAGCGAATAAATTCATGTAAAAGCATATCAAACATACTTACTCCCAAGTTTCAAAATGATAATTTCCATAAAATACCCCAAAATATATTCTGGCCTTCCTGGCGTGGAATTACCCAGAACATTCATTTATATTTAAGTCATATTTTACAATTGAAGTCGGAAGTTTACATACACTTAGTTTGAAGTCATTAAAATTCATTTTTCAACCACTCCACAGATTTCATGTTAACAAACTATAGTTCTGGCAAGTCGGGTAGGACATCTCCCTGTGCATGACACAAGTAATTCTTCCAACAATTGTTTACAGAGAGATTTTTCACTTATAATTCACTATATCACAGTTCCAGTGGGTCAGACATTTACATACACTAAGTTGACTGTGCCTTTAAAGAGCTTGGAAAATTCCAGAAAATTATGTCATGGCTTTAGAAGCTTCTGATAGGCTAATTAACATGATTTGAGTCAATTGGAGGTGTACCTGTGGATGTATTTCAAGGCCTAACTTCAAACTCAGTGCCTCTTTGCTTGACATCATGGGAAAATCAAAAGAAATCAGCCAAGACCTCAAAAAGAAATGTAGACCTCCACAATTCTGGTTCATTTTTGGGAGCAATTTCCAAACGCCTGAAGGTACCACGCTCATCTGTACAAACAATAGTACGCAAGTACGCAATAGACACGCAGCTGTCAATTATGTGGATATATTGAAGCAACATCTCAAGACATCAGTCAGGAAGTTGAAGCTTGGTCGCAAATGGGTCTTCCAAATGGACTTTGACCCCAAGCATACTTCCAAAGTTGTGGCAAAATGGCTTAAGGACAACAAAGTCAAGGTATTGGAGTGGCCATCACAAAGCCCTGACCTCAATCCTATAGAACATTTGTGAGCAGAACTGAAAAAGCGTGTGTGAGCAAGGAGGCCTACAAACCTGACTCAGTTACACCAGTTGTCAGGAGGAATGAAAAAAAAAAAAGATTCACCCAACTTATTGTGGGAAGCTTGTGGAAGGCTACCCGAAACGTTTGACCCAAGTTAAACAATTTAAAGGCAATGCTACCAAATACTAATTCAGTGTATGTAAACTTCTGACCCACGGGGAATATGTTGAAAGAAATAAAAGCTGAAATAAATAATTCTCTTTACTATTATTCTGACATTTCACATTCTTAAAATAAAGTGGTGATCCTAACTGACCTAAGACAGGGAATTTTTTATTGGATTAAATGTCAGGAATTGTGAAAAACTGAGTTTAAATATATTTGGCTAAGATGTATGTGAACTTCCGTCTTCAACTATCTAATTCGTTATGGACGGCCAATGACCAGCTAAGCTGTGCAACAATTGTTTCTGTACATTTGTACTATGGCCATATGTACAGTATGTGCTTCAAATTATGTGAAAGTAACCGTTTAAATGTGATGAATCCACTCTGATCTAGTTTGACTTTCAGACATACTGATGGTTATAGGTAGGTCAATATTAATCCCAGCCATAACTCTGAGTGGAAAATCCTATTTTTCATCATTACTTTACTCCAGGAAGCCCTGAAAAGCTATTACACGTCTGCAAACCTGCACACACACGGATAACTGAATGGAGTGTTCATCTGACGAAGACGATGCATTGAACCCCCGAATTGCACATGACTAGGGCTGTTGCGGTGACCGTGTTACCGCCACACCGACGGTCACGAGTCATGAGCGCAGTCAAATCCCACATGACCGTTTAGTCATGGTAATTAGGCTTCTCCAAGCTCTGATGCTGCTGCTGGTCATTAGTAGCCTACCAAACTTGCTAACTGCCTGGTACTCATAACTCTATTGTCCCTCGAATCACTCTGATATCAATGCAAATGTATTCAAAAATCGAATCAAACACTTCATGAGAGCCCATGAGCGAAACATTTCTCTAGGCTATGCAATTGCGGGAGAAAACAGAGTGATGGCCGACCCTGTGTGTTCCTATCACTTTGTGGACAAGAAGAGTGAAGAGCATCCTTTCCCTGAGAAGTGGCTGGGCTATGATGCTCCAGTACAGACCACAAGGCGACATCTTATCAGGACATCAACACATACAGGTAGCTGTTAGCTAGCTGCTACTCACTAGCTATCGTCACAGATTGGTGTCCTGAATATGGCAGAAGTTAGAAGGAGGCCTACAAACCTGACTCAGTTACACCAGTTCTGTCAGGAGGAATGAAAAAAAAATATATATTCACCCAACTTATTGTGGGAAGCTTGTGGAAGGCTACCCGAAACGTTTGACCCAAGTTAAACAATTTAAAGGCAATGCTACCAAATACTAATTCAGTGTATGTAAACTTCTGACCCACGGGGAATATGATGAAAGAAATAAAAGCTGAAATAAATAATTCTCTTTACTATTATTCTGACATTTCACATTCTTAAAATAAAGTGGTGATCCTAACTGACCTAAGACAGGGAATTTTTTTATTGGATTAAATGTCAGGAATTGTGAAAAACTGAGTTTAAATATATTTGGCTAAGATGTATGTGAACTTCCGTCTTCAACTATCTAATTCGTTATGGACGGCCAATGACCAGCTAAGCTGTGCAACAATTGTTTCTGTACATTTGTACTATGGCCATATGTACAGTATGTGCTTCAAATTATGTGAAAGTAACCGTTTAAATGTGATGAATCCACTCTGATCTAGTTTGACTTTCAGACATACTGATGGTTATAGGTAGGTCAATATTAATCCCAGCCATAACTCTGAGTGGAAAATCCTATTTTTCATCATTACTTTACTCCAGGAAGCCCTGAAAAGCTATTACACGTCTGCAAACCTGCACACACACGGATAACTGAATGGAGTGTTCATCTGACGAAGACGATGCATTGAACCCCCGAATTGCACATGACTAGGGCTGTTGCGGTGACCGTATTACCGCCACACCGACGGTCACGAGTCATGAGCGCAGTCAAATCCCACATGACCGTTTAGTCATGGTAATTAGGCTTCTCCAAGCTCTGATGCTGCTGCTGGTCATTAGTAGCCTACCAAACTTGCTAACTGCCTGGTACTCATAACTCTATTGTCCCTCGAATCACTCTGATATCAATGCAAATGTATTCAAAAATCGAATCAAACACTTCATGAGAGCCCATGAGCGAAACATTTCTCTAGGCTATGCAATTGCGGGAGAAAACAGAGTGATGGCCGACCCTGTGTGTTCCTATCACTTTGTGGACAAGAAGAGTGAAGAGCATCCTTTCCCTGAGAAGTGGCTGGGCTATGATGCTCCAGTACAGACCACAAGGCGACATCTTATCAGGACATCAACACATACAGGTAGCTGTTAGCTAGCTGCTACTCACTAGCTATCGTCACAGATTGGTGTCCTGAATATAGCAGAAGTTAGCTAGCTTAGCTAGTTATGTTACTAGCTACAAGTTGGTAGCCACTCCTAAGTCCTAACATCTGTAGCTACTGTTGCCTAGCTTACTCACTTAGCTGGCTAGCTTGAGGGCAGCCCATCTGATACAGTGTTGCTAGCTAACTAGCCTAGCTACTTAGTCCCTACATTGTTATCTATCCAACATGTTAGCTATCCAACAACTTCTGTCTGCAAATGTCTCCCCCATGCCATGATTATCCCCATCATTGCTGGCATGCCACTGGTGATGCTCATGAAATGTCTAACTAGCTAAATTATTAAACGTTCAAGTGTTTTCTTCAACCCTGACCAGTAGGCTGTCTGTGTATTTTATTGTGTTAAACTTGTAGTCTCTCTTATGTTTGTTTGACAGATGAAGACAACAGTGGTGATGCAGAGTCTGATCTGAGTGTGCCAATGCCACCGCAGCATAAAGATGCTGATACTCAATGGGAGGTTCCAGCACTGACTGATCACAGCTACGTGTCAAGAGAACCAGTCAACAAGCCCACCTGCCACAAACAAAACCCAATGTGGTGGTGCAGAGCCATTGACCCACACCATCCTGAAGAATGATACTAGCTCAGTGTTGCATACTGGCCTTCCTCTTAGTGTTTTCTTTGACCATGTAGCGTTTCTGCAGAAATTCTACATGGCCAACTTCAAAATGCATATCACCGATGAAGCTGAATCTACTCCAGGGTGATCTTGCTGAACACTTTGCTGTGTCCCAGGGAGTAGTGAGCAGAATCCTTTCCTACTGGATTGACACACATGAGGATCTACATTCCATGGCTGCCGAGGGAGACGATCCAGAACACAATGCCTCAGTGTTTCAAAGAGAAGTTCCCCAACACCACTTCGACTGCTCTGAAACCACTCAATCTCAATTCCAGAGGGAAGTCATTGAGCCACTATTGTTAATTTATCCTGCATATGGAGGCAGATGCAGTGACAAGGTTATCACCCAAAACTCTGGCTTCCTGTAATACCTTAGGCCTGGCGATGAAGTTATGGCAGACAGGAACTTCACCAGCCGAGATCTGCTGTGTGAGAGGAAGGTAAACCTTGCCATACCAGTCTTCACTCAGAAAGGAGACTAGCTGTTTGACGAGGATGTCACAAGCACAAGAAGGATAGCTAATGTACGTATACATGTTATCAGGCGACTCAAGGTGTTCAAAATCCTCTCCCAGAATGTTCCCATAAACTTGACGCACAAAATGGACAAAGTCCTTAGAATCTGTACAGATCTTCCATGAGGATGCAGAGTGAGCAGTGAGAATGTTCATACATATGAAATGTAACTTTAGACACTATAATTTCATCCACATGAGATACTGTGTGTATATATAGTTTCCTATTTAATCAGAATCATTTTAATGTTCCTACATTAGAAATGTACTGTAACTTTGCCTGTTCCTGATAATTACAGGCATCCAATAGGTGCTGTTATCATGCCTTCTTCAATGAATTTAAAATACATTTTCTTCAACACCAAAATGTCTCTAACAGACCAAGAGGGAAGACAACTGTTTATGAAGTGCCACAATATTTTCTTAATTTGTGCCCTTGAAAACCAAACACAGAATCAAACTGAAAACACATTTGAAACTCTTAGACATGCCTCCTCGTTCTTCATTTCAAGATGTTAAGTATTAAAGAAAATGTCAACAAAGTGGAATTTCATAATGTTTTTATTAACACCATAATTTGCCAAGAGAAAGATGAATTACAGTATGCTTCATGTTCATGAAGTGCCATATGAAGAGAGCTATACAAAGTACAATACAAATATTCAAAAATCATAAGGAGATATCCGTAAGCATTAGATAAACATGTATGAAGAGAGCTGTACAAGGCAAGATAAAAAAAAATGCTTAGATAATAAGGTAGAGCTGACAGAGAGCTTTACAAGGCACAAAATATATGAACTATTTAAAAACATAGAAGTATTAAGCCCCTAGACACCACATAGATTAACATATTTGGAGCACAGTTAGTCTGCCTGACTGGAACTCATCTACTATCCTTGGCAGCATATGTGCAAAATGCAATGCCTTCAGTTTAGGGATAACACCAGCACAGAACTTCACATCAAAAGGCCCATCAATAAGAACCTGCTCGGATAGAGCCCAGACAAGCAGTTTGCATCTCTCCAGTCCTGTGCAGAACATGCTCATTTGCACCTGCATGTAGGACCCACAGGCTCCATTAGGTTGCGTCTGAGGAACCCCATCCAACAGCTTCACATCGGTGAGTTTGTCAGAGAACAATTCAGTCAGAGACTCACACTTCTTACTCAGAACAGGATATTTGATTCCTAGAAGTTCTTGAGAGTTTAACACTCCATCTGGGCTTGCAGAAAGCCATGGCTCCTTGACACTCACTACCGTGCCTCTACTCTCCAGACTAAACCCGCAGCTCTCCATTCATGTGTAGGCCACCTGCTCATTCTCCTTGCTATATGTGCTTGCTGAGTTCCCATGGAACCTGGGGAAGAGATGCTCCCACACAAAATTGTCCAGATTTGTTGAGGTGTGCACAGGAACCTCTTTGTTGAGCTAGCAGTGAGCCGAAGTTTACGCGCATCATACCACGCATGGGAGGCACCCTGTACTTAAGTGACCTCATCCAAGCTGGCGTATTTACACTCCTCCAGCTTAACATAAACATCATAAAATTACAAGCATTTCTGACACTGCATGTTGATGCCGAAGTTCACCATGAGGCTGCTGTAGCTGTGTGGCTGCTGCTGGAACCTGATGACTGTTTGGGTTAGCTTTGATGCACTTGTGCAGAAGGCTCCCCACTGGAACATTGGCCCCTTCCAAACTCTTCTAAAGTGCGTTGTGGGAGTGGTAAGCAGGAGTTGGAGGTAGAGATGGAGAAGCGTCTGGGGTGCTGTCAGAGAACTCGTCACTTGGTTTGTGACGTTTGAAACAGATCTCACTCGACCTTTTTGGATCTAAATTCCGCTGTTTCCCTGAGTTCCACTGGCATTGCTCATCAGTACAGGACACCCCTGTCAATCCTCTATACACAGCATTCTGCACCTTCAACAAAACACAACTGTTAGAAAAGACAACTACAGTACAGAACACTAGTTTACATGGTGTTCATAGCCGACTAGTTTACACAGTTTCCTTTTAACTAGTAGGTTTAATTTCCTATTTGATTGTAAAACTCCCCTTGATTCTGTACCTACCTCATTACCATTTGAGATTAGACTGATATACTTACACAATGAGCCATTGAAACCAAAAATTGTGTGTGCATGTTGTAATACTTTACGTTATCAGTTCTGGTCAGTGATATAGTATCATCACAATTAGTTAGCTAGCTAAATAACTAGTTAACGCCAAACATATCAGTCATAGAAAGGGTTATGATAAACAAAAAGCCTGCGAGCTAGCTACCTTCCTGTATGACTGCAAGACTTCTCCTGCCCTGCAACACAAGAACACCCTGCAGTCTCCACCGTGCCGACAGATGATACAAGAATCCAGGCAGAATGATGGTGTGTTTTGCTCTGACTGGGCTGGACATCTGCTTTGAGCAACACCAGGTTGTCATCCTCAAGACAGTGATCCCGCCCAACTTTTCCTCTGTGGAGGTATTGATATGACTCTGTGCTTTTGTAGCTCTTCATCTCTGACCCATCCACACCGAGAGACGAGACAAAATAATTGAAGATGTCTTCGTAGGTGATATGTGGCCATTTTTTCATATCGGCCTCCCACTCTTGAATAATCCTTGGATGTGGCCATTCGACTTTGAAAGGTTTTTCTTGGTATGATCCCACAACATTCTGAGCTAGCTAGCTAACGTTCGCAAAACGGTAAGAACGCCACAACGGAAGTCCTCCACAAAACAGAATGTTCTGACATTGTTTTGTTTCCGGGTTCTTAAATAAAGATGAATATCAGGACATGAACCCAAATGAACCCAGATGAACCCAGCTGGGTGAACCTTAGATAAAATAAAATCCTGATTTATAAATTATTAAAACATATCTTACGGGTTCCAATGTCAGAGGACAATGGATACTGTACCCTCAAGCATAGCCATATGTGTTGTGTATGTTCTTTACCAATGGGCATGGTGATACAAGCATACAGGGACTGCAACATTTCATCAAAGCATAAAAAAAGGCATCCAAAATATAGCAATCTATTTACTGCCCTTGAAATCTTTCCTTATCTCCAATTTCAAAGAGATTCCATCAGACAGGCTAGACTAGTGCACCCTTTGTCTTAGGAAACAAAGAGAAAACATTCATCTTTACGAGACAACCCAACCCACATCCATTGAAGTTCAGGTTTCTCCATGAATCAATACAACCTAAAAGCAGCATCTTTGCTTCAGGGATTAAAGATGGATGACACACAAAATGTTTGTTTTTTTACAAGGAGCGAGAGAACAAAGACAGTGGAGAGCAACCACAGCAGCATGGCTGTCTGGCTAGAGCTGACACTGGAACTGGAGAACAAATACATGTCAGTGGAGTGAGTAAAAAGAGGAAGATGAGAGGAGAAATTAGAGAGACTTCAGAAGCTATTTATTAACAGCTATAATGGGAAACTTCCCTAGTAAGTAGCAGGCCATGCTACAGACAAATATCTGGATCACCACTCTATGCTTCATAACTCTATGAAATCTGTTGTTGTAAGAATGGCTATGTTTCTGTTGTTGTGGTATGAAGGAAGGTTGAATATTTGTCTGTTCAGAAGCATGATACTGTATTGAGCCTCTCTGTTATGGGCTTTGTTTTCAGCCAACGTGCGCTAAGCAGATAGATGGATAGATGGATAGATACTTTATTGATCCCCGAGGGGAAATTTCTTTGTCAAGCAGCTACGAAAAAAACAGGGCAGGTGCAAAATGCTAGAACGAAAATACACAAAAGACAGATACACGATACATAGAGCGGCAGTATGAAAAAGTATCAAAATACAAGAAGGCTGGAGTGCAAAAAAGCTATAAAAAGACATAGTATAGTACGGGTGGATGGCTGAATATGTACACTATACATTGGTGGATGGTGCATGGTTAACTATACTATACAGGTCGATGGCAGAGAAATACTTAAATAGCTAAAAGTGCGTATGATATAAGTGAGGGTAATAATAGTTTACTTAATATACAGACTGGTTAAATTAACAGGTAAGTTAATATTTTGCATGGTTAAATTAACTGTTCAGATAAATATACAGCTACATTTACAGGTAAGTGAATATTTGCATGGTTACATTAACTGTACAGGTAAATGACAGGAAGAGATACTTAAATAGCTAAATGTGTGTATGATATAATTTAGGGTAATAATAGTAATTCCCTTAAAATACAGACCTTAGTGCGCAGGGTTTAATTACAGATAAATGCACGTATTGCACATTCGATATACTAAAAGCAATGAAAAAAAGATACTGACAGGATACTAATATCCATTCCTGAGTTAATGACTACGTAAGTTAAGTCCAAGAATTACTTACAATATTGCACGTGATATGATATAACAACTGTACATGAATATGTATATACAGACCTGAATTAATAAAATAAGTCCTGAGTGAATGAGTGATTACAGACCAGAGTTACTCACAGATGGATGCATAATTGTTAAACTAGGTCCTAACACCCCAACAGTTCCAGGTCTATGTTGACGACGGCACGGCATCACGGTGAGGCATTAAATAGTCTAATAGCCGCCGGGAGGAAAGCATAATATGCATTCATATTGAAGCTGTGCCATAATCTTGTTTTTGTAATCGCCTATACACCACTAATGACTATGTCAGGAGCATGGTCAGGGTCAACAAAGTCAAAGTCAAATCCTAATTGAAAAAAAGGGGCCCTTTACATTAAAATAATGAATTTAGATAGATGCCCTAAATTGCCTGAATTGAAATGAAATCGACTCAGGGGTTACTCACAGTTTAAAAGCAGAGCTGACCGGATTCAGTAGGAGTTAATCCAATAGTCCATAGCAGCCTGAAGGTCTGATTCTCTTCCTGACTGGCCCCTTGTGATTCTGTACCCACAACCCAGTCCACATTCACATCGTCTCAAAGGTACAGGGTCTGGTGGGGGAGTAGTAGATGTGATCAGGACACACTATTCCTGTAGCTAAGGTCTTTTAGCTGGGTTTCAGGCGACTTCAGGGTTTCAGGTCACGTCACAGAGTAAAGTAGGCTTGAATTCATTGACCTACATAAACGCATACCACCTGAAGAAAGAAAAGACAAGAAAAATGTTAGATCCCAGTTAATACCATGGTTGCAGCTTTTCAAGGGGCAATAGAAAGCACTATTGCTACCTCACCATGGTAACACCCCCAGAAATAGTACATTCAAAATAGCTTTAAAAAGACCAGGGAATTAAATGAATAAAGTCATGACCTGGACTCCACTGGACTCCAGTGTTTGCTTGTTAGTCATAGGGATTTTTCTCCTGTTCATTGATTGGGCCTGACAGAGGAAAAGTCTAAGGTATGAACAAAGTAATAAAGCTACTTCCTGTGTACAGCAGGAATGGTAGTCTGTCTGCTTGAGTGAACTGTACCATAGAGAGAGAGAGAGAGAGAGAGAGAGAGAGAGAGAGAGAGAGAGAGAGAGAGAGAGAGAGAGAGAGAGAGAGAGAGAGAGAGAGAGAGAGAGAGAGAGAGAGAGAGAGAGAGAGAGAGAGAGAGAGAGAGAGAGAGAGAGAGAGAGAGAGAGAGAGAGAGAGAGAGAGAGAGAGAGAGAGAGAGAGAGAGAGAGAGAGATTGTACTTTTATAGACTTTGTGGGTGAGAGAGAAGGGAGGGTGGTAGAGCGAGAGGAAAAGAGAGCGAGAGAAGTGGTGTAGTGTTCGTGTGTGTGTGTGTGTGTGTGTTTTGGTGTGTGTGTCATTCTGTTTCTTTGTCTGCACTGTGACAAACCACTTCATTCTAGCCCACACAGCGTGGCAATGCAAAATATGTACATTTCAATTAATTGTTAAGCATGTAATCTAATCCTACCCACAGACAGCAATTCAGAGGAAAAGTGTGAGGAATATACAATCAGTTATGCTAACTCTCAACAATAGAAACAGTGAATACTCCAAAAAAAATGTACACGACAGCCAAGACTAACACCATTACAATACTGTGATCGTCATGGCATAGACAACACACATCCAATTCTATACATATTTGGAATTGGAAGTGTTTAATTCCAAAGCTAAGTATTGCTACACATTGTTGCATTTTGGAATCTGAGCGCCCAAAACAAAGCCTTGACTATGACGTTACTCTATGGCTCTAGCCGTGTATGAAGGAGAAAGCATGGCTCCCCACTCACTCTCTCTCTCCCAACCCAGGGTTCCTCTACCCACAGGTGGAGACACAAAGCCAGATTGTTTAGCGACTGGCCACAGAGTCAGAGCAGAGGTGAGCTAGTGAGCCAAGTTGGAGAAACCCACTCGTACAGAGCCGTAATGGGAGAATGGGGCCTCTAGGAACAAGGGTGGGACTAGGGTTGCAAAGCTACCGGTAGTTTACCAAAGCTACCGGAATATTCAGTAACTTCGGTAATTAACATGGACTTTATGGCAATCTTTTGTAACTTTGGTAAATTATACATAAATTATTTTAAAAAATATATGCGTTCATATTTTGTTCACATTCTTTACATCTGTGTCCATCTTATCCATGAGTGGATAGATCATATAGAACACAATTAATGAAAAGAACTGCCACCAGTGCAGCCCCAAAACATTTACAACAAAGATACAGTGGGGAGAACAAGTATTTGATACACTAACGATTTTGCAGGGTTTCCTACTTACAAAGCATGTAGACGTCTGTAATTTTTATCATAGGTACACTTCAACTGTGAGAGACGGAATCTAAAACAAAAATCCAGAAAATCACATTGTATGATTTTTAAATAATTAATTTGCATTTTATTGCATGACATAAGTATTTGATCACCTACCAACCAGTAAGAATTCCGTCTCTCACAGACCTGTTAGTTTTTCTTTAAGAAGCCCTCCTGTTCTCCACTCATTACCTGTGCGTTTGGCGCCGCCCTGAGTGGTCGCCTGTTAAGCAGCTCCCGTTGTTCGTGCATTAATTGTTGTTTTAGTTCGTTTTCTTTCGTCTATTTTCGTCTATTTTCTTTAGTTTTATTTTTTATTTTGCTACAGTCGAACTATAACAGTTCAGGATTATGGATTTTATGGATTTTATCGCAGCTGAACGTCGACAGGAGTCGGGAAACTAGCCTAATGTGTTTTACTGAGACTTGGCTGAACGATAACATCCCCATACAGAACGTCACTATCGACGGTTTCCAGACCATCAGAGCGGACAGGGATCGCGTCTCTTCCGGTAAGAGTAAGGGTGGTGGGCTGGCTTTATTAGTTAACAACAGATGGTGTCATCCGAACCATATTACTCTTAAGGAACAGTTTTGTAGCCCGGACATTGAACTGCTAGCCGTTAGCCTGAGACCCTACTATTTGCCGAGGGAATTCACGGCGGCCATTGCTGTTATTGTTTACATCCCGCCCTCTGCTGACGCAAACGCAGCGTGTGACGTCATCCACTCTGTTATCGCGAGGTTACAGACAGCGCATCCCAGTGCTTTCTTTGCCATTTCGGGGGATTTTAACCATGCATCTCTCTCTTCAACGCTGCCCACGTTCAAACAGTTCGTGAAGTGCCCAACCAGGAATAATAAAACTCTGGACTTGTTATATGCTAATGTGAAGGATGCATACAACTCCACTGCACTCCCTCCCCTCGGTAGATCGGATCACAACCTTGTCCACCTCACCCCACTCTACAGGCCTATGGTCCAACAGCAGCTTGCAACCACCAGGACTATTAGGAGATGGTCCCCGGAGGCGAATGAGGCCCTACAGGACTGCTTTGAAACAACAGACTGGGATGTGCTCTGTGAGGCTCATGGGGAGGACATCGATGGACTCACTGACTGCATAACAGACTATATTAATTTTTGTGTAGACAACACTGTACCCACCAGGAAGGTACGCTGTTTCCCAAACAATAAACCCTGGGTCACCAGCGACCTGAAGGCCCTGCTGAATGAGAAGAAGAGGGCCTTCAAGGAGAAGGACAAGGACAAATTGAAATGCGTCCAGAGGGAGCTGAAGTTGCGGATTGCTGAGGGGAAGTTTTTTGACTTCTCCAGTGCCTTCAATACCATTCAGCCCCTGCTACTGGGTGAGAAGATGAGGAGGATGAAAGTGGAAGCACCCTTAGTCTCCTGGGTCACGGACTACCTGACCGGTAGGCCAGAATTTGTGCGACTACAGAGCTGTGTGTCAGAACGGGCAGTTAGCAACACAGGGGCCCCCCAGGGTACGGTCCTGTCCCCCTTCCTGTTCACCCTCTACACCTCAGACTTCAGATATAACTCTGAGACATGCCACCTACAGAAGTTCTCGGATGACTCTGCTATTGTAGGGTGCATCAGGGGTGGGCAGGAGGAGGAGTACAGGAGCACAATCAGTGACTTTGTGTTGTGGTGTGAGCAGAACCACCTTCAGCTCAACATCAGCAAAACTAAGGAGATGGTGGTGGACTTCAGGAGAACCAAGGCACAACTGACTGCAGTCCCTATAAAGGGGATGGATGTGGAAATGGTTGAGTCATACAAGTTCCTGGGTGTCCATATGGACAACAGACTGGAATGGGCTGGTAACACCGGGGCCCTGTACAAAAAGGGCCAGAGCCGACTCTACTTTCTGAGGAGGCTCAGGTCCTTCAACGTGTGCAGTAAACTACTGCATACCTTCTACCAGTCTGTGGTGGCCAGTGCCATCTTTTTTGCAGTGGTGTGCTGGGGAGCAAACATCAAAGCCGGTGATGCTTCTCGGGTAAATAAGCTGATCAGGAAGGCTAGCTCTGTCCTGGGGATGAGCCTTGACACTCTAGAGGAGGTGGCGGAGAGACGGATCCTGGCCAAACTGCTGGCCATCATGGACAACGTCACCCACCCTCTGCACGCTATGGTTATGACGCAGAGGAGCACTTTCAGTCACAGACTGATCCCACCACGGTGTGCCAGAGAGCGCTACAGGAGGTCCTTCCTGCCGGCGGCTATGAGACTATATAATGCCTCACCGGGGTGCCGTGCCGTCGGCAACATAGATCTGGAACTGTTGGGGTGCTAGGACCTAGTTTAACAATTATGCATCCATCCGTGAGTAACTCTGGTCCGTCAGCACTCATCCACTCAGGACCTATTTATTCATACAGGTCTGTATATACATACTCATGTACAGTTGTTATATTATATCACATGCAATATTGTAAGTAATTATTGGACGTAGGCATTCACTCAGGAATGCATATTAGTATCCTGCCAGTTGCACCTTTTCTCATTGCTTTTAGTATATCGAATGTGCAATAAGTGCAGTTGTCTGTAATTAAACCCTGCGCACTAAGGACTGTATTTTAAGGGAATTACTATTATTACCCCAAATGATATCATACACACATTTAGCTATTAAAGTATCTCTTCCATTTACCTGTACAGTTTGTGTAAACATGCAAGTATTCACTTATCTGTAAATATAACTGTATACCTAACTGTACAGCTAATTTAACCATGCAACATTTTCACTTACCTGTTCATTTACCCAGTCTGTCTATTAAGTAAACTATTATTACCCTCGCTCATATCATACGCATTTTTAGCTACTGAAGTATTTCTCTGCCATCGACCTGTATAGTATAGTTAACCATCCAACATCCACCAATGTATAGTGTACATATTCAGCCAACCACTCATACTATGCAATGTCCTTTTATAGCTTTTTTTTGCACTCCAGATATCTTGTATTTCTATACTTTTTCATACTGCCGCTCTATGTATCATGTACCGTGTATCTGTCTTTTGTGTACTTTCGTTGTGGCATTTTGCACCTGCCCTGTGTTTTTGTTGTAGCTGCTTGACAATGAAATGTCCCCCCCGGGGGAGCAATAAAGTACCTATCTATCCATCTATCTATCTTAACTGCACCTGTTTGAACTCGTTACCTGTATAAAAGACACCTGTCCAAAATCCCTGCTGCAGTGTGTGCAAACCTGGTCAAGAACTACAGGAAACGTATGATCTCTGTAATTGCAAACAAAGGTTTCTCTACCAAATATTAAGTTCTGCTTTTCTGATGTATCAAATACTTATGTCATGCAATAAAATGCAAATTAATTACTTAAAAATCATACAATGTGATTTTCTGGATTTTTGTTTTAGATTCCGTCACTCACAGTTGAAGAGTACCTATGATAAAAATTACAGACTTCTACATGCTTTGTACCCACTGTATTTAAATTAAATTAAATATATTCAGGGCTTTACTTTTTTTATTGTATTGTCCTTTCTAGACATTAGTACTTGGGCAACTGGCCTCCATCATCCTTATTTTTTTCCGAGTCACTTTCAAGTGTATATTCTTCTGAGTCACTTTCATCTTGTGTTGTGACATCTGTTATTGGCTCGAACAGTTTCAGATTAGAACGAAATGCCACCATTTGCTGGACCCTTTCATTGGTCAGCCTGTCGCACACCTTAAGAAAAGGTACATACAATGCCAATAAATACACAAATACACAGGGAAAATGAAACCAGCACATCATCAATTCATTATAGAAACTAAAATGACCTTGGTGTTCGTGACATAGTTCTCTGATGCAGCAGATGTAGGTAGCATCTGCTGTATTTTTTTTATTTTTTATTTCACCTTCATTTAACCAGGTAGGCCAGTTGAGAACAAGTTCTCATTTACAACTGCGACCTGGCCAAGATAAAGCAAAGCAGTGCGACAAAAACAACAACAAAACAGAGTTACACATGGGATAAACAAACGTACAGTCAATAACACAATAGAAAATGCACAGTGTGTGCAAACGTAGTAAGATTAGGAAGGTAAGGCAATAAATATGCCATAGTGGCAAAATAATTACAATTTAGCATTAACACTGGAGTGATAGATGTGCAGATGATGATGTGCAAATAGAGATACTGGGGTGCAAATGAGCAATAATAATATGGGGATGAGGTAGTAGGGAGGGCTATTTACAGATGGGCTGTGTACAGGTGCAATGATCGGTAAGCTGCTCTGACAGCTGATGCTTAAAGTTGTTGAGGGAGATGGTAGTCTCCAGCTTCAATGATTTTTGCAATTCGTTCCTGTCATTGGCAGCAGAGAACTGGAAGGAATGGCGGCCAAAGGAGGTGTTGGCTTTGGGGATGACTAGTGAAATATACCTGCTGGAGCGCATGCTACGGGTGGGTGTTGCTATGGTGACCAGCGAGCTGAGATAAGGCAGGGATTTACCTAGCAAAGACTTAGATGACTTGGAGCCAGTGGGTTTGGCGACGAATATGTAGTGAGAGCCAGCCAATAGGAAGCCGATTCTAGATTTGATTTTGGATTGGAGATGCTTAATTTGAGTCTGGAAGGAGAGTTTACAGTCTAACCAGACACCTAGGTATTTGTAGGTGTCTACATATACTAAGTCAGACCCGTCGAGAGTAGTGATGATAGTCTGGTGGGCGGGTGCGGGCAGCATTCGATTGAAAAGCATGCATTTAGTTTTACTAGCATTTAAGAGCAGTTGGAGGTCACGGAAGGAGTGTTGTATGGCATTGAAGCTCGTTTGGAGGTTTGTTAACACAGTGTCCAAAGAAGGGCCAGATGTATACAGAATGTTGACGTCTGCGTAGAGGTGGATCAGAAAGTCACCAGCAGCGAGAGCGACATCATTGATATAAACAGAGAATAGAGTCGGCCCAAGAATTGAACCCTGTGGCACCCCCATAGAGACTGCCAGAGGTCCAGACAACAGGCCCTCCGATTTGACACACTGAACTCTATCTGAGAAGTAGTTGGTGAACCAGGCAAGGCAGTCATTTGAGAAACCAAGGCTATTGAGTCTGCTGATAAGAATGCAGTGATTGACAGAGTCGAAAGCCTTGGCCAGGTCGATGAAGACGGCTGCACAGTACTGTCTTTTATCGATGGCGGTTATGATATCGTTTAGGACCTTGAGCGTGGCTGAGGTGCACCCATGACCAGCTCGGAAACCAGATTGCATAGTGGAGAAGGTACGGTGGGATTCGAAATGGTCGGTGATATGTTTGTTAACTTGGCTTTTGAAGACTTTAAAAAGGCAGGGCAGGATGGATATAGGTCTGTAAGAGTTTGGGTCTAGTGTGTCTCCCCCTTTGAAGAGGGGGATGACCGAGGCAGCTTTCCAATCTCTAGGGATCTCAAGACGATACGAAAGAGGTTGAGCAGGCTAGTAATAGGGGTTGCAGATTGTCTAGCCAGAGCAGATTTGTAGGGGTCCAGATTTTGCAGCTCTTTCAGAACATCAGCTATCTTGATTTGGGTAAAGGAGAAGCGGGTGGGGATTGGGAAAGTTGCTGCGGGGGGTGCAGAGCTGTTGGCAGGGGTAGGGGTAGCCAGGTGGAAAGCATGGTCATCCGTAGCAAAATGCTTATTGAAATTCTCGATTATCAAAGATTTATTGGTGGTGACAGTGTTTCCTAGCCTCAGTGCAGTGGGCTCCTGGGAGGAGGTGCTCTTATTCTCCATGGACTTTACAGTGTCCCAGAACGTTTTGGAATTAGTGCTACAGAATGCAAATTTCTGTTTGAAAATGCTAGCCTTTGCTTTTATAACAGACTTTGTATATTGGTTCCTGACTTACTTAAAAAGTTGCATATCGCGGGGGCTATTCGATGCTAATGCAGTACGCCATAGGATGTTTTTGTGCTGGTCAAGGGCAGTCAAGTCTGGAGTGAACCAAGAGCTATATCTGTTCTTAGTTCTAACATTTTTTAATGAGGCATGCTTATTTAAGATGGTGAGGAAAGCACTTTTAAAGAACAACCAGGCATCCTCTACTGACGGGATGAGGTCAATATCCTTCTAGGATACCCGGGCCAGATCGATTAGAAAGGCCTTCTCACTGAGTGTTTTAGGGAGCGTTTGACAGTGATAAGGGATGGTCGTTTGACTGCGGACCCATTACGGACACAGGCAATGAGGCAGTGATCGCTGAGATCCTGGTTGAAGACAGCGGAGGTGTATTTTGAGGGCAAATTAGTCAGGTGCCCATGTTTACGGATTTAGGGTTGTACCTGGTAGGTTCTTTGATAATTTGTGTGAGATTAAGGGCATCTAGTTTAGATTGTAGGATGGCCGGGGTGTTAAGCATATCCCAGTTTAGGTCACCTAACAGTACGAACTCTGAAGATAGATGTGGGGCAATCAATTCACATATGGTGTCCAGGGCACAGCTGGGGGTTGAGGGGGGTCTGTAACAAGCGGCAACAGTGAGAGACTTATTTCTGGAAAGGTGGATTTTTTAAAGTAGAAGCTCAAACTGTTTGGGCACAGACCTGGATGGTATGACAAAACTCTATAGTAAAAAAAACAACACTGTTTTTCTCTGAAGATTGCTGAGGCCACCCGTTTCCCTTTGACATATTTCACTACCTTCTTGGCTTTATTGTACAAGGTCTGTATGATTTCCAGGCCCATGATGTCACCCAGGAGAAGATTAAGACCATGTGCTGCACAGCCAATTGGAGTGATGTGAGGGAAGGCTTCTTTGACTTGTCTCCAAGCTGCTTTCATATTTTTGCAAAACTTATTTGAGCAGTAATTGCACATAAACCTTTTTAAATGCCTCCACATGAGAAGGCTTCCTTGTTCTTAACCACTGGTATTCAGAATGCTGTTCATTGACTACAACTCAGCATTCAACACCATAGCTAAGGACCCTGGGACTAAACACCTCCCTCTGCAACTGGATCCTGGACTTCCTGATGGGCCGCCCCCAGGTGGTAAGGTTAGGCAACAACACATCTGCCACGCTGATCCTCAACACTGGGGCCCCTCAGGGGTGAGTGCTTAGTCCCCTCCTGTAGTCCCTGTTCACCCACAACTGCTTGGCCAAGCACGAATCCAACACCATCATTAAGTTTGCCGATGACACACCGGTGGTAGACCTGATCACCGACAAAGATGAGACAGCCCTGGGAGGAGGTCAGAGTCCTGGCAGTGTGGTGCCAGGACAACAACCTCGCCCTCAACGCGATCAAGACAAAGGAGATGATTGTGGACTATTGGAAAAGGAGGGCATAGCACACCCCTATTCTCATCGATGGGGTTGTAGTGAAGCAGGTTCAATTTCCCTAGTCCAAAAAGCAAAAACGTTTGGCAGCATTGAAGGTCCGCAAGAACACAGTGGCCTCCATCATTCTAATATGGAAGAAGTTTGAAAGCACCAAGACTATTCCTAGAGCTGGCCACCCGGCCAAACTGAGCAATCCAGGGAGAAGGGCATTGGTCAGGGAGGTGACCAAGAACTCAATGGTCTGACAGAGCTCTAGAGTTCCTCTGTGGAGATGGGATAACCTTCCAGAAGGACAACCATCTATGCAGCACTCCACCAATCAGGACTTCATGGTAGAGTGGCCATGACAGCCCGCTTGAAGTTTGCCAAAAGGCACCTAAAGACTTTCAGACCATGAGAAACAACATTCTCTGGTCTGATGAAACCAAGATTGAACTCTTGGCCTGAATGCCAAGTGTCATGTCTGGAGGAAACCTGGCACCATCCCTACGGTTGTCAAAGAGGACATGTGCCAGTCATCATGCAGCACTCCTCTGTGACTCGATTATTAATTCATACTTCATCACAAACAGGCAGCATCAAGTAGTGCACAAGCCATGCATGCGCAGCTTACACATAGCAGCCAAAATATCTGTTAATAATGTGAAATTTGACATGCCGGTGTTGGATTAAAAAAGCATTACAGGCTTCTTCGCTAATAACATAGGATTCTGTTTTATTTTAAGGGCAGTGTCTTGCTAGTTGCAGTAAGAGTTAAAAGTGCTATTCCATGTGCAATTGTTCATACGCAGGATAGGAAGTAAGGCTATAGGTTCACAGAGAACAGCTGATCTTATGGTAAGTGTTTCTGGTAAGTGTCTTATGTTAAGTGTTTATGGAATTCACATGCTTCCGTACTTTCATGATATCTCATGAAGTATTAATATCTACATGCTCACATGGGTGTGGTATAAAGTATACATCCATTGTTATTTTACTTATGGCCCAAACCTCAAGGCCAAGATAAGCATTGAGATAATGATTGACGCTTGTATATACTGTAATTGCATCCTGTGAAATTACAGTGAAGATTGACAGCTAAAATGTCGTAGCAGTTACCAAGCAGAAATTGTGACATGCAAACAAAACGTTACACAGTAGTCCCAGCACATGTATGAGGAGAATCTGGACTCTATTTTACAGTAAATGACAGGTGTCTAAACTACTAACGTACAGTGGGGAGAACAAGTATTTGATACACTGCCGATTTTGCAGGTTTTCCCACTTACAAAGCATGTAGAAGTCTGTCATTTTTATCATAGGTACACTTCAACTGTGAGAGACGGAATCTAAAACAAATGAATTACTTAAAAATCATACAAAGTAATTAATTTGTTTTAGATTCCGTCTCTCACAGTTGAAGTGTACCTATGATAAAAATTCCAGACCTCTACATGCTTTGTAAGTAGGAAAGCCTGCAAAATCGGCAGTGTATCAAATACTTGTTCTCCCCACTGTATGTAGTTGTGGTCTGCTGTTTCCAGATAGACACTGAACACGGATGTGTGGAGAAGTTTGTGGAGTTTTTGCAAAGTGGATGTGTGCATTTGAAATGCTAACGCTATACATATTTATCATCACAGATATTGCATATCATGTCACAAATGACTGTGATTGAGGTAGAGTGTGGATGGAAGAGCAAAGCAAACCTCAACCACTGACTCCAGAGATCCCTACCATTGAGTTTGAGGGGACCAAAAATGACACTTCTAGGCCACAGCCAAGGTGGGACCAGGAACTGGAAAACATGATCACTACCATTAAAACCCAACAAATCCTCCTACAATGTGGGGTCCACCTTTAACAGAACTCTTCTCATGTTCATTATGGGCTTGTTGCTTGTGGAACATGCTAAAAAATAAACATTACAGATATTCCAAAATGATTGGAAATGCATGGTAACTTGTGTCATAATCATAAAACACACTTTACAGTTTCAGTCTCTAATGTTCCAAGTTAGCTTCTCACAGCTGGGAGTCATGACTGCTAAAAAGCTCTTTGTGTTAGGGTGCAGACAGGCTCATTAAAGTGAAGACATTTCCTTCTCTCCCCCATCATTGACTCACTGAAACCACTGGAATCCCCTATTAATGAACATCCTCTCCAGATCAAGTTCAACAGGAAATCACAACTTGTCGAGGGTCATCCTGTTGATGACCTTGCCCTTCACTGTGATGCAGCTACTAACTGTCTATTACAGTAATCTTATGGCAAGGCCCATTTATTATACCAGAGGATAGAGGGTTGGTATCACCAACACATCCCAGTCCCACAATCCATATAAGGAACATGGGCAAATCCATTCCCACACAGTTTATCATTATGATTACAAGGAAACTTTGTTTTTTTTGGCAAGCCAACATCCTCCCACGGCTTATACTACAGGGACAGTGCAGGGCCAGGCATACCTCATCAACTTGGTTTGCTCCAGTGTGACTAATGCATTGTAAAATGCACAATGAGGTTAATACTTCAATGTGTCATATTTTCACTCCCCCATAAACAGATAGCCTATGCACATGCACACAAATGCATACAAGGTTTCTCTACCTCTTCCTCTCTCTCTCACGCCAACAGGCCTCCTAGCGACAGGAGAATCCTATTTCAATGACGCAAGGCAGACGAAATAAAATGCGTAACAACATTCTAGAGCCTCTTAACTTTATCCTCCCAATTGTTATTACCAGCCGCGCACAAACAGTTTGAAGTAGCAATAAGCTCAGATGCACCCCCCCATGCCAGCTTTAGTAGAACACACACCAGGGTGGTTTGCAAGCGCCTGTCAATCCGTATGGTCTGCAATATTTGCCAAATGAGCCAAGTTGGCGCTTACTACCAGGGGTTGAAAAATAAACTGTGTGGATTGTATGTGCACCTTTGGGTATACAGGGCAGTTAAAAATAAAAAAAGGTACATTTTCTTTGAGAATGAATCCATTTTAATATAAGCGAGCCACCTTAACACTTCCTGCCAATATGCAACTCAATCTTTGCAAAATGTTGAATGACTGAAAAACAAAACCCTTCTGCATACTCCAGAATATGAATAATAAAAGATGGATGACGTAGCCTCTGATTATTTCCTGCAATTTGCAAACGCAGTGATGTCAACATGGCTCCCCAGTGTCCTCCCTAGTGTTGTCTGTAAATCTGATAACACAGACGACATATCATGGAATTGTAAACAGTTCACAGCCAATTCCCATTTCAGATGAACAAGGAAAATGGCTTGTTTGACCTCCCTCTGGACTCATTCTCTTCAGGAGATGGCCAATTAATCGATATCCACTCCCGCTCATCCTCCCCTACCATCCCTTTTTTATCCATCCAACCCTAATGCTCTAATGTCCAGCCTCATGCCTGATGGGACTGTGAAGGCAGCAGGATGAGATTTTATAGCTGTAATATAATTGCACTTCTATGGCAACCATTGAATTATTCCTCAGGCAGATGGCAAACTGAATCTTTTCAGCAAACAATCTCAGAGTATAGAAGTGGATGTTGAAATTCATATAACAACCCTGGACAACCATGGGCGTGTTCTGTATGTGTTTTAGTGTATGAAGATAGTGAAAATAAAGACTAATGATACCTTTACTCTCGAGATGATAACAACAAGGGATTAATTCAACTACACATTTATTTAACCTACATTTATGGAATGTTAGCTCAAGAGTATAATTCATTGGCTGATCCCTCCTGATGGAATTATGTGATCCTTCCTTAACCCATAGGAAGTCCCACCCAGTTGACTACTTCAAAATGGTGAAAGTCCTCAATGGCACTGCCCATGATAAAAGGGGCGTTGGGGCACTCTGTGTTGTCAAATTGTTGCGGATAAAGAAAAGGAGAGGATGAGAAGAAGCCCCTTTTTAAAACCTTTGACATACTCAAGCATGGATTTTGCTGATGGTTCAGCCTTAATGTGGTCACTGGTTAGTTGAGTCAAAATGAGGAAGTAAGTACAGTGCCTTCAGAAAGTATTAATACTCCTTGACTTATTCCACATTTTGTTTGTTACAGGCTGAATTCAAAATGGATTAAATGTTTTTTTTTTGTACACATAATACCCCATAATGACAAAGTGAATTAAAAAATACATATATTTTAGCAAATGTATTGAAAATTAAATAAATTAATATATAATTTACATAAGTATTCACAGCCCTGAGTAAATACATGTTTGAATCACCTTTGGGAGCGATTACAGCTGTGAGTCTTTCGGGGTAAGTCTCTAAGAGCTTTGCACACCTGGATTGTACAATATTTGCACATGATTCTTTTTTAAATTCTTCAAACTCTGTCATGTTGGTTGTTGATCATTGGTATACAGCCATTTTCAAGTCTTGCCATAGATTTTCAATCTGATTTAAGTGTAAACTGTAACTAGGTCGTCTTGGTAAGCAACCCCAGGGTATATTTGGCCATGTGTTTTAGGTTACTGTCCTCCTGAAAAGTGAATTTGTCTGTTGGAAAGCAGAATGAACCAGGTTTTCCTGTGCATAGCTCTATTCCGTTTCTTATATCCTAAAAAAACGAGTCCTTGCCGATGACAAACATATCCATAACATGATGCAGCCACCACCATGCTTGAAAATATGAAGTGGTACTCAGTAATGTGTTGTGTTTGCCCCAAACATAACACTTTGTATTCAGGACAAAGTTAATATATTTTTTACAGTTTTACTTTTTTAAAACCTTATTGCAAATAGGATTCCTTCTTTTCACTCGGTCATTTAGGTTAATATTGTAGAGTAATTACGATATTGTTGATCCATCCCCAGTTCCTATCACAGCCATTAAACTCTGTTTTAAAACTGTTTTAAAGTCACCATTGGCCTCATGGTGAAATCCCTGAGTGGTTTCCTTCCTCTCCAGCATTCAATGTCTCCTTTATTTTTACCCATCTACCAATAGGTGCCCTTCTTTACGAGGCATTGGAAAATCTCCCTGGTCTTAGTGGTTGAAATTCACTGTTCGACTGAGGGACCTTACAGATAATTGTATGTGTGGGGTACAGATATGAGGCAGTCATTCAAAAATCATGTTAAAAACTATTATTGCACACAGAGTGAGTCCATGCAACTTATTATGTAAGCAACTTATTTAGGTTTACCATAACAAAGGGGTTGAATACTTATTGGCTCAAGACATTTCAACTTTTCATTTTAAATTAATTTGTAAAAAAAGTCAAAAAACATAATTCCACTTTGATATGATGGGGTATCGTGTGTAGGCCAGTGACAAAAAATCTAAATGTAATCCATTTTAAATTCAGGCTGCAACACAACAAATTGTGGAAAAGTTCAAGGCATGTGAATACTTTCTGAATGCACTGTAGGCTTAGTCAATGCTAAACCATTTTGAGGAAACTCAAACCATGTCACATTCGGGTGTGTAGAGAGTAGACCAAGGCGCAGCGTAGCGATAGTTCGACATCCTTTATTTAAGAAATTAACTAGACTTGATGTGAACTATACAAAATAACAATGCTACATATAACAGAAAGGAAACACACTTACTTCGATATGGGAACAATACGACAATGAACCACGCCTAAGCAGTGGAACCAACACATATAAGTAGGATCCCTAATTAGAGGTAATGCAATGCAGCTGCCTCTAATTAGGGATCCCACACACAACCACCACACAGACGTAGAACAACTAGAACTGCCAGACTCTGACCATAGAAATATAGAGAAGCAAAGAGCCTGACAGTACCCCCCCTCAATGGCGCGGACTCCCGGCCGCAAGAACCCAAACAAAATTACAAGAGGGGAGGGTTAGGGAGGGAAAAACAACAAACAATAACCATTGCGGGTGGCGGTTCCGGCCCCGGCGAAATTGATAGCTTCCTCCCTCGTTCTACTGGGCCCGGTTTGGGCACCGGTGTGGCGAACGACTCCGGCCATGGAGTGGGGCAGATAACCGGGCCAGGATTGGGCACTGGTGTGGCAGGCGACGCCGGCCATGGAGCGTGGCGGACAACTGGTCCTAGAATGGACCTCAGTGGGTTAAGGGACTCATGCCATGAAGCGGAGAAAATAACCGGGCCAGGACTGGGCACCGGTGTGGCAGGCGACTCCGGCCATTCAAAGGGGTAAACAACCGGTCCTGGAAATGGCACCGGTGGGGCAAAAGACTCAGGCCATGGAGCGGGGCAAATAACCGGGCCAGGACTGGGCACCGGTGTGGCAGGCGACACCGGCCTGTGGACCACCACGGGAGGCTCCGGCCTGTGGACCACCACGGGAGGCTCCGGCCTGTGGACCACCACGGGAGGCTCCGGGCTGTGGACCTTCACGGGAGGCTCCGGGCTGTGGACCTTCACGGGAGGCTCCGGGCTGTGGACCTTCACGGGAGGCTCCGGGCTGTGGACCTTCACGGGAGGCTCCGGGCTGTGGACCTTCACGGGAGGCTCCGGGCTGTGGACCTTCACGGGAGGCTCCGGGCTGTGGACCTTCACGGGAGGCTCCGGGCTGTGGACCTTCACGGGAGGCTCCGGGCTGTGGACCTTCACGGGAGGCTCCGGGCTGTGGACCATCACGGGAGGCTCCGGGCTGTGGACCATCACGGGAGGCTCCGGGCTGTGGACCATCACGGGAGGCTCCGGGCTGTGGACCATCACGGGAGGCTCCGGGCTGTGGACCATCACGGGAAGCTCCGGGCTGTGGACCATCACGGGAGGCTCCGGGCTGTGGATCATCACGAGAGGCTCCGGGCTGGAGAGGTGCACCGGAGGTCGGGTGCGTGGAGCCAGCACTGGAGGCACACGCACTGGAGGTCGGGTGCGGGGAGCCGGCACGGGACGTACCGGACTGGAGAGGCGCACTGGAGGCCTGGTGCGTGGAGCCGGCACTGGAGGCACCTGGCTGGGTGCACACACTGGAGATCAGGTGCGGGGAGCCGGCACTGGACGTACCGGACTAGAGAGGCGCACTGGAGGCCTGGTGCATGGAGCCGGCACTGGAGGCACCTGGCTGGGCGCACGCACTGGAGGTCTGGTGCGTGGAGCCGGCATAGGTGGCACCGGACTAGTGACACGCACTTCAGGGCGAGTCGGCACTGGACGTACCGAGCTGGAGAGATGCACTGGAAGCCTGGTGCGTGGAGCCGGCACAGGTGGCACCGGACTAGTGACACGCACTTCAGGGCGAGTGTGGGGAGCCGGTACTGGGCTTACCGGACTGGAGAGACGCACAGGAGGCATGGTGCGTGGAGCCGGCACAGATGGCACCGGACTGGTGACACGCACTTCAGGGCGAGTGCGGAGAGCCGGTACTGAGCTTACCGGACTGGAGAGACATACAGGAGGCCTGGTGTGTGGAGCCCGGCACCGGTGGAGTGGACTGCCTTGGCACTGGAGTGTAGCAGACAGCCGGACCCGGACTAGGCACCGGTGGAGCGGACTGCTCTGGCACTGGAGTAGAGCAGACGGCCGGACCCGGACTGGGCACCGGTGGAGCGGACTGCTCTGGCACTGGAGTAGAGCAGACGGCCGGACCCAGACTGGGCACCGGTGGAGCGGAATGCTCTGGCACTGGAGTGTAGCAGACGGCCGGACCCGGACTGGGCACCAGTGGAGCGGAATGCTCTGGCACTGGAGTGTAGCAGACGGCCGGACCCGGACTGGGCACCAGTGGAGCGGAATGCTCTGGCACTGGAGTGTAGCAGACGGCCGGACCCGGACTGGGCACCGGTGGAGCGGACTGCTCTGGCACTGCAGTGTAGAAGACGACCGGACCCGGACTGGGCACCTGTGGAGCGGACTGTTCTGGCACTGGAGTGTAGAAGACGGCCGGACCCGGACTGGGCACCGGTGGAGCGGACTGTTCTGGCACTAGAGTGTAGAAGACGGCCGGACCCGGACTGGGCACCGGTGGAGCGGACTGTTCTGGCACTGGAGTAGAGCAGACTGCCGGACCCCAACTGGGCACCGGTGGAGCGGACTGCTCTTTCACAGGAGTGGAGTAGACGACCGGACCCGGACTGTTCCATTCCGACATTTCCTTTTCTACTTCCTCCGCTATCTCCCACATTTCCTCCAGAACGTCTCCAAAATATTTGTCCAAATATTCCTCCTTTTGCCTCATCTTCTCTAATATTTCTCCATAGTGTGCCTCTAAATACTCCTCTTCCACCTTGCTTTGCGCCCCACAGTGGTACTTTGGCTTCATTTCATTCCACATGGAGAGTGGTACTGGCGCGTCCTCTTCATAGCCAGACCACCCCCCGAAATGTTCTTGGGGTTGCCTAAGGTAACGGGCTCCGATTACGACGCTGTCCTGTCTTCTTCTCCTTCTAAGATCGTTCCGGCGATGCATTCTGACGGTCCTCCTCCTCTGAGTCAGTCTCAAAACCTCCAAGGAGTTCCGTCACGGTATAGCGCTGCTTGGTCTCAGTTTGGTGGTTCATTCTGTCACGTTCGGGTGTGTAGAGAGTAGACCAAGCATATTTAAGAAATGAACTAGACTTGATGTGAACTATACAAAATAACAATGCTACATATAACAGAAAGGAAACACACTTACTTCGATCACGGGACAATACGATAATGAACCACGCCTAAGCAGTGGAACCAACACATACACACACAACACCACACAGACGTAGAACAACTAGAACTGCCAGACTCTGAACATAGAAATACAGAGAAGCAAAGCTTCTCTATGGCCAGAGCCTGACAAACCAAGAGACACAAGCTACTTCTGCTAAGCTTTTTTAATCAGCCCTTCGTTCTGCTTTCTTGTAAGAGTAGACACAGTATATTGAATGCTGAGGAGATACCAAACCAGTTGGTAAAAGGTTTTGTCCAAGCAAAAGCATAAAGGTTATTGTTGTTACTCCATAGGAATAGTGCGCATTTTGCAAGTTCCACACAAAATACACCAACTATGCCATTTGTTTGAAATATCTCAGATAAATTCTTTAAGGCTCCATTCACACAGGAAGCCAAATTCTGATATGTTTTCCACTAATTGGTCTTTTGACCAATCACATTAGATCTTTTCACATCAGATATTTTTCAGAGCTGATCTGATTGGTCAAAAGGATTGTAATTGAGCAAAAGACAAACATGCAAGACACTGTTATTGAAGTGATTACCAACCCCCCAGACTGTGAATCAGGACATAGAAAAAAAGTAATCATGAAATTAATCATCTCCATTTGAGCAACACATTGTATCTAATTCCATCCCACATATCTCCAGGTCTGAAAAGAAGGTCACAGCCAATATATTATTAATAGACTTCTGGATAAAGCGTCTGTATATCAGTCTAAAATTATCTAGCTTTATTGGGTCATTTGATCAGGGGATAGCACTGAAGGACATTACACTGATATTGTGAATGAACAACATCTATAATTTCAGGCATGAGAACGTTGATTCATATGAATGCTAGGCCTATGTCACATAATGGACCAATTACTGCCAAATGTGACCTCAGTCTATTTCCTGTTATACAGGCTAATAGAGTTTCCTTACATTACTTGGAGCAATTACTTGTTGCATATGGTGCATCCTTTCAATTATGTTAAAATAAAGGTTAAATAAAAAAATATGTGCCTTTGTTAAGAGGATCGGATTTTAGAAAGGTATGCAAACAAATCCACTCACTCATTCAATCAATCAATCAATCCAGTCCCCCAGAAAGCTGTCTTGACAGGCGAAATACAGGCTCCTATTAAGCACAAGATAGGGAAGTCAACATTTCCCCACTGATGAGCACAGAAACATATGCAGAGTTGAGCACACGTTATTGCTGAAGTATTTACACAATTCCATGTTCTTATGTATTGAGAGTAATCATTTGTATAATACTTATTTGACAATAACATATCTACTGCAACCCTAACAATTACAGTGTCAAGCACATTTTTAGATGCACAGCTAGACATCAGGCAACCTGCGATATTGGGTAGCCTACTAATAAATATGCATCAATGTGCTCTCTGCGCCTCACCCCTGCACAACTCCGTCTAGACCAGGTGGACTAACCTCAACCCCCTTCACTGAAGGTGTGAGCAGGGCTGGCTCTAGCCTTTTCGGGGCCCTAAGCAAGATTTGGTTGGTGGGGCCCCCCCACCAAGCAGCCAAATATTTTTGTACATATTGGTCATGGGGCATAGAGTTCTACACATTTTGCCATGACTTATACCATGTCAATGATATCGGAGTGAGATTACTCACAAAATCAATGGTGGCCCCCTGGAGGTCAGGGCCTCTGGGTACGTGGCCTGTGTGCCCGGTTGTTATTCGGCCATGATTACTACAAGTTTAGTTCATTGGCTAGACTCATTAACTAATCTAAAAATTGTTAGCAGACATGGCTAATTGAGTGACTGTCAGTGGCTGACCCAACAACAGTACAACTTCTGATGCACAACCAAATTCTGAACTTGCACCTTGTGTACTCTCCTTTTCTAACTCTCGACTGTAAGGTGAGACCCCGACCGAGTTCCGAGGCCCAAAGAGACCGCTTATGCCTGGAGCCGGCCCTGGGTGTGAGTTGTCTACATTTGATGAATATGAGCTACCGAAGGCTCAGAAATGTGCCCTTTAAAAAGGTTTATATTCTCAGTTATCAAACGTTATCAATGAATGCATATGTAAACATTACTGGTGGGCACAAGGGGCGCAGGTTTGCTCCACTAACCCACATTTACTGTAGTGTAGGCTGCTACGGTATGGCTGAGTGTAGGCGTTGCCTACATGGGGTAACCTCTGTCTCATGTCAATTTAAGGAACAGCGGAATGCAACATATCGATTGATTCACGTTGCATTCGAAGATAGCACTCAATATACCTAGGCTTCATGGACAATCTGATAATAAATGTTTTGATATCTGCCATTAGCCTTAATGCGATAGGCCTATTTACAGAGCTCGTTGACACGGATTTCATTGTAAAACATGTTTGGGTGGGCTATGGATAGCCCACATTAGAGGGATATCTCAATAATACAATTTTAATCGGTTTTATGTTAACTACGCTGAGGCTGGCATATGAGTAACAGTGGCATCATCAAAGCAGAGGCATTCTTACCGTAAATGTAGCAAATGTGATCTCGCGGCGTCTTGAGGAATGATATGGTTTCTTGTCTGAGAAAAAAGCTCCGTTAATATTTTTATTCGCTGGTGTTTATGAGAAGTGGATATGAAAATGTAGCCTGTCTTCCATGACGCAGACCTCTTAGGAGAGGATTTATCTTGCTATTTGGCCGATAAAGCAGTCTTATGGCAGTCCCTACGTTAGAAATACGAGCGAAGTAGTCCCTCCCCGGGGTGCATACATTAATCTGTAAATGAGCACCGCAGCAGAGCATCGCATCACCCACATTCCTGATGATGATAGGCTACTGGGCGTTCCATGATAATAATTTCTCTATGATTTTGCATTTTTGCTGTGACCACCTTGCCTTACGCATTGAAGTTATATCGCACGAGTACCAGCATACGTGTAATACAGATATAACAAGCACAAGCCTAGCCCAAAATTAAGCGAATTAAAGTTTAGTTTATTATTTTGGTAGACTACATGTGTAATTTCTGTTATGTTAAGGCCCATCTAAAGTTTTAGTATATTATTTAGTAATCAAGGCTACACACTTAAATATCAGCCTACGTTAATTTTATTCAAGGATAATTAATGTTGTCATCCTGTTCTCATACAAAACCTGTACTTCAGTATCTACAGAGCCATCTGCTGGTAAGAGCCTACTTAAATCGAGAGCAAATATACAACACACCTACTGTCCATAATGTCTATACACACCATCATCCAATCAACTCTCAAAACTGATTGGATGAGGAAGCCAGTCCCGCCCCTCTGACCTTCTCCTCCAATGAGGTTTGAGAAGAAGGCGAGGAGAGAGGCAAGGAGAAGCAATTGAGATTCTCCCACAGTAGGCCTACAGTGTGTGGGTCAAATCAAATTGTATTGGTCACATTGGCTTAAACATACACTATATATACACAAGTATGTGGACACTCCTTCAAAATAGTGGATTTGGCTATTTCAGCCACACCCTGTTGCTGATAGGTGTACAAAATCAAGCACACCGACATGCAATCTCCATAGACAAACATTGGCATTAAAAGGGCCTTACTGAAGAGCTCAGTGACTTTCAACATGAAACCGTCATCAGATGCCACCTTTCCAACAAGTCAGTTCGTAAAATGTCTGTCCTGCTAAAGCTGCCCCGGTCAATTGTAAGTGCTGTTATTGTGAAGTGGAAATGTCTCAGAGCAACAAAGGCTCAGCTGCGAAGTGTTAGGCCCCACAGAACAGGACCGCTGCGTAAGGCGTAAAAATTGTCTGTCCTCGGTTGCAACACTCCCGAGTTCCAAACTGCCTCTGGAAGCAACGTCAGCACAAGAACTGCCAGGAGAACACTACTTGGCCGAATGCTTAGTGCCAACTGTAAAGTTTGGTGAAGGAGAAATAATGGTGTGGGGCTGTTTTTCATGGTTCAAGCTAGGCAACTTAGTTCCAGTGAAGGGAAATATTAACGCTACAGCATACAAATACATTCTAGACGATTTTGGGGAAGGCCCTTTCCTGTTTCAGCATGCCAATGCCCCCGTGCACAAAGCGAGGTCCATACAGAAATGGTTTGTTGAGATTGGCGTGGAAGAACTTGAATGGCCTTCACAGAGCTCTGTCCTCAACCCCATCGAACACCTTTGGGATGAATTTTAACGTCGACTGTGAGCCAAGCCTAATGGCCAAACATCAGTGCCCGACCTCACTAATGTTCTTGTGGCTGAATGGAAGCAAGTCCCTGCAGCAATGTTCCAACATCTAGTGGAAAGCCTTCCCAGTAGAGTGGAGGCTGTTATAGCAGCAAAGAGGGGACCAACTCCATATTATTTCCCATGATTTTGGAATGAGATGTTCGACGAGCATGTGTCCACATACTTTTGGTCGATGCCATTGCAGGAGCAGTGAAATGTTTTTTTTCTAGCTCCAACAGTGCATTAATACCTAACAATACTGAACAAAAAATTAATTTTCCCGGACTTTGCGCGTTCTGATATTTCTTAAGTTCTTACTTTTTATTATAATTGTTTATTTATGTGTGTTGTTTTGTATTGTTACGTATTACTGCACTATTGGAGCTAGAAAGCATTACACTGCTCCTGTAATAGCATTGGCAAAATATAGTATGTGTAAGCCTACATGACCATTAAACACATGCGGTAGGCCTACTGTGGGAGAATCTCAATTGCTTACGTCCTCTCTCCTCGTGTCCTTCTCAAAACCCATTGGAGGAGGTCAGAGGGGAGAGACTGGCTTTCTCATCCAATCGGTTTTGAGAAGGAGGTAAGAAGAGAGGACGCGAGGAGTATGCAATTGAGATTCTCCCAATCTCCCCGTGTCTCAGGACTAAAGGAGGTGATCGGTCGATATCACAGGATGCAAGATGATTTCCAATTGGTGCCGGATTTATCGAACAAAGGTTTAGGGAGCTATCATTGATGACTGCATTCATGTACTCAAGACCAAGGAGAAAGCAAGAAAGAAAGGAGCCAAACAAATGTGCCTAAATTGACACAGGCTAACATAGCACACACATTTAACATGACACAGGCTAACATAGCACACACATTTAACTTGACACAGGCTAACATAGCACACACATTTAACTTGATATAGGCTAACATAGCACACGCATTTAACATGACACAGGCTAACATAGCACACACATTTAACTTGACATAGGCTAACATAGCACACACATTTAACTTGACATAGGCTAACATAGCACACAGATTTAACTTAACATAGGCTAACATAGCACACACATTTAACTTGACACAGGCTAACATAGCACAACATTTAACTTGACATAGGCTAACATAGCACACACATTTAACTTGACATAGGCTAACATAGCACACACATTTAACTTGACACAGGCTAACATAGCACACACATTTAACTTGACACAGGCTAACATAGCACACACATTTAACTTGACATAGGCTAACATAGCACACACATTTAACTTGACACAGGCTAACATAGCACACACATTTAACTTGACACAGGCTAACATAGCACACACATTTAACATGACACAGGCTAACATAGCACACGCATTTAACTTGACACAGGCTAACATAGCACACACATTTAACTTGACATAGGCTAACATAGCACACACATTTAACTTGACATAGGCTAACATAGCACACGCATTTAACTTGACACAGGCTAACATAGCACACACATTTAACTTGACACAGGCTAACATAGCACACACATTTAACTTGACACAGGCTAACATAGCACACACATTTAACTTGACACAGGCTAACATAGCACACACATTTAACTTGACATAGGCTAACATAGCACACACATTTAACTTGACATAGGCTAACATAGCACACACATTTAACTTGACACAGGCTAACATAGCACACACATTTAACTTGACACAGGCTAACATAGCACACACATTTAACTTGACACAGGCTAACATAGCACACACATTTAACTTGACATAGGCTAACATAGCACACACATTTAACTTGACACAGGCTAACATAGCACACACATTTAACTTGACACAGGCTAACATAGCACACACATTTAACTTGACACAGGCTAACATAGCACACACATTTACGTTCTCCTCCTTCTTATCATAAAGGCTGAAACCAAATAATTCAAATAGCCTACATTCTGTATCAGGATGCCTGGGATAGTTGAATATACAGGTAGAGCCCTACAGTGGAGGTGTCATAATTACCCATTAAACCTAGTGGTCAAACAGGGAAATTGTTCCAATCGTTTTTTCACCATTCGTGTAGGCTTACCCTGGCGTGACGTTTTTATAACCATATAAATCTCTCTCGGACAAGGTGACAATGAATGCAAAATGAATGCAAATGTAGTCTAATCAACTAAACATTCGCAGAAAATAACGCTGCAAAACACTCAACAAAATGTTTTCAGTGTAAAGCGTAGCTTACACATTTCGGAAGTGAATGTCAGACTGTCTTTAGCAACATGAAAGAGTAGGGAAAGCGGGGCGCTACAATCACATGCTAATGACCGTCATCACACACGCACACACACACTTTATTTATGTAGGCTACACCCCAGGCCTAATACTTAGTCAATTTACATTGGTCATGGGCATGTGGGCAAGTAACTCATGCATAAGTAGCCTATCCATGTTTCAGTCTGCTTGTAGGCCTACACGTGCTGCTCAAATTGTATAGGCCTAATTTAAACAGCATTGGTCAATATTAAAAGAGAACAGTAAGATAAACCATACCAACCATGATTTTCTCATATTGGATATTCTCATCCTTACTCCTTCTATACATTCCAGATGAATCTTACTGAGACTGGGGGAAACTAAGTTTCACCCACTGCATCATTAGTAGCGTTTTGCAATTGCTTGCTGCTTGAAAAGGAGTCATTCAATGAATATTCACAGAATCAGATGAGCTTAGTAATTATGCGTAATGCTCATATGCGGTTGATATGCTCTCTAACCTGAGTGAGAGATGGTGAAGCATGAAATTGCTCCGATCCAAATGTATAAATGCATTAATCGCTTTTTAGAGCAACAATTTCACCTGAAGTCCCCCAGGATCTTACTGATTGGAGAGAGATTCCTGTACGTGCTTTTTTATGCACAAATCAACCATCTTTAAATCCAGTAGGAAAAGGTGGAGAGCACACATCGATGGTACCAAATAACATTCATAATGCCAAGAGAAAAGAACAGATTCAATGCCTACTATCAAGCAGTAGAGCAGTTATTCAAACACAGATACGGAGACTGAAACGTCAACCCGACTCCTAATTCGGACTCCCCCCTCAGACATACACACAGTTTGCTGCCTTAATCAAATGGACACTTTGAGGTCAGACCACAAGTGGGTTGGTGTTACACCATCACTGTCTTCATGTCCAGTTAGGAATTACGCCATCATGTTGAGTTTGTCCCCTTAGAGTTGCCACAACACCTCCCACTAAAGACTTGATGGATAGTAGATGCTATTGTGAAATGCCAGGTCAAGTTAATGTTTTGTTATGGTCTGTTTTTAGACAAAATATGATTTTGCTTAAATTTTGCCTAATTTGCTGTAGGCCTTTATGCAGTAAGGGAAGACAGAAACCATTGAGACTTCAATGTCATAGAACGATTCAGGGACTTACCTTTTATCCCCACACCACTGCACTCTGACTATGGGGACCTCCAGAGGGACATCCATAGGTACCATAGAAACTATTGGACCACTTTGATGATACATTTGACTACCTTATCCTACCATTCACAGCTCCATCTAGATGGGAACCGAAATCAGACAATATCAGCACCCATTAGGAAACTCATTAAAACCAACACACAAATCAGAGAATTCCATACCAGGGCCATTTTGATGCCACAAGTTTCCCACCTACCAATCTCAGGCAGAGACCAAAAAATAATAATAGGACAGCAATGGAGATGCCCTTCAGTTGATTGACAGGGAGTGGAAGTATTATACATCTGGATCAGTGTGAAATATATATATATATATATATATATATATATATATATATATATATATATATATATATATAGCAGGCTTGGAATGATTGATGTTGTGATGTCCATGTCTAATGGTTGATTTAAAAATGCAACATTCATTCAGGGCATCAGAATTATTTTATCTGTAGTACATAACATGTGCCAGATGAGGGCAGTGTTAACCTAGTAATGTTTTTCCCAAAAGCATGTTCAGTATAAGTAAGCACTATTTATTTTAGAACCTTATGATAAGTAAGCTATTGATTTTGATAATGTATTTTGATGATGTTAGGAATTACATAGGGATTCCCCTGAATATTTTGTTCAATTCAATGTCAGTGCAGCACTTAGTAGAGGTTAAAATGTGACACTATTATGGCTGTTGTCTTTCTGATGTCCTCAGCTCTAGTCTCTGACAGCCACAATCTCAGCTGATTCCATATAATTACATATTACGACTCTAATTCCAACTCTTACTTGTGATGAACTAATTCATGTCACTGACGACCAGAGACTCAACACCCCTGCTCTAAACGCAAATATTAACACATTATCCCAATATATTGTAGTGTTAGAAACTTGGGATCCTTCATACAGTGGCAAACCAGTTATGGGTAAAAGTCAAAGGGTTGCAACGTTGTCCCCAACTGGCACAATTACTGTATAACTAACGGTTATGTATGAAGATAATCATGAAAAAAACAACAAACAAACATCATAACCATAAAAAAAACTGTTGACTTAAGATGCGACAGCCGGGCATTTGGGCGGTTGAGTCCGTTTCTGCGATATGGACTCTTAACAACATGATGAAACTTTGTTGCCCCTAAACAAGCAAGGGTTCTAGCAAATAATTATTATAATGGGCTTGGAACTGCTAACCCTGGCAATTTGACTATAAACCTCAAGGGTACACTGCAATGGCTGCCAGGTATTATGAAGCAATACTTTCCGTAGTAATGTAGAATGTTCATTCAAATTGTTAACTGATAGAATGTATTTTTTGTAATGTCAGTTGAGTTTAGTCAACAAATTACAGCACATATTGATGGGTACACTTCCTGCTTTTACTTCCTGCAATGGCCGCAGTCCACCCATTATGCCATCATTGACTTAAATGGGGACCCCAGTTCAATTCATTCTATTTCTATGGCAGCACATGCAATCAGGAGTGGAGGAAAGGAGAAAATGTGTCTAAAAATATATATATATTTTATTGTTGTTGATATTCAAAATTCCATGACTGTCACAGCCCTACCCAACATAAGCAGTTAGGCGCAAATTTGAAGGATTCAGACTTTTGTGGAGACAATCACACTGTCATCACAGTGACAGGGAGGGACATATGTTCCACCTGCATGTCAAATCGACTATTCTCCCAAATAAACCCGGATCAATTTTTTCTTTCTAAACGTTTTCAGTGGAGGAGAATGCAAATAAAATTTGCTTTACATTGTTATGTGTGACTCAATGACACTGCGCATGCTGCATGTTTTGGCCTCAGCAAAGAAACAAACCAGTGGTCTAAAACTCTTTGCTTTTTGGTATGAAACTGTTGTTAACGACCTCAAATACTTAGCTGAGCTACAGTATCTATAATGCCCTTGTACTTGACACGTTCACTTGTAATGCTAGATGATAGTATTCTGAAATAGGGCACTAAGACGAGTTGTTCTGAAGTGATCAGTGTCACTGAATCCCTCTTCTTTAGCTGCATGTCGGCACAAACGCTAGATCAGACATGAGGTGATGTGTTTTATGACAAAGTGTTTCCTTAACTTTCACAGTGTGGGTATCGAGAGGGGATCTGAGGGGAAAACTATCCGTTTCTCAAGGCAGGTGTGCATGTCACTCAGTGGCGTGTCCAGAACATTTTTAATGAGGTGGCCAAGGTGGGAAACAGACCCAGTTTAGGGGGGGCCATAACATTCTGAAGTTTAATCGACGCAAGGTGGATATTTCAATATAATTATGATGATTCAATACATTAAATACTTCAGCTTAGGTTTGGTACATTTCTATGGAATTATAATGATGACAGAAATAAGCAAGTTTGTATTTTGAATTTAGTGATTGACATGGAGATCCGTGATTTGCAAGCACAATTTCTTTTCAGAATTATTATAAGGTCATTTACGACTATTAATATTCTGCTGTGAATCAAAAATACACTTGCAGATCTGTTACTGTTGCCACATTACCAAGAGATTCATAAGCTTGTAGAAAGTTTTGTAAGTTTGTAGAAAGAGATTCGCAAGTAAAAATTCAATTTAAGCAGCTCTGGGGACAGGACCTTTTACTCCTGACCAATTCCTACCCTCTGCCAAAACCATTGGCTGGATTGTTCCATTAATCACATTTTAGGAAGTAGCTACCCATATGAGCAAGAGGACAAGGTAAGTAAAACCAAAACGATCTTGAAGGTAATCGTCTCTTACCTGTGTACATCGATTTTTTTGTGAAAAGGCTTGACAGTAGTTTGTTTATCATATGAAATATAATGATACATTTCAGACAAACTCCACACCAGCCATTGCATTCACAGCCACTATTGCTTTAGCTAGCTGGCCTCTGATATTCATCCTAGCTACTATCAACTGGCTATCTTTATCAGGCAGCTTTACTAGATGCGAGGGGAAAAATATATATATTTGCTATTTAACCATCTGATTGATAAAGTATACAAACAGTGCATTTGGAAAGTATTCAGACCCCTTGACATTTTACACATTTTGTTACATTAGTCTTATTCTAAAATGTATTACTTTTTTTTTTCTTCATTAATCTACACACAATGCCCCATAATGACAAAGCAAAAAAAGGTTTTTTAGACATTTTTGCAAATGTACTTCAAATCAAAAACGGAAATATTGCATTTACATAAGTATTCAGACCCTTTACTCAGTACTTTGTTGAAGCACTTTTGGCAGCGATTACAGCCGCAAGTCTTCTTGGGTATGACGCTACAAGCTTCTTCTTGGCAGATCCTCTCAAGCTCTGTCAGGTTGGATGGGGAGAGTCGCAGCACAGCTATTTTCAGGTCTCTCAAGTCCGGGCTCTGGCTGGGCTACTCAAGGACATTCAGAGACTTGTCCCGAAGCCACTCCTGCGTTGTCTTGGCTGTGTGCTTAGGGTCGTTATCCTGTTGGAAGGTAAACGTTCGCCCCAGTCTGAGGTCCTGAGCACTCTGGAGCGGGTTTTCATCAAGGATCTCTCTGTACTTCGCTTCAATCAACTTTCCCTCAATCCTGACTAGTCTCCCAGTCTTTGCCACTGCAAAATATCCCCACAGTATGATGCTGTCACCACCATGCTTCACCCCAGGGATGGTGCCAGGTTTCCTCCAGACGTGACGCTTGGAATTCAGGCCATAGAGTTCAATCTTGGTTTCATCTGACCAGAGAATATTGTTTCTCATGGTCTGAGAGTCCTTTAGGTGCCTTTTGGCAAACTCCAAGCGGGCTGTCACGTGCCTTTTACTGACGAGTGGCTTCAGTCTGGTCATAAAGGCCTGATTGGTGGAGTGCTGCAAAGATGGTTCTCCTTCTGGAACATTCTCCCATCTCCACAGACAAACTCTAGAGCTTTGTCAGAGTGACCATCAGGTTCTTGGTCACCTCCCTGACCAAGGCCCTTCTCCCGCAATTGCTCAGTTTGGTGGTTCCAAACTTCTTCCATTTCAGAATGATGGAGGCCACTGTGTTCTTGGGGACCTTCAATGCTGCAGAAATGTTTTGGTACCCTTCCCCAGATCTGTGCCTCGACACAATCCTGTTTTCTCTTCGTCATTATGTGGTATTGTGGGTAGATTTACATTTTTTATTTAATCCATTGTAGAATAAGGCTGCAACGTAACCAAATGTGGAAAAGGGGAAGGGGTCTGAATGCTTTCCAAATGCACTGTATTGTCATATTTTTGTCTTAGTAAAACGCATGTATAATCGAATGTGCAGGGATCCATCTGTGCACAGATCCCTACACATTCAATTACGCATGCAATTTATTGAGACAAAAATATCAGACATATAACTATTTTTTGGCAGGATCACACACTAATCCCTCTTGGATCACACACACACACACACACACACACACACACACACACACACACACACACACACACACACACACACACACACACACACACACACACACACACGCGCGCTTTAAGAATTAGTACACATACTGTAGATCAACAAAACAGCAATGAAATTCCCTTGGCGATGCGTCTGGGCGCCCATGAAAATGCAAATGGCAGCGTGTGATCTGTGGTTGGGGGACAATGCAGCCTCCTCATCAGAGGAATTCATTAGAGCTGAGCACTGTCCATAAGGCCTCTAATCCCCCTCACAAACAGCTTCACACACAGCCATGGACGACCTTGAGATGGCCAGGCAGGACAGGGACCAGGGAACACGTTCCCTGATAGTAAACAGTCTTGTCACATAGTTAATGAATTCTCAAAAATAAGATATAAATGTGAGAGGCACTTGGTGACTGTCTGCGGGCGAAGATTATTTGGGGGTGTGCGAACATTGTTGTTGTGACACTTAGATAATGGTATTCTGTATCTCTCTGGTTCTGAAGTGTAGATTTCCTGCGAGCAGAAGCATAACTCCTGCTGTATAATCTATCGACAAATTAAGTGGTATAGCATTAGAAATGTGTTTTAAACTATTACAGTACTTTAGAGAAGTCACTCAGAACTCTTAAACTCTAAAGATCTGCATGACAGTGTGATTTGCTCAATGTAGTATAAGATGAGCTGTTAAAAACCAGATGCCTTTGTTTTATTTGTCTCAGAGCTGATCATCAGGTTTCCGACAGGCATCTAGTTTTTAATGTGTCTGTGGAAGGCTTGAGGAATGACCATTACTGGCTTAATTTGTTTTCTATAGACAGTTCTGACCTTTCCAATTGGCACATCCTCTTATGAAAATGACTGCTTTTCCTTCCTGAAAGAAGGAGTGATCTTGCATTAAAGGTCCAATGTAGCAGTTATTATCTTAATATCAAATAATTTCTGAGTAACAATCAAGTACCATACTGTGATTGTTTTCAATTAAAATTGTCAAAAGAAACAAAATTGCTTCTTAGCATTTTCTCAATTAAGAATTTTGCTAGGAGTTGTCTAAGAGAGGGGCCTAATTGTAGGAGCCTAACAGGAGGGATGTGTAACCTGAAAACGAGCTGTTATTGGCAGAGAGGAAGGCAAACTCTTATTGGTCTATTAACTAATTTACTGCATGTTCCAAAAACCCTACCCAGCCAAACAAGATGACATTTCAGGCGGGTCTTTTCAAACAGCTCTTACACTTAAAAGTGCATTATCATAACTGTAACAATATCACAATATTATTCCAACCTCAGTGTGGAAAAATGTAACACAGGAAAATCATGTTTTTGACTATTACCTTTAGGTACACACAAATATCATTTTCCCACTTGGCACCTGGAGGTGAAAAAACTGTAGCGTGACCCATTTCATATTTGGTTATTTTTGGCTTCGTGGTCTGTGCAAATTCACAGTGGTTCCATTCAGCTGTCCTTGAGCTCCATGTCAAGATGATGATTTACTTTTCAACTTCTGTGCAAGTGCCTTTCAACTGTGTGATATTCATAAACACACTTTAATTTGAATTAAAGGCGCAGTATCTAGTTTTTTGGGCAACACAACCAAATTCACATAGAATGTGAGTTATAGATCTGTCATTCTCATTGAAAGCGAGTCTGAGAAGCGGTAGATCCGTTCTATGTGCAATATTTCTATGCATCCCGTTCCTAAGGAACATTTTAGCATTTTTAAAAAACATTTTACCAGTAAAAATAGCTGAAAATACAATATTTTTGGTTTTGAAAATATATTTCATTAGACATTCATTGCAGACAGGATGGAAAAACGAGAGCGTTCTCTGTAATTTTTTATTTCACCTTTATTTGACCAGGTAGGCCAGTTGAGAACAAGTTCTCATTTACATCTGCGACCTGGCCAAGACAAAGCAAAGCAGTGCGACAAAAACAACAAAACAGAGTTACACATAATAATAATAATGGTCGTTAACATGATGTTAAGCAGATTAAGCAGACCAAGGCAGGATTTTGTGACAAACTCATCCCTTGTTTTCATGGAACCTAAATACATTAGCCAGCTTCGTCAAAGTTTATTAAGTAGCTGAATGTCTTCACTACGTAACTGCAAAAGTGACAGATTTCCATTTTTGTCATAAAATGACTTAATTTCAAAGGACTGCTGTACTGGACTGTATGCATTGAATGCGATCACACGGTTGATTATATGTAGCTTGATTGGCAGCCATGACACTAAGATAGCGTGCTCAGGCGATTCTATTGGAACCGCCCCTTGATGTGTGGCTGCATGTTGTGTTATGTCAGACTCTGGCAACTGCTTTTCCCTTTTGTTTTGCATAAACTTAACTATTCATGTAGGCTGCATCTCATGGCAACAGGAGACTGACTGAAGTTGCCAAAAGGTAATGAGGCTATGACATCATAATCAATCATGAATCACCAATACTAATAAGAAAACACATATTTCAGAATCTGTCTTCATCAATATAAAGGCAAGGTACATTAGGCACAAAGATAACGTATATTAGGCCAGTTCATTTTTACATTTTTATAAGCACAGTTAAATAAAAAGGGTATTCATACATAGCATTAAAAGCACAGTTTATGACTCCAAAAACTTACAACATTACAACCATGTATTGACGTCATCATTGTTTTTCCACTATCATCATTAATCATGTATCAGGACATAAAGTAAAGAATGCAAATCTACCAGCTCGTGTTTGTTGCCTATATTTTAAGTTGGGGAAAACAGGGTAGATATAGGGCCTTGAAATAATGTCTTCAGAAAGTTTCCATACTCATTGACTTATTCCACATTTTGTTGTGTTACAGCCTGAATTAAAAATGGATTACAAATATTGTTTTAGTCACCCATCTACACACAATACCCCATAATGACAAAGTGAAAATGAAAATACATATAACATTTACATAAGTATTCACACCAATAAGTCAATACATGTTAGAATCACCTTAGGTAGTGATTACAGATGTGAGTCTTTCTGGGTAAGTCTCTAAGAGCTTTTCACACCTGGACTGTATAATATTTACACATTATTATTTTTTATTATTCAAGCTCTGTCAAGTTGGTTGTTGATCAAGCCGATTACGTTAAAACTGTAACAAGGCCAATCAGGAACATTCAATGCAGTCTTTGTAAGCAACTGCAGTGTATATTTGGCCTTGTGTTTTAGGTTATTGTCCTGCTGAAAGGTGAATTCGTCTCTCAGAGTCTGTTGGAAACCAGAATGAACCAGGTTATCCACCAGGATTTTGCCTGTGCTTACGGAATCTTTTTTTATTCTGTACAGGCTGCCTTCTTTTCACTCTGTCATTTAGGTTAGTATTGTGGAGTAACTACAATGTTGTTGATCCATCCTTAGTTTTCTCCTATCACACCGATTAAACTCTATAATTGTTTTAAAGTCACAATTGGCCTCATGGTAAAATCCCTGAGTGGTTTTCTTCCTCTCCAGCAACTGAGTTAGAAAGGACGCTTGTATAGTTGTAGTGACTAGATGTATTTATATACCATCCAAAGTGTAATTAATAACTTCACCATGCTCAAAGGGATATTCAATGTCTGCTTTTTTATTTTTACCCATCCATCAATAGGTGCCCTTCTTTGCGAGGCATTGGAAAATCTCCCTGGTCTTTGTGGTTGAATCTGTGTTTGAAATTCACTGCTCGACTGAGGGACCTTATAGATAACTGTATGTATGGGGTACAGATATGAGGTAGTCATTAAAAAATCATGTTGAACACTATTATGGTACACAGAGTGAGTCCATGCAACTTACTTTACAACTTAAGAATCCTTTTACTCCTGAACTTATAAAGGCTGACCATAACAAAGGGGTTGAATACTTAGACATTTCAGCTTTTCATTTTAAATGAATTTGTAAATCTCAATTTAATCAATTTAAAATTCAGGTTATAACATAACAAAATGTGGAAAAAGGGGTGTGAATACTTTCTGAAGGCAATGTATGCAGTTGTTGATATGGGAGTGGACACCTTTTATATCCCACATTTCAGGTGGTTCAACAAGGGAAATTGTTTGTGAATGTTAGCTAACATAAACTGTACAATTTGCTTTGTGTTATTCGTGTCCTGCAAATGTTTGTCGTGTCCGTTTCAGATCTAAACTGCCACTACAAAGCCATTTAGGCGTTCTATTACATGTAGTAGTAACAGCGAAATCCTTTCTCTTTTTTTGCTGTTTCACTGTAACATTAAAATGTTAGTGAAACAGCAGTAAAAAATATATAAAAAAGTATTACTGTGTAATTTTAGTAGATTTTTTAGTTGCATTTTTGGAATTTTTATTCTTATTGAACCCCTGTTTTACAGAGAGATACAGTTTGGTCATTTACCAAAAGCATTATGATGCATCCATTATGATGCATTTACATGATATTACATAATGCTATGGAAGCACACATTTAAGAAATAATGCACAAGAGGCAGTGCTGTATCATGAATACAGCTAGCAGAGATTCGATGAGGATGAGACAAGAACTTCAATAAATTATGATTTAATGAATATACAATAGGCCTACATGTGCCGCACTGCGCTGGTTAATTAGTGTGTTTATGGTTTCCATGGTGAATTATTAGTTTCACGTTCCTTCTTGGGATAGCTAGCCTACTGGCACTGGAGAGATCACAATTGTAAAATGATATTGTTGCACAGGCAAACAGATAGATAGGTACTTTATTGATCCCCGTGGGGAAATTACTTTATCAAGCAGCTATGAAAAACACAGGGCAGGTGCAAAATGCCAGAACTAAATACACAAAAGACAGATACACGATACATGATACATAGTGCGGCAGTATGAAAAATAATAAAAAATAATAAAAAAGTCTGCAGTGCAAAAAGCTATAGAAACACATTGCATAGTATGAGTGAATGACTGAATATGTACACTATACATTGTTATAGTGTTAGGTGAAAAAATGATATAATTATTGCACGTTGATATAAATAAACAAATATTTGCATGGTTAACTATACAGGTCAATGGCAGAGAAAGATACTTAAATAGCTACATGGTGTACAATATAAGTGAGGGTAATAATAGTTTTACTTAATATACAGTCTGGTTAAATGTACAGGTAAATGTATATTTGCTTGGTTAAATTAACTGTACAGGTAAATGACAGGAAGAGATACTTAAATAACTAAAATGTGCGTAGGATATAATTTAGGGTAATAATATTAATACCCTTAAAATACAGTCCTTAGAACAGGGTTAATTACAGATAAATGCACGTATTGCACATTCAATATACTAAATGCAATGAAAAAAAAAGATACTACTGACAGGATACTAGTATACAGTCCTGAGTGAATGACTACGCAAGTTCAGTCCAATAATTACTTACAATATTGCACGTGATATAATATAACAACTCTACATGAATATGTACATACAGTCCTGAACTAATGAGCGCTGAATGAATAAGTCCTGAGTGAATGAGTGGTTACAGACCAGAGAGTTACTCACGGATGGATGCCTAATTGTTAAACTAGGTCCTAACACCCCAACAGTTCCAGGTCTATGTTGCCGACGGCATGACACCCCGGTTAGGCATTAAATAGTCTAATAGCCGCCGGCAGGAAGGACCTCCTGTAGCGCTCTCTGGCATGCGGTGGTGGGATCACTCTGTGACTGAAGGTGCTCCTCTGCGTCATAACCATGGCATGCAGAGGGTGGATGACGTTGTCCATGATGGCCAGCAGTTTGGCCAGGATCCTTCTCTCCACCACATCCTCTAGAGTGTCAAGGTTAATCCCCAGAGCTAGCCTTCCTGATCAGCTTATTTACCCGAGAAGCATCACCGGCCTTTATGTTGGCGCCCCAGCACACCACAGAAAAAAATATATGGGACTGGCCACCACAGACTGGTAGAAAGTATGCAGTAGTTTACTGCACACATTGAAGAACCTGAGCCTCCTCAGAAAGTAGAGTCAGGAAAGTAGAGCCGTGTTGTACAGAGCCCCGGTGTTACCAGCCCATTCCAGCCTGCTGTCCATATTGACTCCCAGGAACTGTATGACCCAACCATTTCCACATCCATCCCCTGTATAGGGACTGCAGTCGGTTGGGCCATGGTTCACCTGAGGTCCACCACCATCTCCTTTGTTTTGCTGATGTTGAGCTGAAGGTGGTTCTGCTCACACCACACCACACCACAAATTCATTGATTGTGCTCCTGTACTCCTCCTCCTGCCCACCCCTGATGCACCCTACAATTGCAGAGTCATCCGAGATCTTCTGTAGGTGGCATGTTTCAGAGTTATCTGAAGTCTGAGGTGTAGAGGGTGAACAGGAAGGAGGACAGGACCGTTCCCTGGGGGGCCCCTGTGTTGCTCACTGCCGGTTCTAACACAAAAGGTAGGTTTATACAACCCCCAGCTGTTGCAAACCAAATAGTAGCATGGAAAAAGAATGCGTAGATGCTTTTCTCGAGGGAGAATACGCTCATGAATTTCCTACCTGGGCAGCGGGGCTATCGCGTTAGGTCAAACAACACCATTGACCTGGCTAGCTTGCTACATGCCAATGATTTGTTTAGCATAGCAATGTCGAATGAATAGAATGATTACAATTAAAAACTTGGTCAAAACATGCGAAAAATAACTAAAGACCAGCCGGCTTGGGTAGCAGCTTCAGAAAGCAAAAACAAATTAAAATTTACAAAAATTGTATTCATATTTTTATAAATATGTTTGCAACCATTTTATAAAAGTAATAAAGCCCTCGAACCTGGGATAATAGTGTGATAACTACCTCCTAAGGGCTGTTCCCATCCCTGGGCTTCGCCTTGGGCCTAAGAACAGCCCTCAATCGGGAGTTATCACACGATAATCCCTGGGTTCTCATGCCTTATTACTTAAATAATACATTTATTTTATATAGCACTTTCATACAGAATCTCAAAGTCGCTTAAAAAAATATGCAGATACATTCAAGGAGCTAGCGGTTCATGGCAGTGTTAGATAAAGTACTCAATAGTCATACATGAGTAAAAGTAAAGATACCTTAAAAGAAAATTACTCAAGTAAAAGTTAGTCACCCAGTAAAATCCTACTTGAGTAAAAGTCTAAAAGTATTTGGTTTTAAATATACTATATCAAAAGTAAAAATCAGACGCAATCATATTTTTTTTTTTTTTTTTAATTTACAGATAGCCAGGGGCACACTCCAACACTCAGATTTGGTTCAGTCTGGTCCATATGTGGACATTAATATCAAGGCCAGGGTGGACTGACCAAAGTTCAACTACTTTTCAGCGTCCATGGGCGTCTGGTGTCGGTCGGTGCTCAGTGTGAGGATGCTGGTTAAAGTAAATGGAAAGAGAGGGGGCTCATGGGTAGGTGTCAGTAAGAGGTGGGAGATGTGACATTAACTGGAGAGAGAGAAAGGCAGTGAGTGAGTGACAGAGTGAGAGATATTGTTTTTGTTGGTTTTAATTACTTAAGAATTCATAAACAAAACTGATATCAGTAAAATCACTAACTGATTAGTGGGTCTAACATTACTTGTTACTTCTGTGAACTTTCACTATCCTCCCTTCTCAGAAATTAGAAAATGTTTTAAAGATATGTGGGTTTTTGGTAACAGAATTACAAGGCACAAGGCAATATTTCTTAAACTTACAAAGGTAAAACATTTCTCCAAAATGAAACAAGTGTTGATATTAGTTGGCAGGGGTCTTAACATCAACATTATTGTGTTTTGATATATGCATGGTACCTTTTCCATCTGTTTATCCAGGAATCAATGCCTTTACTTATTTCACATTTTTAAAATGGAAAATGTTTGAAAAATGAATCTGTGCCTTCCCAAAAATGTATACTCCACTTTCATTTGACACCCAATTTTATATGCTCCTACGAAGTTCACATGTTGGTGCTCATGGGTCTTTTTCGAAGGAAGTGCCCATAGGGAGGTGTATCTTTGGGGCATCCTAATTGAGTGTTAATTTAGAGTAGAATGGGATTACTTCAGATTCTTATAATATGTCTAGTCTGTTCCAAAGAAAATTGTTTATTAATTGAAATATTGACATTGTTCAACAATGTAGCACATAAGTAATGTACAATATAACTTTTTTTGTATAAAATAAAACATTGTTTCTATAATTGTTGATTTGAGCGGTGTATGCAACAATATATTTATGATAGAGAATGGTTGTTTATTTTGTGTTGTTTTTGTTTTACAGTGAGCTAGTTGATTGGTTAAACCAATCAATAAGGATTTACTCTTGCTTGTTTACAACACACCAAGATAAAGGAACTGATCGTGGACAACCGGAAACGGCAGGGGCGAGTACGTCCCCATCCACATCGACGGGGCTGTAGTGGAGCGGGTTAAGAGCTTCAAGTTCCTCTGTGTCCACATCACTAAGGACCTATCAAAAACACCAACTTCACCCTCAGGAGGCTGAAAAGATTTGGCATGATTCTGCCATTCAGGATCTCTATACCAGGCGCTGTCAGAGGAAGACCCTAAAAATGGTCAAAGACTCCAGTCACTCAAGTCATAGACTGTTCTCTTTGCTACCGCACTGCAAACGGTACTGATGCAAGAAGTCTGGAACCAAAAGGACCCTGAACAGCTTCTACCCCCAATCCATAAGAATGCTAAATAGTTAGTTAAATAGTTAACCAATAGCTACCCAGACTATCTGCATTGACCCTTTTTGCACACTCTTTTGACTCACCACATACATTGCTGCTACTGTTTATTATCTATCATGTTGCCTAGTCACTTTATCCCTAACTATATGTACATATCTACATCAATTACCTTATACCCCTGCACATTGACTAAACTGGTATAAACTGGTACTGCAACAACACTTTAAACTGGTTCTACAACAACACTTAACACGCTGATAAACTGTAGGTACATCACTAAACAGCCAAGTAGGAGACACCGATACAGGACATATAATTTGGCTTACAGTGAGTACCATTAGGCCTACCCCTACCCCTTGTGTACTGAGGTGAAGTTTTCTAGATTGCATCACAGAGAATATATTGCTTTGAGATTGGGGACAGCGTCGATGGGTGAAGGCCAAAACCATTGTTTACCCGGATGGATTAACTTTCAGTGTATGTACGGTCATAGATAAGAGGAGATTTTTATGCCAAATTAAATTGCATGGGTATTGGAACAAGTTACTCAAACATTGAGGGGATGTGAATGTTTCTGTTTGATTTGGCTAAATCACCAATCTGTTGTTTAACAAATCGTATCCGGAATGAACAATGATGGAATGCAACCATTTTAAGACAATCTGAAGCAGTGTCCAATATTATTTACTGAGAGCAAAACTGCAGATTCCTGCCAATGTCTATACTCTAGCTATGCAGTGGATACATAACTCTAGCATTGTTTCTGAAACTGGGAATTTTGATGAATGTCATTTGGTTTTTGTATTACACTGGGAGGAAGAATTCAATTTGAGTGGGCTGAATAGAGATTCATCAGTTCAACTGCGTAGCGGAAGAGAGAACAAAGATAAGTATTTCCATCTTTCCATCTATGGGAGTAATAATGTTTTTGTTATTTTGCTGTTGTCTATGTTGCACAATGTACAGGTTAATACATTTCCACTGCCTCACTGTATGTGGAGGCAATCTATGGCAATGAGAATATATCAACCCCCCCCTGCTAAAACAGAGGGCGACCTACAGCTAGGTGAGATCTCAGCTACGCAAGCTAAACTTGAGATGCGGCTTCATCCACTCATCAAAACTCATCTAGACCTTCCAGAATACAACACACGTTTCCCACTGCCAAGGAGGCTCGAGACTTCTTGGAGAAGAACATCATGCCCAACACACAACTAGGCTAACCCCAATTTGACAGGCTCAATATTCAGGTATGTTACCCATGTACAGTCGTGGTCAAAAGTTATGAGAATGACACAAGTATTGGTCTCCACAAAGTTTGCTGCCTCAGTGTTGATGATGGCAATTTGCACATACTCCAGAATGTCATGAAGAGTGATCAGATGAATTGCAATTAATTGCGAAGTCCCTCTTTGCCATGAAAATGAACTTAATCCCCAAAAACATTTCCACTGCATTTCAGCCCTGCCACAAAAGGACCAGCTGCCATCATGTCAGTGATTGTCTCGTTAACACAGGTGAGAGTGTTGACGAGGACAAGGCTGCAGATCACTCTGTCATGCTGATTGAGTCAGAATAACAGACTGGAAGCTTTAAAAGGAGGGTGGTGCTTGAAATCATTGTTCTTCCTCTGTCAACCATGGTAACCTACAAGGAAACACGTGCCGTCATCATTGCTTTGCACAAAAAGGGATTCACAGGCAAGGATATTGCTGCTGGTAAGATTGCACCTAAATCAACCATTTATCGGATCATCAAGAAATTCAAGGAGAGAGGTTCAATTGTTGTGAAGAAGGCGTCAGGGCTCCCAAGAAAGTCCAGCAAGCGCCAGGACCATCTCCTAAAGTTGATTCAGCTGCGGGATCGGGGCACCACCCGTGCAGAGCTTGCTCAGGAATGGCAGCAGGCAGGTGTGAGTGCATCTGCACGCACAGTGAGGCGAAGACTTTTGGAGGATGGCCTGGTGTCAAGAAGGGCAGCAAAGAAGCCACTTCTCTCCATGAAAAAGCAAGTTCTCCCAACCATCCAAGAACAGTTTGGTGACGACCAATGCCTTTTCCAGCATGAAGCAGCCAACTTTGTGGAGACCAATACTTGTGTCTGTCATGTCCTGATATGTTTCACCTGTCTGTGTTTGTCCCCTCCCCACACCAGGTGCACCCTATCACCATCATTAATCAGTTTGGGTATTTAGCCTCTTGGGTGCTGTTGGCATTTGCCAGATCGTCTTGCCTAGTCAGTCGTTCCAGCGTTCTCTTGTGTTACTAACTCTGCCAGTCTGTTTCCCGGTATTTGGACCTCTACCTGCCTTTTGGATTACGTGCCTGTCTATCTCCTCCTGTGCCTTCGACCTTCTGAGCCCCTGCTAAAACGAACTCTGCCTGTGTTACGGATTACGAGCCTGTCTACTCCTCTGCACTGCCATCCTTCTGATTCCCGGTACCGAACGCTGCCTGAATTACGACTACGAGCCTGACTTCCCTTATTGGACTATTGCCTTTCTGATTCCCTGTTACGAACACTGCTTGTCATTCACTACGAGACTGTCTTGCCCCATATTCTCTATTAAACAGTCAATCATATCTCTGCCTCCGTGTCCGCTTTTGGTCCCGTATATCTGTCGTTGTGTCAGTGTCATTCTCAAAACTTTTGACCACGACTGTACAATCACGCAGCCTGCCTATGGACAATGATGAGGACACGCCCTCAATTGGGTAAAAGGAACACTAGTATTATTGCTGAACATTGGACTTCATTATTATTATTATTATTATTATTATATTGCCTAATGTCCAGAGGTCCAGGACACTTAGACAATGACACCACCCCAATTAATGAACAATGGACAATATACAGTGCCTTCAGAAAGTATTCACACCCCTCGACTTCTTCCATTTTTATGTTACGCCACAAAAATAACCTAATTGTCAGAGTGAAAAGAAGGAAGCCTATACAGAAGAAGAATCTACTTGAAAATCTAAAGCAATACCTGAAAATGGTTGTCAAGCAATGATCAACAACCAATTCGACAGAGCTTGAGGAATTTTGAAAAGAATAATGCTGCTTTCTTGTGGGACTACAGAGCATTGCATCCCTATGTGGGCTAAACACAGCAATAAATATTGGAGGTTATTCCTCTACTATTTTTACTGTACTACTGTGTACAATAGATTCCCCTTTTTGTTTTTTTCTGTAGTGCATCTCCTCCTCATGGACTGCACCAGATTTGCCAGTTCTTGCTATGAGCACGGAATGAGGTGTCCATATTATGGCAAGAACAGCTCAAATAAGCAAAGAGAAACGACAGGCCATCATTACTTTAAGATATGAAGGTCAGTCAATCCGGAAAATGTAAAGAATTTTGAAAGTTTCTTCAAGTGCAGTCGCAAAAACCATCAAGCTCTATGATGAAACTGGCTCTCATGAGGACCGCCACAGAAAAGGAAGACCCAGAGTTACTTTTGCTGCAGAGGATAAGTTCATTAGTTACCAGCTTCAGATATTGCAGCCCAAATAAATGCTCACAGAGTTCAAGTAACAGACACATCTCAACACATCTCAACATCAACTGTTCAGAGGAGACTGTGTGAATCAGGCCTTCATGGTTGAATTGCTGCAACGAAACCACTACTAAAGGACACCAATAAGAAGAGACTTATTTGGGCCAAGAAACACGAGCAATGGACATTAGACCGGTGGTCTGAGGAGTCCAAATTTGAGATTTTTGGTTCCAACCTCTGTGTCTTTGTGAGACGCAGAGTACTGTAGCTGAATGGATGCAGTCAGGTCAAAACCCTGGTGAAGAAGATGAGCATGGACAACAGTTTTGGGGATGTTTTATTTCAGCTGATGAAACATGGGACCAACACTTTACATGTTGCGTTTATATTTTAGTTCAGTATACTGTACATGGGCCTGAAGCTGACAAATAAAAACAATAGAAAATACCTTGATGAAAATTAATGTCATTTCAATCGCATTCATCTCTCTACTCCGCCTGTCTGCCTCCGTCTCTGTCTTGACTGGAGCTATCACTAGCGAAGGTCAAAATTGTATCAAATCAATCAACTGGGTCCTGCCCGAATCTGTTGCTAGAGAACTTTCAACATTGTATCAACAAAAAAAAAGACAGGTGGAAACACCTAAATATGGCCCTCAATTAGAGACAATGCAAAGCAGCTGCCTCTAATTGGGGACCAACACAAAACCAACATAGAAACATAAAACCTAGATCTGTCAGGCTCTGACCATAGATCACTAGAGGAGCAAAGGCTTCCCTATGATCAGAACCTGACACTATGCATGCTCAAGTGTGCCCGCTCCCTCAACTTTAATAGAAAAGAGAAACCAGAAATGCTCGTTGCTCACACGGAGGACTCCAAACAAAATGAAAAAATGTACAAAACTGAAATAAACCAAAACATGTTTCTCACAAGTGTAGCGGGATGTGAACTCTGCAAACAACATTTCCCCTCGAAGAATGAGAACTGTAGGCTAAATGACTGTAATTAGTAGGCCTACATGCATTAACAGAAATGAATTTAACCAAATGACAGGGATTAATGGTACATTTACTAGGCTTACTGGTGACATATGCAATGGAGAATTGATCAAAATAAACAATCAAAAGGCAAACAATGAACAATGAATGTGCAACAATTGGCGGGAGACCAGCCAGGTCAACCGTGATACAAGTCAGTATTCTCAGTATTCGACTTCCATCCATGTCTATGAGCGTCGGGAGATTACGTGAAAACATCCAGTTCTGACGTGAGACAGTGAGCTGCTTGGGGAGACAGCTGAGCACATTTTGGAGAGCTGAGTGCATGCACTCTGCCTGCATTTGCCACACACCCCTCCCCTTCTTCTTGTCTCAACATTTAAAATGATACTCAAGAGACATTATCTTCACATATTTTAGATGCTTTTCACTGACAACCGCAACTCAATAAATCAGTTAGGCCTATTGCCACGCACGCTGCCCAAATTGCAGGCTTCCAAAATAGGCATATGTTTACGCACTTGTGATTTGAAACAATCCACAACTCTTTTATTTTTAGGAAGCAATTGATCCTCTGTGGCTAAGTCATGCTCTCTGGTGAAGTATTTTGAATGATTTTATTTTTATTGGAGCCATTATATAATTCTGGCAAAACATACATTTACTTTAGGGGAAGCCAGCATCCGAACAGTACACTGTGCACCCATCTTATTCTGGACAGATTTAGGAGAGAGTTAGCCATCTCGCATCGCCTCTTCCTCTCTGCTGAAACTATCTCACTGGAGGAAGCATAGGAGCGAGCAAAACAGCGCCCTCTGTCTTGATACTGTAAATGTAGTCCATGTAGCTGATGCTGTCTGGCCAGAAATAGTATGACATCAAATCAAATCAAATTGTATTTGTCACATGCCGAATACAACAGGGGTAGACCTTACCGTGAAATATGTACTTATGAGTCCTTAACCAACAATGCAGAGTTATAAAGTAAGTAAGAAAAATGTGCTAGATAAACTAAACTAGAGGGAAAATAGTCTCACAATAAAATAACAATAACGAGGCTATATACAAGGGGTACCGGTACTTAGTCAATGTGCAGAGGTACGGGTTAGTCGAGGTAATATGTACATGTAGGTAGGGGTAAAGTGACTATGCATAGATAATAAACAGAGAGTAGCAGCTGCATATGTGAAGAGCGTGAAGGAATGTGAATGTGTATGTGTGGCATCTATATGCATTTGTGTGTTTTGTGTGTGTGTGTGTTGAAGTGTCAGTGTAGTATACCACTGTCTTTTTACCATACTCTTTTTGTCCAGACAGCATCAGATACACATACTGAGACAGAGGGGCATTGTTTCGCTTGCTCGGATGCTTTATCTGAGATTGATGCTTCTTTCTGTCAGCACACGTCTCGGTCAAATAAAGTATTAATATTTCAATATTTTATTTGGACAGTGGCCCTGCTTTAGGGTAGATAGGAAAGAAGTTTCAACTTATGATTTCTACCAGTAAATGCTAATTAAGGCAGCAATGGGTATGCAAACCAGGTATTGAAAATGTTTGGTACGAAGGCTTGTCTGAAAATCTTTACAATGCGCAATTCAGTCATTATGTTCTGTTTAAATAAACATTTCTAAAGGCTTTCTCAAAAAGCTGTCCAATTAAATTTTGACTAAAAAGTTGGCCAACCTCGCAGAATGACAGAATTATGATTTTTATCAATTGGGAGGGTGTTTGTTTTGCTAACTCTGCCATCACATGTAGGCTACATTGTAGAACTATGTTACAGAAATGCTATGGGCCTAATCAACATTATATTTTTTATAGCTCATTAGATGTTATAATGCCATGAATTACTCTTATTACCCACATTAGAAGACCATTTTTGAGGTCTGGGAAAAATAAGAATAAAATACATTCGGAGGGTGTTGAACTATGTTACAGTCTCTTGCTATGTGCACACTTCCGTCCCAAGCAGGACCGTTTGGGAAATCATTGGCCAAATTTTAGTATATCCACTTCTCCAGGCACCACTACACCTCTAGGTATATTATACATTCCATTTCCTAACCAAATTGAAGGCTGCTGCAACTTCAGTTGCAGACATCCCAGTGCTTTAAAATCATGGGTAATCAATGAGTAATTATTCTCTCAATGTGAAACAAAATTAACATTCAAAGAGAAGAGACAGAGAGGCTCAATCATTTTAATTGAGTTTAAATAATTATGATGAAGTACTGTTATTGTATGTACTCAGAAGAAGTGTAATCTGAGCATTACTGTTGTGTTATATAGTTTCATCATAGAGGCAGCTCGCACGCACGCACGCACGCACACACACACACACACACACACACACACACACACACACACACACACACACACACACACACAGGGAACACTAGAGTGATAAAGACTGATCTCTGATTCAGTTGATGTAAATCCTGTTCTTTGAATTACTGACACAGTATAGTCTGCAGCTAGCTAAGCTATCTACTGTAGGTACACAGGCATACAATCAAGGCTTTGATTAAAGTCATTTAGTGATATGTTGCAGGCTTAACACAGAAAACCCAGAGAACACAAAACCATGGTCGGACAGCAAACTCCCTTACAGGGCTGTCAATGAATGAGTCATATCAGTTGGGACTTGGAGACTGAGAATCGGAACAATCCATAAGTCAAACAATAGACATGAAGGAATATCTGACATGTACGTCAACATCTCTCATACTCAGTCACAATACAACATGAAAACAAAGCTCAAGCTCCCCATTCCATTTAATCTGCCTCCCTACTGTACAGCAGGTCCTGTGGGGTTGGACTGGGAGAATGAGGGGTCAGAGCCGTGCCACCCGCCCCTGCCCTGTTGCTGGGCAGACCCTGTAGTTCAGGACTCAGCTCTAATTGCAGTGCTGAGCGGGGGTGGGATCTGACCTTTACTGATTTATTTACCGACAAACATCTCTATCGGTGCAGCTATGGCTGGCTGTCTTCCCTGGGTGAAATCCCAGCAGCCTCAGGGAGACAGGAAACCTCTTCTGTTCACAGGTCAAAAAGTCCCGGTAATTAAACAGTAGGCTGCCCACTTCTCTTTAATAGGACACACGCACAAAAAAACGCACACAATGGAAGAGCAGGAAATTCATTTGGCATTTGTACAGAGGGAGGATAAATAGATCTCTAAGAGTTTGAGGGTTACATTTGAAATGTCAGCCTCTAAAGATAGAACCTTGTCTGTAGAACACTGTACCGTAATGCTCAGAGGATTCTCGATTTCATGTGAAGGATACCCATAGATTTATAGCTTTATAAATCAGTGGTTGCGTTCGGTCAGTGATTTCAGTACATTGTGTGGGATGGGATCATCCAATGTGATACAATCCCCTTACTAAGCACTCTGTGTCTCTCTATTTGACCGGTTACACTTTTTACCTCATAACTCTAGGCCTCAGGATATGATTTTACCACATTTTACCGCTTTCTGCTTTGTGAGGAGGATTTTTATTATCTCTCTGAATCAGGATGAGCTCATATAATATTTACCATGTTTGAAAACCACATTTGAGGAATCCCTCAGTTTCAAGGCTGTATATTAATACAGTGATAACATGGCTGTAGAATGATAACTAACATGTACAGAATGTTTACTATTATCCCCATTATTATCAGCAATTTACTATACCAGGCACAAGGCTATATACCACCATGGCATTTGATTTTTCCCAGTCCCAATTCTTACAATGTGTTATCACTTACTATACAATTGTAACAAAGAGGCCACTCAAACTACAGTACAATAGGAACCAATCACGGGGGAATCTTTTCAAATGTCATGAGACAGGCTGGAATCTCATTTGTGTGTCCCCAATACTTTCCAGACTCTTTACCCTCCTTATTGAACTTTCTGTTATTCGATAAAGGCCTCTGTATTTGCTTAAGTCATCACTTTAAACACTGACTCTGGATTGGCTTCACAAATCACTCTGACACTTGATTGTGTCATTTGAAGTCATGTGGTGCATGCAAATAGTTTAATTAGCTATTGATTTGGCCATATTAGGAAAAGGACATGGAATTAAGTGTTCTATGCTTTTTAGCACAAACATTATGGTTAATCAACAGTCAATACATGCTTGGCTAGTCCTTTACATATCCATAATAATCCCTTCTAGGATTGTATCACTCAAAGCATGTATGGTGCGTTTATAAAAGATGACAAAAAGAACATCAAAGCGAGGAGAGAGAAAGATGGTGAAATGAGACAGGGCCTCAGGGTAAAAATGAGTTTTGTGTGGGCCTTCCACTATCTCACTTCATCTTCAACTCACTCACTCCTCTCTAGCTCTCTCCCTCTAAACTCCCCCTTTTGTCTGCTCTGTCACAATCATTAGACCGGTGCAAAGGGAGGGAGACAGCACCATGGCAGGTACGTAGAGATCAGGAAGTAGGCTAGGCAGACAGACAAGGAGTGGGCGTCAGTCAGAGGAACTTTTCAGATCACCCACCTCATCTCCTTGTCCCTCTTGTTTAGGATCCATGGAACATCAGTGAACAGAACGCTTCTGCTCATGTCAAATGTCCCAGAGATCGAGGAGGAATATTTTGAAACTTCTGATACTGCAATCTAAGTGCTCCCCCTCTCCTCCGAGGTATTGAAACTGAAGTCGACAGAATATTTCTGTATTATTCAGAGTATGAACAATTTTTTGTTTACGTGGTGCCTTAAGCATATGCCAGTTATGCTGAATCACTGTTGAGTCATCAATAAAGACAATGTTTTTAGGTGGAGAAAATTGAAAAATATAAAACTGTTCATGCAAGGGACAATGTAATTGGATTGGGCAGATCTACAGTGGTAATAAGAGTAATTCATGGCATTATAACATCGAACAAGCTATAAAAAAAACGCAAAATAATGTTGATTAGGCCCAAAATGATATAATTATATAGCCAGGACTGTTAGGCTTAAAACAATCATCTTAAACTGTTTTATTCCATGGGATATGACTAGCAAAGATGAATCTAATGATATAAAAATGTAATTATTTGGTTGAAGAAATTAATCTACTACTGTAGCCGTGCGTCTTTAAGAAAGGCTGAATATTTCTAATTCTCTGATCAAAGCAAAAAGAGCATTTGGGAGACAGCTACACTTCATTCAACTTTTAACTGAAGTTGAACATTGTCAACATGTCATATATAGATAATTAAAAACTAAATTCCCACTCACACTCTCACTTTGACTAAGCAGGAACCTCAGGTTATCAAATGAATGGGTATTGAATTGGAGATGTCTGCTGGGAGACGTCCCACTGTGGGGGTGGATCTGTGAGAGGGACAAAGTGAACAGCAATAAAGAAATATGAGTGAGAGATTTGGATAAGTCTCCCAGGATCCCCCCATTATATGAGCTATTGGTTTCTAAACCCTCATCAGCATTGCAGGGGATTTCCACTGCGTCCTTCTAGCTCTGTCAGGACCACCGCCTCGTCCATCTCCCAGGAGACCAATATCTTTTTATAGCCCTCCTCCTTGGTACTGTCATTTATTGTTGCATGGCAACAAAGAAAGGCCACTTATATTCATGAGGTTTAACAAATTCCGGTGGTACCTCTTTATGCAACGGTGTCATCTATAAATGGTTGGAACAGGGGATCCTTAGTTAGTTAATCTATAGTGTATAGCTTTTATATGTCAATACTGAATAATTTGTCTATAAATTGTGTACAAATTAATTCATTAGGGCTTACCCTGAAGCCACAAAAATGTGTTTTTTTTTCATAGCCATACTATGAAATGTTGGAACCGAGTTGATGGTGCAGGTGTCAAGGGACTAGTGAAACAGTGTCAAACGTTTAACCTTGAGGTCATAAGTTTAATAGGTTTATGTAGAACTATTCATTTTAGGTCATAAAAACTGCTCAATGTATCTCTCTTGTGGAGGAAGAGCTAATTAATGGGTGGATATTTGCACAGATTCCGGGAAATACAGTCTGCTTTACGCATCTGTTCTCTAGGGTCAAATACATCTTGAACATCTCACGGTGTCTTCGCAGTACACTAACAAATAGTAACATATAATAGGCCACTCTCCATTGTTCAGGTCCAAGGTGCAGTTTACTGATCTCAAAGTTATTGTGATTTATTTATTAATTATTGCCAATAATTCAAAGTGCCACAGTTTAGGTATTGTCTTCCAATAATTATTAACTTCTGAAACTTACTGCACTCCCCCATATGGACTCCCAAGTGGCGCAGTGGTCTAAGACACTGTATCTCAGTGCTAGAGGTGTCACTACAGACAACCTGGTACGAATCCAGACTGTATCACAACCGGACGTGATTGGGAGTCCCATAGGGCGGTGCACAATTGGCCCAGTGTCATCCGAGTTTGGCTGGTGTCTCTAACTCCGACAGCTGGCGCTGGTGTGGCTCGCTACTTTCTAACATTTGGCCTACGCATCATAGCTATAGCAGTCAGCTACTAATTCTGGTAGAACAGCAACTGCCTTATCATGGTAACTCAGTGTTATTAGCTTTTACTACACGAGAGGTATTTATTCAGCATCGCGTGTGTAAACCAGCGTTGTTAGCATCCCTTATGTTTTATTTGGACTGGAGACTCAGCTAACTTCACATAATAGCCTAACCCTGATTCCATGTAGCACCAAATGTTGTGCCCTTCAAATGCTCTCTCTCTCTCTCTCTCTCTCTCTCTCTCTCTCTCTCTCTCTCTCTCTCTCTCTCTCTCTCTCTCTCTCTCTCTCTCTCTCTCTCTCTCTCTCTTTTATTCAGAACTGGTGAAAACGGCAGAAAAATATACTTGACATGTGCTCTGATCCAATGCAGCACCTTTACAAGGGTAAATGTTGATGATTGCATTTTTACGGTGCTGGAACGCTGAAGGCTATTTGTCAATGGCGTCACACGACTACATTTATCTGACCGACAGGATGTGGTTGAAAGTCATATGTAAAAGTCAGTCCTCTGTTGTACGTCTGAGTCTAACTCTGTTTTTTTATTGTTGCGATCCTCGCTATAGAAGGCACATTACAATTCCCACCAAGTGGGTTAACCCTATTGGCGCAATGCATAGGATGTCTGCCATTCATCCCTGCGACCCGGGTTTGCGTTTCCTGCTCCGCCGTTGGCTACAGTAAGTACAGTAGTTACAGAAGGTGCAGTGACAGCTTTTTACTCTGGCTGGCTGGCACACTAGCATCCACTTTTTAATATAAGGGTACATCTTTGTGTGATTTGTGGTCCAAGTATTGAATAATCAATCCCTCTACTCATCTAGAAAAGGCTTTATGATTAAATAATCTTAATCATGTTTTGGAAAAGTGAGAAGAAAGGTTACTAACGCAATGATATACTGCTTTAATTGAACACATGTAGTCAAGGAAGCTAATAACATCCTCTACAAGTCCTCTGCACTTGAGGTGAACTTCAGATGTGTTTGACAAAGGAGAGAGGCAATTAAATATTGATGAGACTTGTTTGAGAGGAAACTTTAACGGATGCAGCCATCAGCAGTCAGCAGAACAGAAAACCTCACATTCTTCCAAGGAACCACGAAAAACATTAAGTACCAACGGAGTTGCAGTGGATACGATTTCTCACGTGTGTTGCATTCTCTATAAATAACATGTAGAGTGACTCATTGCTTCATCTTTAGTGCTTTAAAACAGTGGATATGTCTCTTAGGATGGCCTTATAATCGACCCACTTCAATGTTGAGTACTTGACAGATATACTAGGGAATAGGGGATTATTGTGTGCCATGATCGTGGAGCTTTTTAGACATAGGGAGGGAGAGGGAGACAGTGAGTGAATGCCAATAGTGCGGATGAAGTCAACGTCCCATTGCAATCCCATGCTATTGCAAAGTAGAAGGACCCAGAGGTATTTCTTGCTGCTCTTCCGATTCCTCAATGATAGTGAGGGTCTTGGCAATCTCCTATGGAGTGAAGAACATCATCCTGTATACTGTACTGGTCTGCGCGTCACTTAGAATTGTATGAAAACCTTGACACAAACTGAGAAAAATATAATACATTTGTCATGATTGTGGTAAATATTCTGACATAGTACACAGAGTAAATGGTGTAAATATACTGTACATTGTAACACTGCAAAACACAGAATACATAGTACCTGAAATTTCATCTATCTCCTCTTTGTGGTTGACCTCAGTCCAAGGTCCCTTAGCCAAATCATCATGCCTGGATTCCTGTATTATCTTTCCTATGGAATTTAAAGCACAATGGCACCTAACCCTTGACTGCCTCCGCTGGCTATCGATCCGGCTCATCCTTAGTGACTGAAGATCCACAAGTCTCCTGCTCTGACACCTAGCACAGGCCCAAGGGAGATGAATGATGCTGTGGAAATTGCAGTAGAGTACCTCATCCATACAGCTTTGAGTGAGAGCCAGACCCCCCCCCCCCCCCCCCCCCCCCCCCACCCGGGTGCACGTTTTGGTTTTTGTGACCTGGATGAAGTAGGAGGCTTGTTCCAATGCACCAATAAACAGGAATTAACAGAAAACCGAAACCAAGAGAATTGATCTGTGATTTTAGAGTTGATGTCTGACCTAGTGGATGTAAAGGAAACTTTGTACATGCAGTAGTTAGGGTTGAGGTTTGATAATGTGTTGGATGGGGAACCACAAAGTACAATGTAGAAAGAGAAGAAAATTAAAAGGATAGACGTCGTGCTGGGAGGTAGGTTATTAATAAGGCTGGTTGAGACACCGCAGAGAGCAAGGAACAGCTAACTTCTACCTCAAAAGCAGTTCAAGAACAACCCAATGCAACCCCCCAAAAATACAATAAACATGTTGCGGTGTGCGAAATAAACAATTCCAGATAAGTATTTGAGCAGAGAGCCTAATAATGGCACGAGGCACATTTCTTTTTCCAGTTCCACGGAGACTGCAATCACATTATGCATAACATTTTTTTATCTGAATACAAACAGGCTTTACTACTATCACAGGGGCACAGCACAACGTGAAGGGCTCAATCAATTGTATGCAAATACCTGTGTTCAGCAGTGAGGGTTCTCTCTCAACCCATGGAGCACAGACACAGACAGATGTGTGCGCATACAAATATGCACACATATTTACAGTGTTTCTGTGTTGCAGCATTTCCTATGTTCAGTGGGTATAATTGATTTGAGTGTTCATCACATGACAAAATAAGTGACCAGAACAGTGACTTTGCAGTCAGCGATTCACAGACTCAACATTGATGTTGTATGCCACGTAAAGTATTAAACAATGTCCAACATAGCCTTCCATGTACTGTTACTCTAAAATATAACAACCCTGAACAGCTGAGACCAACTGCCTCAGCTCAGTCATATTGAACTGGTCTGAAGCGGAGACTGTCCAGGCTACAGGGGTCAGTACAGGAATGATGAGTGACACAGGCAATCAACGCTCCCTCACCCCAGCGGTCGGAAAATTCCCACAGCACTGTATGTGTTCATTATGCGGCCCGTCCACATCGCTCAAGTGGGCTAACCCTATCGATCCCTCTCCCCTACCAAGCCACCCGCAGGTAGGGATTTCATTACTAAGACAGTCCCAATGCTCATGCATCACACTTACTGCACCAATCAGAGAGAATTGACCACAGGCCCTCACTGAATTCCTAAATATTAGATAAATAAAGCCTTCAGTCCTGCTCATATTCCGTAAGGAGTGAGGTGGTTTGTTGGATAGAAAAAAATAAACATTGAGGAAACCCAATGATGTACAATCTGATGTACAACGTGTGGCGAGGTCACATCTGCAGTTTACGGCAACAATCTTTAGTTGTAATTGGTGTAGCAAATCTATGAAGCTAGAATGAATGGTTTGGCTGAGTGTAAAGCAAATGGGGGAAATCAGTTGGTAAATTCATACCCTTCAAAGGCCAAACATTATACACAAATGTGGGTCTGTTTCTGTAAAGCACGTGTGGAGGTATGAACCATTCCCTTGATGAAGGCTCTTTCTGCCAGTGAATTGAAAAGGTTCATTGCATCACTTAAGACTCTTCATCAACCATCTCCCTGACCACCTTCCTCTGATCAAGCCATGAACTGTCCATCTCCATCTTTGGAGGATGCATGCACTCAAAGACTCTGCCTCTATTGGTTGATCTAGCTAACTATAACTAGGCTACTCATGATGATGTATTGTTTTTTTAAGTGCTTTGAGATTATGAAAAGAGCTAAATACATTTTATAAATTATTGTTGTTATTATACAATTCAGAGCAGTGGCATGTCTGAGAACCGTGTTCATTTTCTCAGCGGAGGTGTGAAATGAGGGCTATCGATTCAAGAGAGGGCGTGCTGTGCTATCAATGTCAACATACAGCAGGGGAGAGAGCATCAGGGCAATGGGGAGAAAGCATTGTATGTGGTAAGGATGTGTTATGGTGAGCACACAAACATACCGCACATCCACACAAAACATAGAACCATATATAGAAAAACACAAAACCTTGGCTGTGATTTCAATCCTTCACAGGGAATATAAAGGAGGAATATTTTTTATGGAAGAATCTTGTCATCTTTACAGTGGCACAATTTCAAGCTTGTGTTGCAGTTCCCCTCAGTTCCTTAAAGGCAAAATAAAATATTTATACACAGGCAAAGCGATTTCAAAATTCCCCAATTTCTATAATGTTGAGCTGCTACCAATGATACAGCACAGAAATGTCAATTTCAGTGGGGTTTGGATCAGGCATGCATAAAATATGACTTCAATAAAAAGTAGTGCGAGTAAACATATAAAAATACAAATTAGAAAATTTAATTTGGCGATTATGACCGGAAGTAGGCTCCCGACCGATCGGACAGTCAGGAAAAAGATGGAGTCATGTCATTGTCTAAAATGAATCTGCAACTTGATAGACTTTCAAACTCAGTAAATGGCAATCTAGTATTCTATTTACTAATGTGTCATCCTTTTCCAACACACAGTTTGTTGAATAGAAGTGCAGAGTATTTTCCAAGTGGAGGGCGCTTGATGTTTGACTTAATATTTTATCAAAGCTACTGGAAATGTAATTGTAGGTCTTAATATGCTATATTAATATAAGGAGAATCTTACATTATTGGTGCCCTGTGTGAGGATGTTCCACTACTGCACCATATGGTTTGCAAAAATGAGTTAGAATGCATCAAAACACCCCACATGAAAAATTACTACAGTTTACTATAGAATACTATAGTATTTACTATAGAATTCTACAGATGTCTGAAGTAAAATGTAGTATATTGTAGAATACTATACTCCACACTGTTATATCCCTCAATCATGTGTAGTACTTACAAAATAATTTCTTAGTATACTGTAGAATACTATACTACACACATCGTCTGTCCTCGGTTGCAACACTCACTACCGATTTCCAATAACTGTTTGTCGGGAGCTTCATGAAATGGGTTTCCATGGCCGAGCAGCCGCACACAAGCCTAAGAATACCATGTGCAATGCCAAGCGTTGGCTGAGGTGGTGTAAAGCTCACCGCCCTTTGAACTCTGGAGCAGTGAAAATGCTGGGTTTGGCAGATGCTAGGAGAATGCTACCTAGGGTCTGGGGCTGTTCGGTTTAGGTCCCTTATTTCCAGTGAAGGGAAATCTTAACGCTACAGCATACAATGACATTCTAGACGATTCTGTGCTTCCAACTTTGTGGCAACAGTTTGGGGAACTTGACTTGCCTGCACAGAGCCCTGACCTCAACCCCATCAAACACCTTAGGGATGAAATGGAACGCCGACTGCAAGCCAGGCCTAATTGCCCAACATCAGTGCCCAACCTCACTAATGCTTGTGGCTGAGTAGAAGCAAGTCCCTGCAGCAATGTTCCATCAGCTAGTGGAAAGCCTTCCCAGAAGAGTTATAGCAGCAAAGGGGGACCAACTCCATATTAATGCCCATGATTTTGGGCGAGCAGGTGTCCACATACTTTTGGCCATGTAGTGTACCACGGCTAAGGGCTGTAGTCGTGATATATTGGCCATATACCACACCCCCTCAGGCCTTATTGCTTAAGTATACTAAAGTAGTTTATGGGATTAGCTGGAATATATCCAATGAACAGATATTTTGAAAAGTCTGTAAAACACTGGAAGACTGGAGTATTGGTAAAGCATCTTGTGATGCATACAAACGATCATTAATAACGAATGTATTCTGTAGAGGAGAGTTAATCCATCTGTAAGCATCTCTCTTTTCACCACACACACATTGTAAATTACACAACAGACTTTAGAAAAGCCTTCAATCTTCATTCAAAACACAAAGATCCATCCCGAAAGGCCCACATGTATAGCTTACAAATCAGTGTTATAGACTAACAACTCACTGACACCCTCCCCAAAGGTAACAGCGAGAATTTGGCCTTGCATTGGAATTGCCAGGTCTGATCTTTCTCAAAATGTACTGCAGCATTATTTGTCCAGTTTGTTTAATCCTTATGCAAAACAGTACATGTTATTCATGCCGTGGCTTGTGTCAGACTGTGTCTCTGAATCCATGGCTTGATTAACTGAATAACCCGTGTAGAGAGGAGGGAGATGGCTGCAGGGATGCACTCAGGGCCTCTGCATAAACAGATGCGGGCTCTGACTTCCTCCACTATGGATCTTCACCTAATAAGAAATGCTGAGAATGTGAGAGGTAACACATTCAGCCACTGATGTCAGTAAACAAGAGCAAACTCAGGAATGATGGAATATGTATTTGATTATGCCTGGAAATGCTGTAAATATACATTTGACAGGTATACATGCAAGCACACACACACACACACACACAAAACCCATGTCTGAATCTGTCCTGAAAAATAAAATGCAATCCGGCCTCCAAACCTTCCATCCAAATTGCTTTCACTCCAATAACCCTTGACCCCAACTACCAGAACCTTTCTGATACTTTTCCATAAATAGGATTTATTGGACTGAGAATAATAGGATATGAACTAAGGACAAGCCATTTAGTAGAAGGAACACATAACTAAGGTCGTTGAGGGTGACAAATGTGGAACACTTAAGAGGTTATTAAGGTGTTATTGCGACTTGTGTTGACAACTCATTAGACATCTTTTCAAAAGGCCTTTAACCCACTTTTCAACACAACACGCAATAACATCATGGAGTTATCTAACTTATGGTCAACACAAGGCACAATGACATCATGGAGTTATCTAACTTATGGTCAACACAAGGCACAATAACATTATGGAGATCTTGATTTTTTATGGTCAACACAAGGCACAATAACATTATGGAGATCTTGATTTTTTATGGTCAACACAAGGCACAATAACATTATGGAGATCTTGATTTTTTATGGTCAACACAAGACACAATAACAGCATGCTCAACTTCAAATATCAAAGAGAAGCTTGACATTGTTAGTTTGGCCCAAATATCTGGGACGCATATTTAATAGGGATGAACATAATCTCCATATCAGTGACATGAATTTCAAATGACAGCCTCTGATTTGGCGTCGCTCCATCAGTTTGCTGAGGTCATCAAAGCATTGTAGGATGTTGATGGTAGAATGGCAGATTGAACACACTTCAAACATCTGCAACAACGAGGACATATGGAAACACTACAGATGTAGTATCTTAATTTGAGCCAGTTTGCTACAGCAGGAAAATAATCCTGCAGTTAAAGGAAATGTGAATTATTATGTAGATTATAATTCATGTTCATTTTTATAGGGTTGATGATACATTTTTAGTAAGGTAAAATCAAGTCTGAAATTTCAAAGTGGAAAATTACAAAACTTCAGAGTTCTCCTGCAACAAGGTCAAATTAAGATCCTACATCTGTAGCTATTATTATCAACTGCTCTTCAGCCATTGCTCGAGTGATACCATTAGCATGACCAGATAATGATAAAAGTACTTTATCGGTATTGGTAGCAAGACACCATGCACTTAAAGCTCTTTAATATCATTTGAACCATAGGGGCTAACATTTTCCACTCTGTTCTGGCTGCTTGTTATCAGGAGGCCAGTCATGGGTTGATTAGTAATTACATAATTGCCGATTCTGAGGAGCTCTTGTTCATTTGGAAATGCAATCATCATTATAGAGATAATAACTATCTGTACAGAGACCTTTTATACTGAGACAGAGGCTTAACAGACTAATATTGAACGCAAGCATGAAGTTCATATTGGAGTTGTGGCAGAGGTCATTTTCAGATGTCATATATGGTGATGTGTTTGACACCACTCAGGGCCCTATTCAATCTAATAAGGATTTCCAGGATAAGACTGCAAAATAATGTGTATTTGGATTTCTTGCAGGACCCTCACTATTACAGTAATTACCAGTAAGCCTTGAAGTTGTCCCATACATACACAGACAGTGCCTTCTGAAAGTTTTTTTAAACATTTTGTTACATTACAGCCTTGTTCAAAATTTTCCTCATCAATCTACACACAATAACCCATAATGGCAAAGCAACATTTTTGCAAATGTATTAAAAACAAAAAGATCCTTTGCTATGAAGCTCAGGTGTGTCAGGTTTCTATTGATCTTCCTTGAGATGTTTCTACACCTGTGGTAAATTCAATTGATTGGACATATACAGTTAGGTCCATATATATTTGGACACAGGCACAATTTTCATACTTCAGGCTCTGTATGCCACCAGAATAAAATGTAAATGAAACAATCAAGATGAATTTGAAGTGCAGACTTTCAGCTTTAATTCAAGGGGTTGAACACAAATATCAAGTAAACATTTTAGGAACTGCAACCATTTTTATACACAGTCCCCCCATTTTCAGGGGCTCAAATGTAATTGGACAAATTAATGTAATCATAAATACAATTTTCATGTTTTATATTTTGTTGAGAATCCTTTGCAGGCAATGACTGCCTGAATTCTGGAACCCATGGACATCATCAAAGACTGGGTTTCCTGCTTTGTGATGCTTTGCCAGGCCTTAACTGCAGCTGTCTTCAATTGTTGTTTGTTTGTGGGTCTTTCTGCCTTTAGTTTTGCCTTAAGCAAGTGAAATGCATGCTCGATCGGGTTGAGATCAGGTGATTGACTCGGCCATTGCAGAATATTCCACTTATTTTCCTTAAACTCTTGGGTTGCTTTTGCAGTGTGTTTTGGATCATTGTCCATCAGTACCGTGAAGCGCCGTCCAATCAACTTTGCTGCATTCGGCTTAATCTGGGCAGACAGTATATTCCTATACACTTCAGAATCTATCCGGCTGCTTCTGTCTTCTGTCACATCATCAATAAACACCAGTGATCCAGTGCCACTGGAAGCCATGAATGCCCATGCCATCACACTGCCTCCACCATGTTTTACAGATGACGTAGTATGCTTTGGATCATGAACTGTTCCAAGCCTTCTCCATACTTTTGTCTCCCCGTCATTTTGGTACATGTTGATCTTAGTTTCATCCGTCGAAAGAATGCTTTTCCAGAACTGGTCAGGCTTTTTTAGATGTTTTTTGGCAAAGTCTAATCTGGCCTTTCTGTTCTTGATGCTTATGAATGGTTTGCACCTTGTGGTGAACCCTCTGTATTTGCTCTCGTGAAGTCTTCTCTTGATTGTAGACTTTGACACTGACACACCTACCTCCTGGAGAGTCTCCTTCACTTGGCTGGATGTTGTGAATGGGTTTTTCTTTACCATGGAGAGGATCCTACGATCATCTACCACTGTTGTCTTCCGTGTCACTGTTGTTTAACCTGCTTAATTAATAAAGAAATAACAAAGGAATAGCCCACACCTGTCCATGAAACAGCTTTTGATTAAATTGTCCAATTACTTTTGGTCCCTTGAAAAAGGGGGGTAGCTAATCTCAAGAGCTGTAATTCCTAAACATTCCTAATTCCTAAACACTTTCAGCCCATATCCATTATATAACTATAGCTTGAATATGTTTTTGTAAAAACCAAAAGAAATCAAAAACTACATATGGACCTAACTGGATATATATATATAAGGTCCCACAGTTGACAGTGCATGTCAGAGCAAAAACCAAGCCATGAGGTCAAAGGAATTGTCCGTAGAGCTCCAAGATAGGATAGTGTCAAGGCACAGATCTGGGGAAGGGTACCAAAAACATTTCTGCATTGAAGGTCCCCAAGAACACAGTTGCATCCATCATTCTTAAATGGAGTTTTCAACCACCAATACTTTTTCTAGATCTGGCCGCCCGGCCAAACTGAGCAATCTTGGGAGAAGGGCCTTGGTCAGGAAGGTGACCAAGAACCCAATGGCCACTCTGACAGAACTCCAGTTCATCTGTGGTGATGGGAAAGCCTTTCAGAAGTACAACCATCTCTGCAGCACTCCACCAATCAGGTCTTTATGGTAGAGTGGCCTGACGGAAGCCACTCCTTAGTAAAAGGAGCATGAAGGCACTTAATCAGAACATTCTCTGTTCTGATGAAACCAAGATTGAACTCTTGGGCCTGAATGCCAATCGTCACATCTGGAGGAAACCTGCCACCATCCCTACGGTGAAGCATGGTGGTGGCAGCATCATGCTGTGGGAATGTTTTTCTGCGGCAGGGACTGGGAGACTAGTCAGGATCGAGGAGCAAAGTACAGAGAGATCTTGATGAAAACCTGCTCCAGAGCGCTCAGGATCTCAGACTGGGGCGAAGGTTCACCTTCCAACAGGACAATGACCCTAAGCATACAGCCAAGACAACGTAGGAGTGGCTTCAGGAGAAGTCTCTGAATGACCTTGAGTGGTCCGGCCAGAGCCGATCGAATATCTCTGGAGAGACCTGAAAATAGCTGTGCAGTAACGTTCCCCATCCAACCTGTCAGAGCTTGAGAGGATCTGCAGAGAAGAATGGGAGAAACTCCTCAAATACAGGTGTGCCAAGCTTGTAGCGTCACACCCAAGAAGACTTGAGACTGTATTCGCTACCAAAGGTGCTTCAACAAAGTACTGAGTTAAGGGTCTGAATACTTATGTAAATGTGATGTTTAAATTTACATTTGCAACAATTTCTAAAAGCCTGTCATTCTGGGGTATTGTGTGTAGTTTGAGGGGAAAGAACGATTTAATCAATTTTAGAATAAGGCTGTAACGTAACAAAATGTGGAAAAAGGGAATGGATCTGAATACTTTCCGAATGCACTGTATACTCTGTAATAGCCAGAAACTTTGCATAAGATGGTTATACCTTCAAATGTTTGTCTAAAACAAAGTCTCACTCAATAGAGATACCAGTAATGGAAATTTAAAAAAAGTCCTCAACTACCCTGAATAGGTCGACACAATAATATAAGAATTACTTAAATGTTACTAATTCCTATCATTAATTTATTTCCAATTCACTAATTAAGAACCCTATAATGTGAAGAAGTGTGAGCTCAGCAGGTCTGTGTTTGAGTGATAAGGTGACAAAATGTTAATTCACATGTAGAAATTGGACACCAGGTCTTCACCATGCAACAAACCAGCCTTGATTACGTTCCAGTTTCAGTCTGATTGGCTGAATGTGTTTTTAAAAGAATGCACAGCTAGAAAATGTAAAGATAAAAGGAGTATAATATACAGTCAAGCTTTCACTGGTTGTTTAATTAGAACTGGTGTATATGAGCAGCTCAGATAGGCAGTAATGTGCCCTGAGGACTCGCCTGTGTATTGACCCTGACACAGACTAATACACACAGCGAAAGGATTGTTACCAAGTAGTTATATTTAATGTCTGAACCGTTCCATGTTTGGTAACACATATTTTAGAAAATTGGATCATGCCCTGGAATCAATATTATAGACAATACCAGTCAAGAGAATGCCCCAAACAGGCAGGCCTGCTAGCTTATTATTGAAGTAGGAGAGAGTAAGATAATAACAGTAGTACAATTGTATTAATTTGGTCTGTATTGTCTCAGTGTCAATGTATCATGACTAGTTACATAAAGTTCCCCTGGGTTAGAAAAATACAACATTGTACTTGCACTGTGACATTGCACATTTTGGGCACATTTAATTAATAGATTTTTTTTAACCAATTTTGTAAAAAGTAAATGGATATGGATACAACTCAAACATGCCTTTAGGGCAGGACAAATATTTCTCCATAACATGGAAGCATTGTTATCGGTTTCCACTGAATATGGCCATAATAAACTGCACTGTCGGTTAGTGCTTGTAAGTAAGTAAGACAAAATAGTAAGACAAAATAACATTTAATTTGATTTGACTCCAACAATTCTATTCAAATTTGGTTCCCAAGCGATGTCTTTCTCTCATAATTTGTCATAGAGCTCTCTAAAAGAGACCTAAGTCTGAATCACTCTTAACGACAGCCTCCTATAAGACAAAAGGAAGATAATCCATATCTACAGTGGCTTGCGAAAGTATTCACCCCCCTTGGCATTTTTCCTATTTTGTTGCCTTACAACCTATAATTTAAATGGATTTGTTTTAGGTTTTTATCATTTGATGTACACATGCCTAGCACTTTGAAGATGCAAAATGTTTATTGTGAAACAAACAAGAAATAAGACAAAAAAACAGAAATTTCCATTAGATGAAATCCAAATAAAAATATATTTCAATTACAGGTTGTAATGCAACAAAATAGGAAACACTGCATTGGGGATGAATACTGTTGCAAGGCACTGTATATGACCCCTGACCTCTGACCCTTCAGACTCAGTTAGCAGTGACTGACCCTTAGCCTAGTACGATCTAAGGTCTATAATGAGAGTCCCCAGCTAGGGAGTAGTAGACTGCTGAGAGGGGTTAGGGCTGAAGGGGCACCTCTAAATGTGTAGTAATGGGTCTGGGATTGGAAAGAGCACAGAGGGACTTCAAGGCAAAGGCTATAGTGATGCTTGAAGCTCACTCGTCTCCAGTCTTTTTCTCACTCACATCCCAGTCCACTGCTTTCTCTCCTGCTCTCGTACCTCTCTCCCCATTTATCTTCTTGTCTCTCTCCCTCTCTTCTAGCAAATCTCTCTCTCTCCTGTTCTCTCTCTTCAGGTATGATAATGAGAAACTTTCCAGTTTCCTTTTCTGTACAAGGCTCTTGTCTATGAGAGGATTGTATAGTTCGAAAGATCCCCACTGCGATCGAGAGCTCCCTCTGCCTCTGTCCCAGATGCCATAAATCGCTCTAGAGACGAATAATCATGTTTTATTTGCTAAATTATATATATCCACCTCATTTTTTGAGAAATAAGTAGTACTGCTAGGTTTTACAAAGCCAAATGTAACAAATAACAACATATTGAAAAGTTGTACAAATTATATATTATACATCAATATATCCAAAACAAAAACAAATATATATGAATTAAAACTGAGAACAGTAATATTTGACACATAAGCAATCATGTGAAGTTTTGGAAATAAACTAATTTGAATCATTTGATCTTGGGCCTCATGTTGGTGTTCTGGTACCTTCAATAGATTGCCATGGCTCGCACATCTAACATAATATTTCATAATATAATATTTCTCCAATCAAATTGGATATGATGTTGTGAGGGGCTGTCATAATTGTCAGCCATCCTCTCTGTTCTCCAGGTTTACTATCCGAAATAAAGCACAGGCCCACAGGCCCAGCCTTAAATCAATTGGAGGATATGAAATCTGTCTCATCAGAAAACATCAAAGACAGAAATTAGGAAATTCTTCAGACGCTGTCAGCAACCAAGAGGTTTGCACCTCGGTTGTTCCACGAAATGAGTGCCTTTTGTGTTTTCTCCATCATTGTAAAGCTAGTTATTTTGTTGCTTTGACATTTTCTGAAGATGAAGATTAATGTGATTAGTGATTCATTTACGTCTGTCCCTCATTTTGAGTTCAACCCTGTTACGTGAACTGAACTATTTTTTTTATATAGTGAAACTATTCCTTTATAAATGTTTTTTGTTCAAAAGAAACATTGAACATCTAATAGTCAAATCATAGTATAAAAGCAGGTGAGCTGGTTCTACTCTTTTTGGCATTTTTCTGGTGTTTTGTGGTGGGAATCTGAGCAGGTCAAGCATAACACATCAACCCTGTTATGCATAGATGGACAGGATAGAAATAATTTAACAATAACATTTTTATTTGTGAAGCAATTGCCAATCCCTGTTGCACAATCCCTGTTCCATTCCTCCTGTCACAAGGGGATTTATGGCTGATTTAAGATGACATCGTCAACCCTATTACTTTCTTCAAATCAATCAAATTGTATTGGTCGTGTACACATATTTTGCAGATGTTATCGCAGGTGTAGCTAAATGCGGAAGTTTCTAGCTCCGACAGTGCAGTAATACCTAGCAATAAAAAAACTATACACACAAATCCCATCATGTATATAGTGGTGTGTAAAGACAGTATATAAATAGAACATGTGTGTACAGCAGTAGTTTATTTGGTTAAAGAAGGATTTTTAAGCCTTGAGACAAAGGATTGTGTACATGGGCAAGACAAAATATATAAAAACCTTTGAACGGGGTATAGTAGTAGGTGCTGGGGGGGTGCAACTCAATATTACTAAAGTGTTTTGTACACAGTGTATAGCCAACATTGACTGACTAGGGTTGGTAAGTGTGCTATACAGTAGCTGTGTAAAAACACAGATTGTCCTCTGCTTATGAACCCTAGCCATGTCAATTTGATTGACACTGCACAGGAAAATGGTACATAATACAAAATCCTTTATATAATTAATTGGATTTGGTGGGATGTATAGAAACCAATGACAAGCAATGTACATTTTCTCTAAAAGATAACCTGTTGTAACAATGTCTACCAGCGATGCCTCTACATGTCTTGCATATCAGCAGTGCCTTGCAAAGGTATTCAGACTCCTTGGATTCCTTCACATTTTAGGGTTAGGGTTAATTCTCTTTTTTATGTCAACAATATACAGAAAATACTTGAATGTCAAAGTGGAAGACAAATTAGATTTTTTTGTTGAAAGGTTCATAAAAAATGTAAGAACTCAAATGAAGTATTCCCCCCCTTTGTTTAGGCAAGCCTAAATTAGTTCAGGAGTAAAAACACTTTTTAAATGATTAACCCTTCTTCTGTCCCCCATACATACAACATCTGTAAGGTCCCTCAGTCAAGCAACTACAAAGACCAGGGAGATTTTTGAAAGCTTTGTAAAGAAGTGCAGTGATTACAATAACAAGTCAGACATTGAATATACCTTTAAGCATGGTCTAGTTTATACGTATACTGTGCATTAGGTATTAAACCACTCAGACACCTCAAAGATACAGTCATCCTTCTGAACTGAGCTACAGGACAGGAATGAAACTGCTCAGGGATGTTACCAAGAGGCCATGGGTGATTTTAAAACAGCTACAATGGCTGTTATGGGAGAGAAATGAGGATGGATCAACAACGTTGTCGTGACTAAACAATAATGACCTACAGTAAATGACAGAATGAGAAGAACACAAATATACAAAATAAAGATATTCGAAACTTGAATCTTGTATGCAACAAGGCACTAAAGTAGTACTGAAGAAAAAAAAAACATGGCAAAGGAACACACTTTTTGGCCTAAATGCATGGCCCATTGTTTGGGGAAAATTCAACACAACACATCACTGAGTAACTGCCTCTTTATTTTAAAGTATGGTGTTGGCTGCATCATGGTATGGGTATGCTTGACATCGTCATATGCTGGGGGAGTTTTCGGGATAAAAATAAAACGTAATAGGGCTAAGCACAGGCAAAATCCTACACTCTTAGAAAAAAAAGGGTTACAAAAAGGATCTTCGGCTGTCCCAATAGGAGAACCCTTTTTGGTTCCAGGTATAAAACGTTTGGGTTCCGTTCCATGTAGAACCCTCTGTGAACAGGGTTCTACCTGGAACCAAAAGGGTTCCACCTAGTACCAAAAAGGGTTATCCTATGGGGAAAGCCAAATAACCTTTTTGGGTTCTAGATAGCGCCTTTCTTTCGAAGAGTGCTTTCCACCAGACACTGGGAGAGGAATTCATCTTTCAGCAGGACAATAATCTACAACACAAGGCCAAATCTACACTGTTCCTAAGTGGCTTTGACTTAAATCAGCTTGAAATACTGTGGAAAGACTTGAGAATTGCTATCTAGCCATAATCCCCAACATCATAACAGAGTTTGAGAAATGTTGAAAATAATAATGGGCAAATATTGCACGATCCAGGTGTGCAAAGCTCTTAGAGACTTACCCATGAAGATTCACAGCTGTAATTGCTGCAAAAGGTGATTCTGACATGTATGTACTCAGGGAGCTGAATACTTATACTACGACTAGATATTATGATATTTTTTTAAAGGTTAGAATATTAATTCCACTTTAACATTCAAGTATTTTGTGTATATTGATGATAAGATTTTTTTGTTAAATCCGTTTTAATCCATCTTTGTAACTAATAAAATGTGTTAATACTTTTGCAAGGCACTGTATATACCTGTCAGAGGGGTTTGAATGCTATTCTTACAGTACCCAAAACCATTCTATGGTTTTATTTGAATATAAGAATAATGGTAAAATACAGCAATGCAGAGTGAATTGAGTCCCTGGGTATCTGGAAGGGATCTCTTTTCAGTCATCTTCAACCATTCCCTTGTGATACTCTCTCTTGCATAAATGCCACGGAGGTCCTGTGTCAATATTGATGTTTAATAAGAATGTGTCAAGAGATGATAATACTTTGAGAAGAGGTGGCGAAGAGGCTGCCAGTGTGTCGTTATCGCCCTTTTAGGGAGGTCGTGCTGCTGACATCAACCCTGACACTTATATACAGGTACAGAATAAATTACAGTTCATTTATAAATGTCACAGTGGGAGAACGTGGAAGAGGTCACCAAAATAACTGCCAGTAAGGGTTCGCTCTCTAATGTTCTGTCCTTTCAAATGTTGTCGATATTTCCGTTGAATCTGGCGAATTAAACAGAACATATAATACACCATTTTCACTATATATATATATATATATATATATATATATATATTATTAAGGGTTTCCTGATGTCTGAATGAATGACTGTCTGTAAGCAGAGGCACATTACATTTTATTGTGAACCTTGATTTTGCAAATCCCCTTGAAGAAGATGAGCAGAAAATCGAGAGGTGTATTTTGTCTTGTTATTTGTTGCTTTTAATGAAGCAATGACCCTTTCACCTCTGAGTCGCACAGATATTCATGAGCATGCACACGGAATGTAGAAGCGATTTATAAATGAAAATGCAGGATACATGTTTAAATCTACTTGACACAAAACACACTAGATAATGAAGAGAGACTCAGCCCAAACAGTATTCCATGTCAACATACAACAATGGCCTTTTGGACGCTATTTCATCATTACAAATTAGACAATTATTCATGGAAAAATTGTATGAAAATAAGATACCAACAGACAAATTGTAATGACAATGGTTGGCTGAAAGGTAATACTGTACTGTAATATCTATTCATTAGCCATTAGCCATTGGTGATTATATTTAACAATCTACTAATCACTGACAGTTTATTTAATGTATTTGTACTACAGGGTATTTAACATCTTAACAGCTAGTTTTCATGTAGATTTTTGCAATTTTTACTATTTGTTGTTGCCATCTGTTCATTCAAATAATGAATTTTTCACGGAAAGACTCATTTTAATTTCCCACACTAAAAACTTAGAGATGATGAGATTAATTATATGATCTCAGATGTGTGATCATCCATGTTTTTGCCTGTATCTCAATGTACTGAACCAACTGAGTAATAGCAGAGACACACTCCTGGTTAGACTGAGGCAACTCCTTCTGAGACTGACGATGTCCTAATATGGACACAGTACAGAAATACTGACGTCTGCGGTGTACTTAGCACCTCTGACCCGAATGTTGCCAGACCATCTTTTTTTGTGTTCACATAGCGTAATACATCGGCCGTCAGCCGAGTTAAAATACTCTAGACCAGGAGGTGGAAGTAGTGTTGCATTCTTCAAAGGCTCAATGCAGCCATTTTTAGCTCAATATCAAATAATTTCTGGGTAACAATTAAATACCTTACTGTAATAGTTGTCCATTACAAAGGTCAAAAAGAAAAGCAAAAAGCAAAAGCTTTTTAGCAAAATAAAATATTTCTCAAGCAAGAGTTTTGCTAGGACTCTCTGGGAGTAGCCTGAGTGGGAAGCGAAAGGAGGGGCATGTCATCTAACTAGCTCTTATTGTTAGTGGTCTATTAATTTATCCCGGTCACCAGGCAAGCCAAAACTCTACCCATGCAAAACCTGCTGATTTAGAAGGTCCTGTGGAGATTGTATTTTCAACCAGCAACGATCCGGGAAATAACACTGATCTAATGTTTTTACACTTTTACAGTGTTTGTGTCATCCAGTGTTGTACAATATGATTCAAAACACAGGAAAACCTATTTTGACATCACTGAACCATTAAGCTTTGTTTCCATTGGCATTCCCAGGGCCACATTGCTATAGCCAATGTGTGCATCTTGCGAATTAATTGTGATTCAGACAACAAATTAATTGTGATTCAATAATGTGTTACTACAGTGGATAGCTTATAGAGGCATTAGTGTTTAGTATTGTGTGCAATGGCATCCCATATTATTAGCAATTGTATCCCGTGTTTCATGAAGTGTGAGTGGTTCAGCTAGCAAACGTCTCTCAATGTCACCCTAGGCCAATGCTACATGTTGAAATAGCGAAAGGAGCAGCCAACTCGATGGCACCCAGCTGGTGTACCGTGGTACCTATTGTTTTAGCAAGTCTGCTGGTGTGTTCAAGTGATATCAAAATCGTTCAATAAAAGTAGCATTTGCTTACATTGCGATGGCTTTATGTACACAGAACACAGACCTTATTGAGTGAGGCATTCTGAAAAGAGCCTTTTACAGCGGTCTCATTCACCATTCACCTTTCAATCCAGCAAGGCACATTATCAAGTAAAACAATTGAAAATAAATTCTCAAGTAAAACCAGTCTATATTTGTAAATCAACTGTGGCAAAGACAAAATGTTTCTCCATGGATTTGCATTAGTTGGAAGGAGTGAAAAATAAGTGTGTCACTGAATATTGAAGCGTCCAGAAAAAGGGGACGTAGTGCTGGCTCGTAGAGAGCATGGATAGAGAATATGCCTGGCTCATGAAAAGGGGTCAGACCCCAGTAAAATTAATCACATTCACTGTGAGGAATCACAAAATCCCCTCTGACTTCAAAAGAAATGCAGACACTCAAACACTGTAAAAAAAAAAATGTGTTCTCTCTTACAAGGGTACAAAAAACACACCACCCACACAAACACAGGTTGTGGAAGACAGGATTGAGGAGCAATTAATGGGCCAAGGACTCCATTGAAGAAAGAATGGAAGAGCAAGCTCATTTCAGTACATCATTGGCATGTCAACTATAGCCTTGGAAGAAAAGGCACTATCCATAAAAAAAAAGAGAAACAAATCCAACACAAAATCCTGCAGATGTGTCATTGGCAAAGACAACAACCCTATATTGAAATCTGGCACCAATAGCTATTCACAGCGCAACCTCACATCAATTATTCCCATTGATAAATACACTGTAGATTGGCCTGGGATATTCTTTCATTACGACCAAACCAGGGTTGCTGACATCTCATTGGTTCCATAAAACAGTAGACATAAGAGTAGATAGTCTTGTCAGAGGGTCTGTTGCCAAGTTTCTGAGCACAAATACTTTTTTCTCACATCCACCCAATTGGTGCTTCATTTCCCACATTCTATTTCCAGCAAAGCTTCAAAAGCTATAAACCCTTACTTTTAGAGTGAGTCTCCAAAATGTTAAAGCTGTATCTTTCTGTGATGCGTCTCATCGCTCTCTAGTTTGGTTGAAATTTGAATGTACTGCCTGCCTACATTTACAACGTCAAGCTTTTAAGATAAAGGAGGAGATTAGATCAGACCTCCTATTGCTACACCACTGGGTTGTGTAAAACACTGGTGCTTCAGAATAGTGATGGGCCATTGACAGATCTTTTTTGTTAACATCAGGAACCGAATCGTATCTGTGAAAAATATTTATTTTGCTCCCTGATTTGCATAATCTTACTACTGCTATTTGAGCTGCCGACGACAATTATCTGCAGATAAATTATAAAAACATTCTCTGAAGATGGTGATTCCTCACTGCGGTAACAATTAATAATGAGGAGAAAGTCTCATTCTGGTCCACACACATTTTTGCAGTTCGTAAATATTTTGCAGGCAATCTAATAATTTGTTTAGGTAAATATGTTTTTTAACCCCCTAGAGTAGATGTTTACGCCCCCACGGAAATCAAATTAGTTTAATAAAACAATACCCTTAAAAAATCTGTTAGTTTAAGATAGAGATATGTTTTTGCATTGGATGCGTCTCAATCACTTCCACAATGAAAGGTGACAGAGCTAAAGCGCTGTTTGTCAGACCATGAGACATCCCGAAAATCGGTCTTCTCACAAAATCATCTGTAGTGTCCAAACGTTTTGGCCTACAAACGATTATGGGATATGTCATCTGAAAACTAGCTCTTATTGCTAGTGTTCTATTAACTTATACCGCCTGGTGAAGTCACCAGGCAAACCAAAACTTCACCCATGAAAAAACTGCTGATTAGAAGGTCCTGTGGAGATTGTATTTTCAACTAGCAACTACGCAGAAATAACACTGATCAAATATTTTTCACACTGTTATATTGTTAGTTTCATCCATTGTTGTACAATATGAACAAAACTGGATTTTTTTTTTTTACTGCACTGGGCCTTTAAGCTTTGTTTCCATTGGCATTTCCAGGGCTACGTTGCTATAGCCAATGTATGCAGCTAGCTGTGCTAATTTGTAGAAAGTCCTTGCTGATAGCTACACTGAACAAATATATAAACGCAACATGTAGAGTGTTGGTCCCATGTTTCATGAGCTGAAAAGCTTATTTCTCAAATGAGCCCAGCAGTGACCCTGGACATCCCTGTTAATGAGAATTTCTCCTTTAACAAGATAATCCATCCACCTCGCAGGTGTGGCATATCAAGAAACTGTTTAAACTACATGATCATTACACAGGTGTACCTTGTGCTGGGTACAATCAAAGGCCACTCTAAAATGTGCCTTTTTGTCACACAACACAATGCCACAGAAGTCTCAAGTTGAGGGAAAGTGCAATTGTGACCCGTTTCAGGAAATTAGGTGTGTGACACGTCACAAGAGATGCATTTGAATGTAAACTTCTTTTTTTTTTATCAAAATGTGTTTTTTGGCAGAAATGCCTTCTGAACATGTGATTTTTCATGTGCCTTGATTCAAACATGTATGCCATCTGTAAATATGAATACAATTGTTACATTACGAGCCTAGTTGGTTTAGCCACAGAAAAAGACATCAAGCTTCCCGCTAGCCATGATTGGCTGAGATAATGAGTGGGCTGGACATGCCAAGAGATGAGTTCGGATTGGTCTGCCATGTAGCACGCTTCTGTCTATTTGAGCTGGTCAGTATGTGTAGGTAATCCTTTCTAACTAAGCTTTTTTTAAGATATCATGTAGCAGAACTGCACAGGTGTTGCTCTCCACTTTCTGTAGGATAGAGTTTTGAAATCAGTGGAATTAGAGTATGATAGCTAAGGAGATGGAGAAAACACCTGTCTCCAGATTACATCTTCAACCTAAGGGCAACCATGGCATCTGTGACACAGAGGGAGAAGCGTCCATCCATGTATATGGGTAAAATAATCTAGCTAGCTACAGTTTTAGATATGACACATTTCTAATTTAGTCAGAAAGTAATTTTCATTTCAAGTTAAAGTGTACTGTTAGCTAGCTATCTAGCATTGGCTTGCTGGCTCACTAGCTAATGTTATGTGTATGATCTGTGTTAGTTGGGATTATGGTTCGTTGTTTAGCTAGCTAGCTACATGTCTTAACAAAATACTCCACTATGCAAGTAACCATTTCAATAGAATGTTCATGATGCCACTGCGACAACTGTTGATAGACGGAACTGGTATATTCTCATTTCAGAGCACTCTCGTCTGAGGGTGCCAGAGCACAGAATAACTGATGAATTTACGAATGCTCAACACCCGTTGAATATGGCCGGTGTCAGTAAATGTTGGCAAAAAAAGCTTAATTACATTGTTTCCAGCTGCACAGTTGCAGTCACCAACGGTCTGGATAACATAAAAACAGCCAAACAAGCTCTGCTAGGGCGAGTAAAATGGTCAGTGAGCTGTTCTGGAAGTAGCTAGCAAGCTAGCCAACTTTAGCCAGTTAGCTTGGGTGCTTGACTGCTGTTGTTAGGACAGAACGCTCGGATCAACCCTACTCCTCGGCCAGAGCGTCTAGTGTGCGCTATGAACAGTCCGAGAGCAAAACGCTCTGAATTTACGAACTTCCAGAGCACACTCTGGCACTCCAGATTAAATTTAGGAACACACCCATAGTATAAACCAGCCTTTAGTCTTGAAATCTTTGGTTGTTTAGTACATGGCCTCACATGCCTCCAATTTCTAAAAAACAGTTTTTGCTTTGTCATTATGGGGTATTGTGTGTGGATTGATTAGGGAAAAAAGCAATTTAATAATTTATAGAATAAGGCTGTAATGTAACAAAATATGGAAAAAGTCAAGGTCTGAATACTTTCTGAATGCACTGTATATAAACATATTTCAATAAAAGCAGCATTTGCAAGCATTACATTAGCATTCTGAAAATAGCCATTTACTGTAGTCACATACGCCATTCACCTTTCCATCCAGCATGGCACATTATTAAGTAAAACCATTGCAAATAAATTCTCATGTAAAACCAGTCTATATTTGTTCATCAACTGTGGCATTAGTTCATCAACTCCATGGATTTGCATTAGTTGGAAGGAGTGAAAAATAGGTGTGTCGCTGAATATTGAAGCGTCCAGAAAAAGGGAACGTAGTGCTGGCTCGTAGAGAGCATGGATAGAGAATATGCCTGGCTCATGAAAGGGGTCAGACCCTAGTAAAATGTATCACTTTCACTGTGGGGAATCACAAAATCCCTTCTGACTTCAAAGCAATGCAAACCCTCAAACACTGTTCTCTCTTACAAGGGTACAAAAACCAAACCACCCACACAGTTTGTGGAAGACAAGTTTGAGGAGCAATTCAAATTGAAGAAAGAAATGGAAGAGCAAGCTCATTTCAGTGAATCAAGAAAAGGCACTATCCATATTTTCTGAAAAGAGAAACAAGGGAAACACAAAATCCCACAAACGTATAATTGGCAAAGACAACCCTATCTTGAACACTGGCACCAATAGTAGCCTCGCATAAGGTATTCCCATTGAGAATTACACTGTAGATTGGTCTGGGATATTCTCCCATTATGACCAGATCAGAGTTGCTGATATCTCATTGGTTCCCTAAAACAGTAGACATAAGAGCAGATAGTCTTGTCAGAGGGTCTGTTGCCAAGTTTCTGAGCTCATATACTTTTTTCTCACATCCACCTAATTGGTGCTTCAAAACATTTCCCACCTTCTATTTCCAGCAAAGCTTCAAAAGCTATAAACCCTTACTTTTAGAGAGAGTCTCCAAAATCTTAAAGCTGTATCTTTCTGTGATGTGCATTTCTAATTTGTTTGAAATTTAAATTTAATGCCTGGCTGCTTTTACAAAAAAAAATAAGATGCAAGAAATGCAAGATAAAGGAGGAGATTAGATCAGACCTCCTATTGCTACACCGCTGGGTTGTGTAAAACACTGGTACTTCAGAATAGTGATGGGTCGTTGACGAACAAACTTTATAAAACAATTTTACAGATCATTTTTGGTTAACCGAATCGTATCTGTGAAAAATACGTTAATTTGTCTCCCTGATTTGTAGAAACATACTACTTCTTTTTGAGCTTCTGACAATGATTATCTTCAGATACATTGCAAAAACATTCTCTGAAGATGGTAATTCCTCACTGCAGGAACAATTAATAGTGAGGAGAGAATCTCATTCTAGTCCACACATTTTGTTCATTTTTGTTCTTCATTTATTTTGCAAGCCATCTAATAATTTGTATGGGTAAAAATGTATTTTAACTTGCATGTCACAATCGGACATAATGCCAGGTAATCTCAATTAACCCAGAACTAAAATATTGCGTAATTTGGCCAGATGCTTGATTAATTCCTGGGGGAGATGTGTTAGAAATAGAGAAGTCTCCACCCTCACAAATGGAAACTTTTAGCCATTTTCAGTTACACTGAAGAGATTTGGTTTTAGGTACTTATTTAAGCACTAATGAATAAGAGCTGTTTGTTTGGGAGCCAAATTAACGTCTCTTTTAGCTGAATGGAGCCAAATAATCCTGCTCACTGAAAATACTCAATGCCCATCACTACTTCAGAAACGATCCACCCTCAACTGTAACCACTTTAAAGGCAATCCCTAATAACCTGTCAGTCCCATAAGAGGCCTAAAGATTTTCTATTCTCCACAGGTGAGCATAGATCTACTACCAGGGTTTTACACCTGAGTCCTGGAGTGTCAGAGCTGCACAGTCAAACAGCAGGTAACTTCTTCACAGTCACCTCTGTCAACTGATAGAATGTCTACATCATAGCCAAGCTGCAGGCATCTGCCAATGTTTCACAGGACTTTTCTGTTAAGACCTGCAACACTGCTAGTGTAGAATGTACCAATCTGCTTTTGGGATTGGATGACATCCTCACAACAGGATGTCATCAATTGAAACACTCAGTGAAAGCGCTGGTTTTCCTGCTACCATAAACCCTAACCTTAACCCCTACCCTAACCATTTTAAATGTAAACGTTAATAGGATAGGGACATCCCAAGGATCCCAGATAGTGTGGGCCCAACTGAGATGCAGCCTGTAAAATCGGACACCTCATTTACATAGCGAGTGCCCATCATATTTTCTGACCTATCCATACAAAGGATACATTTTCTCTGGCTGCGAGAGTCACAGCTACACCTGGTTTATATTTCTTCAAAGGGCAGACTGGTGTGCGTCTATTGATGTGTGTCTGATCTCACTGATGTTCTCAGACGGATTTAGGGCTCTCAACATGAAAAAAATACTAAATAATTTCGTAGAACTGAAGCAAGACCACTTTCTTTGTGCTTAAAGCTGAAGTTGCAACGAGTCAGCAGGCATTTTAATGATGTCTCTGTGCTGCTCAGAGGATGCTGGGCAGAATATTCTCTGTCATCAGTTATATGAAATGGTGCCAATATTAAGTACTATCACATTTATTTTGCAGTTATAAGGTGAAATATTATAGTAAATCAGTTATAATTTGGTTGTTACTAGAATTAGAAAGCATTTAAATAATTTCAAGCCCTATTTCCTACTTTTGTTGGGGGGGGGGGGGGGGGGGGTCCTGCCTATGTTTCCACAGAACTGGCGCCAATACTCCCTCTTAGTTGTCCTTAATGATCGTCCTTACTACTGCTCGTGCTTGTTTATACTGAATCAGGTGCTGGTAATTATGGGAAACATTCTGAAAGCCCTGTTCCTAAACTTCACTGCTTCTCTACACTCTTCAGTCCACCAGGGAACTGTGTTACTCCTTCTTCCCCCAGTACCCATAGGAACTGTACCCATCTGTCTTGCAGCCCCTACTATTGCTCCTCTCTAATCATTCACTGTTTCTATATCTGAATTGAGAGCAATCTGAGACAGCTCCTGTTCACTCAAATGTTGAAACTGACCCCACACAAATATCCATCTCCTAAATCCATTTACAACTGAATCTTCCACCCTCAATCCTACAGTACACATGATAGGATAGTGTTCACTAACCCCTGTAGATTCTTCTAAAACCTCCCAACTAAATCTGCCTGCTATTGAATTTGAGTAAGATCCAGAGCAGATTCACTTCCAGTTACTGGGTCATTCCTGGCTCCCCGACCATCATTAAGACCCACCAGCCCTTTCTCATCCAGTAGTTCCTCCAACACTTGTCCGTTTACATCAGTTCGTAACTCTCCCCAGAGCGTACTATGAGCATTAAAATCCCCACACCACATTACCCGTCTCCTATCTTGACCTTCCACATTCCCAAGGGCCATCAAATCTAGCCTCTAACACAGGTTGTAAAAGTTCACTATTACCACATTCCCCCCTCCCAACTACACCTCTACCACTACATACTCCTGTTCAACTCCCTCTCCAACACTCCTATATGGGATCCCCCACTTTATAAAGGTAGGACACCCTGCCCCTCTCCATCTCTAGAGACATATCACATCAGGTTTGGCGGGTAACTCTTCAAGAAATTCTTGTCCGTTAGCCATCAAACTTCAGGCATTCCATTGAAAGATTAACACCATTATGAATATGAACCAATACATGACACATGGCTGGACTGATTCTCAATGTTATTGAGGTCATCCTGTACATTTTCCCATGTCAGTCCTGTGATCCCAAGATACCTCACTGCCTGCTTCACTATAATCTGTATTTTCTTCCATTGTAATTCTTCTAGTCAATTGATTGCTGCTGTCACAAATGTAACAACCTTCCTCATATCTACTACCATTCTTGTGTTGTTCCCCATTCTGCTCCCTACATCACGCCCAACCTGCATCCCGATCTGTTCTGGAATACCTGCTCTTCTAATTGTCATATCAAATCTTATCAAAGTTCAGGTGTAGACCTTACAGTGAAATGCTTACTTACAAGCCCTAACCAACAGAGCAGTTTTTAAGTAAAAAATAAGTATTATGTAAACAATAGAAAATAAATTTAAAAAACTGTAAAATGACTGTAAAAATAACAGTAACGAGGCTAGTGGTACCGTTACAAAATCAATGTCCGGGGGCACCGGCTAGTCGGGCTATTTGAGGTAATATGTACATGTAGGTATAGTTAAAGTGACTATGCATAGATGATAAACAGAGAGTAGCAGCAGCATAAAAGAGGTGTTGGGGGGGGGAACAGTGCAAATAGTCCAGGTAGCCATTTGAGTCTTGGGGGTAAAAGCTGTTGAGAATTCTTTGACAATTTTTAGGGCCTTCCTCTGACACCACCTGGTATAGAGGTCCTGGATGGGAGGAAGCTTTGCCCCAGTGATGTACTGATTGATTCTTCATGAACTACCTTCACTGCTTCTGCATACGAGATCTTTCGCTCACTCCTCACCTGCTGCACTTCTTTTCATTACTGAACAACCCCCATACACCACACTATTGGACGCCCCCACAGTTACAGTACTTTAACTGGACCCTGTCTCCACATTCCCCATATGCATGTTCTCCCCCACACTTCACACATCTCCTTTTGCCTTTACACACCGCCACCACAAGCCCAAACCTTTGACAGTTATAGCAACGGAACATATGCTTGCACATAGTGACACCCAATCCTAACTTTTTCTGGTAGTACCAGATCCTCAAAGTTTAGTAGCACTGATAAGCTATCCACCTTCTTCCCATGTTGTGTCCTCTGCAGGTGCTTTGCCTTAATAAGAGGGCCTCCCTTCAAGTGGTCCTTTATTTCTTTCATGTTAAAAATGTCTGGAACTCCTGTAATAACTCCATTCACCCACTGTCGTCTGGTTTGATCCGGCATGCTACTATCAACAACACGTTTACATACAGTACCTGCTTGAGTTTGAGCGCCTTCTACTCTTTAGCGTTGAAACACACCACCACCAATTTTCCATCACAAAGACCTTCTTCAAATCCCTAGTCAACGCAATGGGACTCACCGCAGTGACTCTACCTTGGTCCTTAAATTTCACCCACACCTTGAACTCCACTTCCCGATGCCATCTTCACCCATAACACCCTTTCATGCTGTCCTAAAGGTAAACCCAAAAGGTCACCACCAGGTGTCATAATAGCAAATGAAGAGTTTCTAATATATGTCTTTAACATAATAACAGTTTCCATACAATTCTAAGAATTTCTATTCAATAATAAATCAACCAAATTATCTTCTATACATTTTATTTTCTTATATACATAATGTCTCTAACAGCCGGTATTGTCATTATTTACAACAGCTCAGACTTCACAGTTCAGCCTTAAGCAGCTGTCAAAGCTGAACCTTCCTCCACCTGTAAAACTTACTGTATGCACCAGAGGAGGCTGGATGGAACAAACTATAGGAGGACAGGCCCATTGTAATGGCTAGAATGGAATCAATGGAACAGAGTCAAACACGTTGTTACCATATTTTTGATGTGTCTGGTACCATTACATTTATTCCATTCCAGCCATTTCAATGAACCCTTCCTCCTATAGCTCCTCCCACCAGCCTCCACTAGTGTGCACAAATCCCTAGGTTTCTGTCATCATGATAACCTTTGGACCTTTGCAATCTCAAGTTTAATTAGGCAACACTTTCATTGAATTTCCATCAGTCTGCTAGCATTTAGAAGTTCAAATGTGACACAATGGCTAGCTATAGTGGTTGCTATTCAAAGATCAAATGCAATGCACTTGATCTTGCAATGCAACGCGCTTGATCAGTAAAAGCTTGTATTTCTCGTCTCATTACAAGTTTCCATGGATTCTGCCCTCTCAAAGAGCCTCAGGTTGTAACTGGTGATCTCCTCAGAACATTACTATTCTGATCAGGCAGACATTGCCCGTGCAGAAAAAAGGAACGGAACGCAGCGTATGGAAAAATTATTCACCTGAAAATGAAGCAAAAGTCTCCAGTCTCTTGGGCTCTCCACAGATCACTCAACACTGATTAAAGTTCAAACCCAACTATGCGGCCGTGTCCGAAATCTGGCTTGCCTACTACTTACTTAAACTGCATACTGTGTACTGATTGTACTGTGTACTATTTGTCACATATTGTTTAGTAAAAAGTATGCAGTGTGCCACGGCCGAAACATATACATTTTTGTGCGTTCAAGACCACAAGCTCAGACTGGGAAAAACAGTGTCGTCGGTGATCTTCAGGTCAGAGAAGTCGGAGTTCCAGGATGATTCCCGAGTTTCTGACTTGTAATTCTGAGTTGGATGACCGTTCAAAACTATTTTTCCCAATCTGAGCACCCTGTTGTCTTAAACGATATTTATTTACTGACCTGATTAAAAAAAGAACAGAGATAAAGTGGCATTTTACCCAGTATGGCCTTATAAATCAGTGTATAACAGTGTTTAAGCCTACGTAACGTCAAAGACGACCAGCCAACGGCACTGTAGAGATCACAATGATGTGTTAGATGTTTTTGATTGGTAATGAACATGAGGGCCGCATGATATACTGCATCAAGTGCTCTCAGGGTAGTGGTTGAGGCCTGCGTATATATAACATCACTATAACATAACAGCCTATAATCTACATCATACCAGCTCCTTCCTGGCCTCCAGAGAAAAACAAGCCTCTTGCCGGAATAAAAACGTATTCTCAGCTTGAGCTTCCTTATCAAGTTCTCCATATGAACAGTGAAGCTCAGCATGTCATCCACCAACACTCCCAAATATGTGTACACTTTGACTTGCTCTATAGTATGTCCATCCAATGTAGCAATGACATGATGAAAATATCATGCATTTAGTTTTAGCCGAATTCAGAACCAGCTTCAAATCATACAGATTCTGTTGTATGATGTTAAATGCTCTTTGGGCATTTTCAAAAGCTAAAGATAAACTACTTCCACTTGAATAAAGAACAGTATCATCTGCATAAAAATGAACATCTGCTGTTTCAATATGATCCCCAATGTTGTTGATATACACAATCTACAACAGTGGGCCCAAAATAGAACCTTGCGGAACACCTGAGCACTCAGTGGACTAAGATTTACAACCATCCGCCATTACACATTGTGTACGATTTTAAAGGTAATTGTTAAACCAATCTAGAGCATGACCAGTAATTCCACAACATTTTAACCTTTGCACCAACACAGCATGGTCCCCGGTGTGTCAAATGCCTTCGACAAATCAATAAAGACAGACACACAATGTAACTTCTTGTCAAGATCACAGTGGATGTCATTTAAAACCTTAAATGTTGCTGAAACAGTGCTGTGGCCAGACCTGAAACCTGATTGCATTCCATTTAAGATGTAGTTTTCTTGGAGGTAGGCCTTCAGTACCTTAGACAGTACAGACAATTATCAAGTAGCGAAGGATCTCCACCTTTCAGGAGAGGCAGTACAAAAGCAAGCGTGAGGTTAAAAATACATGTTAAGGGGTAGCAATGATGTCTGGAACTAGGTGTAGGAGACGGGGGTCTAGATCAATTTCTTTCAGGGCTTTACGCACTTCTGAAACAGAGAAGGATGAGAAGGAGAACTTGGCGAAGGAGTGCACAGTGTTGTCAGGTAAATTCACAGGGGGCTCATTTAGACCTTTAACTTTTTCAAATAAAGTGCCTGCATCTAGAAAATGTATTTAAGGCTTTCAGAATAGAGGTTCTCTCAGTTACAATCTGTGTGTCTACCAATAATTATTTGGGAAGCTCTTTTTTGCACTCCAAACCTTTCACTACTTGCCAAAAGTTAGAGGGATTATTTAAATTATCCAAAGTAGATTTAAGGTAGTGGTCTGCTTTGAGTTTTTCAGGTCATAGCCACACCCAGATTTCGAAGTCGTTTAAAAGCCATCCAATCATCAGTTGACCCAGACCCTCTTGCTTTAACCCACATAGCATTTCGTTCCCTTATGATTTTACTAAGAACCCTTGGTTCAGTAAACCAAATGTTCTCTCTGCCCTTAATCCTGAATTTTTTGAAAGGGACATACCTATTGCATACATCCTGGAATGCGTTGTGGAAGTAAGAAAAGGCTAATTCAACATCAGGGATTAATTCAATTCTATTCCATTCAATGCTAAATACATCATGCAAAAAACCTTGAATATCAAACTGCTTCCAGTTTCTTTTCGTAATGACACGTGGAGATTGTTAAGGAATTTTACCATCTCTCACACAGGCAACAGCACAGTGATCACTCATGTCATTTGCAAAAATACCAGAAGCATTCAAACAATGAGAAGTATTGGTTAAGATCAAATCAAAGAGGATTTCAGAAGATACTTTATATTCAACCTAGTTGCACTGTTGACAATCTGAGTGAGATTATAGGTATTGCATAGAATTTTGAGTTGATCAGAGCTAGATGTTAACCAATCCTTATTCAGATCATGCTTTAAGACAAATTCATTTCATATGCTGTGATAACAATTCTAAAATACAATCCAGAGAGCCAGCAGCAGCAGATGGAGGTCTATAACAACAAGATACAACAACATTTAAAGATGAGCCAAGGTTTAGGTTCAAAGTCAGATATTAAAATTGCTTAGGTTTAGTAACACAAGTCAGAACGACCGCCGTGAACTTGTCTTTTACATATACAGCAACACCACCACCCTTAGATTTGCAATCTGCACGAAAAACATTGTAACCATTTATGCCAATATTTTTGTTTGTAATAGATTTTTTGAGCCATGTTTCAGAAAGCATAAATATGTCAGCGTTGGCAGTTTTTATCCATATATTCACAAAATCAAGCTTTGACAGAAGACGTCTTACATTCATACGCAGAAACGTCAGGCAATTCTCCCTACTTCATTCGGCAGGGGTAAAAATGTCAGGACCTGGGTTAGATTGCACATTTCCAGACAGTGGAAGCAGCAAGATAATGGCAAGTCTAGATCAGGTGTTACAACATTTGGATTTACAGATAGCACTTGAACGACAATCCACAGTCACCAGAGTCTTTAACACCACATATTTCAGGAGATGTGTAAAGTCCAGAGACATAGTTAAGTACCAAGAGAACAGTCCTGACATGTACAGTAAGCGCAAGACTCCGATTTCTCAGATGTTGTTTGGGAGAAATGTGGTTTCTCCCAAGCATGTGGTTTCTCCCAAGACACGAGGGAGAAACAGTCATATAGTATTTCCTTATTCACAGAGCAACAGGCTCTAAAAGTATTGGCAACATTGTAAAAGCCAAGGGTAGACAACAGCAAAATGAGCAACAGCAGCATGTTAATTTGTTGCCCTATCCATTAACATGATAGGGCAATCCTGTTGCATAACAATCACATTTTGGAACAGTGCATTCTGACATCACGCGCATAAAAAAAACTCACACTGGGGGCGACCATTAGAGATATTTGGAAAAGGTTAATAAATGATTGGCTTTAAATAGAATACATACAAAATGCATGACTACTTCTTAATCATGGCCTTTAAAATGGCCATAAGGCGTGCTTCCCTAGCAGTCACCTCCTTCTCCCGCCTCCACAGTTGGGCAGCTTTTGGAAGGGAGAGGAGCCCACAGCTGCACCTTGAGAGGATGAGGAGATGATGACCGGTGGGGTGATGGAGTGGCAGCCCCTGGAGCGCCTCATCCATCATCGCATACCACTTCAAGGATGCCGCTGTGGCCTCCCCCTCCCGCTGTGCTGACTCCGTTGGGGGGAGCTTTCAACGCCTTGAAAATATGGAAAAGGAGAGCTTTCAGCTTCAAACATACTTCATGTAAAGCCCTGTAAAAGGTTTTATGCCAATTGAAGTACAAATCTCTGGAATACTTGCCCCTTTGTAATATGTATATATTCACATGAATGTGCCGTCGAAGCATAGGAAATATACTGAACAAAAATATAAACGCAACATGCAACAATTTCAAAGATTTTACTGAGTTACAGTTCATAAGGAAATCAATCAATTGAAATCAATAAATTAGATCTCTGGATTTCACATGACTGGGAATACAGATATGCATCTGTTGCTCACAGATACCTTAAAAAACAGGTAGGGGTGTGGATCAGAAAACCAGTCAGTATCTGGTGTGACCACCATTTGCCTCATGCAGTGCGACATCTCCTTCGCATAGAGTTGATCAGGTTGTGGCCGAAGGAATGCGTCGGGTGGCAGGTAGCCGAGTGGATAGAGAGTTGGGCCCCTAACCAAAAGGTTGCTCGATCAAATCACTGAGCTGACAAGGTAAAAATCTGTTGTTTTGCCGCTGAACAAGGCAGTTAACCTGCTGTTCATAGGCTGTCATTGTAAATAAGCATTTGTTCTTAACTGACTTGCCTAGGTAAATAAAGGTTAATCAATGGCTATGAGAAGTGACTGGATATTGGTGGGAACTGGAACACACCGTTGTACACCTTGATCCAGAGCATCCCAAACATGGGTGGCATGTCTTGTCAGTATGGAAGAACTGGGACATTTTCAGTTTCCAGGAATTGTGTACACATTGTTGCAACATTGGGCTGTGCATTAAATGGCATGACAATGGGCCTCAAGATCTTGTCACGCTATCCCTATGCATTCAAATGCCATTGATAAGATACAAATGTGTTCATTGTCTGTAGCTTATGCTTGCCCATACCATAACCCCACCAGCACCATGGGGCACGCTATTCACAATGTTGACATCAGCAAACCACTCACCCACACGACACCATACACTTGGTCTCAAAAAACGATGTTGGAGGTGGCTTATGGTAGAAAAATTAAAATTTCTGCAGTCAGTATTCCAATTGCATGCTCCTTCAAAACTTTAGACATCTGTGGCATTGTGTTTTGTGAAAACTGCACATTTTAGAGTGGCCCTTTACTGTCCCCAGCACAAGTTGCACCTGTGTAATGATCATGCTGTTTAATCAGATTCTTGATATGCCACACCTGTCACGTGAATGGATTATCTTGGAAAAGTAGAATGCTCACTGACAGGGATATAAACAAATTAGTGCACAAAATTTGAGAAAAATATGGAACATTTCTGGGATCTTTTATTTCAGCTCATGAAACATGGGACCAACACTTTACATGTTGCATTTATACTTTTGTTCAGTGTAGATTGGAAAGTGTTGTTGCTTTCAGAGAAAAGGGCAAATGTATTAGCCAAGTACAGCACAGCAATAAATGTCAAGATAACATGTATTTTGGCTTAAGGTTCTCCCACTTGTTTTTCACCCATGCAGGTGACAGCTGCCCTTCCAGCTCACACTCCTTCACATAGATCCTGAAAATATATAAGATTAAGTACAACATTAACCAAAACATGAGTAGAGTTGTGAACTTTCTGTAGATAGCTTGACTAGCTAGAGTACCAAGGTGAAACAGTTTGCAGCTTACCATTACTTTCACCATAACAGTGTGTGTACAATGAAACAAACTAGCTAGCTAACTAGGCTAACACTACATTTTATGTTTTAAGAGCATATTGAGAGCATATTGAGAGCATATTGATTGGCTGCATCACTGCTTGGTATGAAAATAGCACCACACTCAATCGCATGGCGCTACAGAGGGTTGTGTGGACAGTCCAGTACATTACTGGAGACGAACTCCCTGCCATCCAGGACCTCTATATTAGGCGATGGGAAAATCATTAAAGACTCCAACTACCCAAGCCATAGACTATTTCCTCTGCTGCTGCATGGAAAGAGGTACCAGTGCATCAAATCTGACACCAACAGACTCTTGAACAGCGTCTATCCCCAAGCAATATGACTGATAAATAGCTAAAATAGCTCTCTTTAGTGACCTTTTATTTCAATATTTGCACTGTCTCTATGCACACTCACAGGGCCCTAAACACTCACACACTGTCCCTCCAAAACACACACACAAACACTCACTCCATCATTTGCTCACTCACACATAATATGCACATACATTTATATTGACTCTACACACCCACTCACATACAAGCTTCTGCTTCTCTGTTTATCTTATATCCTGTTGCCTAGTCACCTTACCATTATATAAATCTATCTCCACCCCTCCAGTATCCCTGCACATTGTAAATATGGTATTGGAACTGGCTTTTTAAATATTTCCTGTATATAGTATGCTTACTTACTTACTTACTTTATTGTGTATTTCATATATTACATTATTATTGATTATTGCAATGTTGGGTTTTGATACTTGATTTACTTGATTTTTTCGGAATGTCACATACTATCTAGAGATTGGCGCCGCCCTGTGTGGTCGCCTGTTAAGCAGCTCCCATTGTTCGTGCGTTAATTGTTGTTTTAGTATGTTTTCCGTGAGTTGTTTTTTTTGCAACAGTTATGGAGTGCTACTGTTTTACGAAGGTTTTAGCGGTCCTTTTTATCACTGAGGCACTTTTTACTTTTCTCAGCGCCAAACGTACACGCGAGTCCACAATTATTTACAACCGAGCCCAGCTCCTGGATTTAGCCCACTTAGTGCTGCTGCACCCCAGGGAAAAGTTTGATATTCCGGACGAGTTGAAAAGGCGATGGCGTGGGCGGGATTGAAGTATATAGCAAAGCTTAGGAAATACAAGCCGGCTATACCGTCTATCATTATGGGCAACTTATCCCCACCTCCGCCCCCGCTCCCTCTGGACTGATCTGCAACACCTCCCTTCCCCCCACCTCTGGACTGATCCTCAACACCCCCCTTCCCCACACCTCCCCACCTGGGCTGGCTTTCACCACCAACCAAGTGAATAGAGAGCTGGAGAGACTACATCAGTGGAAAGCGATGGGCCCTGATGGCATCAGCCCAAGGGTGCTTAGGGTCTGTGCTGACCAACTGTGTGGAATACTCCACACAGCCTTAGCCTGACCCTGGAAAGGGTCCCTGTGCTGTCGAAAACATCCTGCCTGGTCCCAGTGCCCAAGAAGGCGCACCCCACTGTCCTGAATGACTTCAGACCTGTAGCGCTAACATCCCACATCATGAAAACCCTGGAAAGGTTAGTCCTCGCTCACCTCAGACCCCTGGTGTGTACATCACTGGACCCCCTGCAGTTCGCATATCAGTGCAACATCGGGTTGGATGATGCAATCATCTACCTTCTGCAGAGAGCCTACTCTCACCTGGACAACGCAGGTTGCACTGTGAGGGTTATGTTTTTTGACTTCTCCAGTGCCTTCAACACCATTCAGCCCCTGCTACTGGGTGAGAAGATGAAGAGGATGAAAGTAGAGGCACCCTTAGTCTCCTGGGTCACGGACTACCTGACCGGTAGGCCACAATTTGTGCGACTACAGAGCTGTGTGTCAAAACGGGCAGAGAGGAACACAGGGGCCCCCCAGGGAATGGTCCTGTCCCCCTTCCTGTTCACCCTCTACACCTCGGACTTCAGATATAACTCTGAAACATGCCACCTACAGAAGTTCTCGGATGACTCCGCAATTGTAGGGTGCATCAGAGGTGGGCAGGAGAAGGAGTACAGGAGCACAATCAATGACTTTGTGGTGTGGTGTGAGCAGAACCACCTTCAGCTCAACATCAGCAAAACAAAGGAGATAGTGGTGGACTTCAGGAGAACCAAGGCCCAACTGACTGCAGTCCCTATACAGGGGATGGATGTGGAAATAGTTGGGCCATACAAGTTCCTGGGAGTCCATATGGACAACAGGCTGGAATGGGTTGGTAACACCGGGGCCCTGTACAAAAAGGGCCAGAGCAGACTTTACTTTCTGAGGAGGCTTACGCCCTTCAACGTGTGCAGTAAACTACTGCATACCTTCTACCAGTCTGTGGTAGCCAGTGCCATCTTTTTTGCAGTGGTGTGCTGGGGCACCAACATAAAGGCCGGTGATGCTTCTCGGGTAAATAAGCTGAACAGGAAGGATAGCTCTGTTCTGGGGATTAGCCTTGACACTCTAGAGGAGGTGGCGGAGAGACGGATCCTGGCCAAACTGCTGGCCATCATGGACAACTTTACCCACCCTCTGCATGCCATGGTTATGACGCAGAGGAGCACCTTCAGTCACAGACTGATCCCACCACGGTGTGCCAGAGAACGCTACAGGAGGTCCTTCCTGCCGGCGGCTATTAGACTATTTAATGCCTCACCGGGGTGCCGTGCCGTCAGCAACATAGACCTGGAACTGTTGGGGTGTTAGGACCTAGTTTAACAATTATGCATCCATCCGTGAGTAACTCTGGTCTGTAATCACTCATTCACTCAGGACTCACTCAAATTTATTCATTCAGGTCTGTAAATACATATTAATTTACAGTTGTTATATCGTATCACATTGTCAGGTCCTGACTGAGGCCAGGTCTCTGACTCCCTCTAGTGGGAGTGTTATGGCCACAGTCAGGACCTGACAATAGAACAGGGAGTCTTGGGTGGTTGCTGTCAATCCCCAATTAGAGGCAAATGTCTTGAGTTGTCTCTAATTGGGGATTCTATTTATGTTCACTTTGCTTCCACCTGCATGTGGATCATTAGAGTTGTCTGTTGTAGTGTTGGCACTAGACACCAGTTCACGGTACTGTCTCTGTTTTCGTTTAGTTTGTTATTTTCTGGTTGAAAATAAACATGTTTCCACTCACTTCTCGCTCTGGGCCTCGTTCCCTCACCACTCACCGTGACACACGTGCAATATTGTAAGTAATTATTGGACTGAACTTACGTTGTCATTCACTCAGGAATGCATATTAGTATCCTGTCAGTTGTATCTTTTTTCATTGCTTTTTGCTTTTTATCGAATGTGCAATACGTGCATTTATCTGTAATTAAATCCTGCACTAAGGACTGTATTTTAAGGGAATTACTATTATTACCCTAAATTATATCATACACACATTTAGCTATTTAAGTATCTCTTCCTGTCATTTACCTGTACAGTTAATGTAACCATGCAAATATTCACTTACCTGTAAATGTAACTGTATATTTACCTGTACAGCTAATTTAACCATGCAAAATATTCACTTACCTGTTCATTTAAACTGTATATTAAGTAAACTATTATTACCCTCACTTATATCATATGCACTTTTAGCTATTTAAGTATTTCTCTGCCAACAACCTGTATAGTATAGTTAACCATGCAAATACTCCTAATTTATATATGTCAACTTTATATTTTTTTCACCTAACAATGTATAGTGTACATATTCAGCCAATCACCCATACTATTTCTTGTATTTTTATACTTTTTCATACTGCCGCTCTATATAATGTATCGTGTATCTGTCTTGCGTATTTTCTACTACTATTTATTTCCCGGAGTTCACCTTTCTACCTGCCTGTTCACCTTTCTACTATAAAACGCTATTTTTACAAATGCAGTAAAATATGGAGCATGAAGATTACTAGATGTCTTTAGTAGCTCCTGTAATGTGCTTAACTTTGATAGGTATAAACACAATTAACCTCATGCCATCCACACCCCACATAAACACTGTTTTCCTTCTGCTCTCTTCATTAGCCCGTAATTGATGCTGAGAACAACATAGCTTTTCCATGGACCCTCCTTTTGTTTTTAGCGTCAACTACAGCCTAATGAAGAGAGCCGAAGGAAAACAGTGTTTTGGGGTGTGGATGACAGAGAGTTAATTGTGTTTACGACTTTTAGAGTCTAATCACTAAGATTAACCTTTAGTGTCATAGAAGATATTCCATTCTATCTATGTTTTGTCACACACATTATGATCATTACAGATTGATGATGTACATGTACTGTAGCAAGAAACACTGCAGGCATATTATGAATTTGACATTAACTATTGAATTGTTGATGTAAGTTAGTGTTTTCATTGTTGTCATAAACTGCTATAAAACATCATTTTACATAATATAATGTCAAGCATTATATTATGTTCATAACTGCCATTAACCATTAGGACAGGTTGGAAGCATTGCCTCATTGGTTTATCATATTATATGCAAATTCAAGTGTATCAGAATGCCTTTACACTACAGCAGTTATAAGTACTTAATAAATATTCAGGGAGTCATGTTTTGCACACAATTCAGTCATTGTCCTTCATGTGCAATATGTTTATTTCTGTAGTCCCTAAAGACTCATTGTCCTTGCAATGACACTCAAATAAAGACAAACAATATAGCAATGAAGTATCTCTCATTACAACTGATAGACTTTAATATTTAGTCTTGATATCGAAATGGAACAACAAGGGCCATGCATCCTATTGAGTATCAGGCAATTGACTCAAATGTCCCGTAGCATCCAGACAATATGTGCCAGTATATACAGTGCCTTAGGAAAGTGTTTAGACCCCTTTAGTTTTTAAACATTACATTACAGCCTTATTCTAAAATTAATTTAATAGTTGTTTTCCCCCTCATCAATCTACACACATTATCCCATAATGACAAAGCAAAAACACAGGTTTTTAGAGACTTGCTAATAAAAAAATAAATACAACTGAAATATTATATTTACATAAGTATTCAGACCCGTTTACTCAGTACTTTGTTAAAGCACCTTTGGCAGCAATTATAGCATTGAGTCTTCTTGGGCATGACACTACAAGTTTCTCCCATTCTTCTCTGCAGATCCTCTCAAGCTCTGTCAGGTTGGATGGGGAGCGTCACTGCACAGCTATTTTCAGGACTCTCCAGGGATGTTCGATCGGGTTCAAGTCCGGGCTTTGGCTGGGCCGCTCAAGGACATTCAGAGACTTGTCCCGAAGCCACTCCTGCATTGTCTTGGCTGTGTGCTTAGGATCGTTGTCCTGTTGGAAGGTGAAACTTCGCCCCAGTCTGAGGTCCTGAGCACTCTAGAGCAGATGTTCATCAAGGACCTCTGTACTTTGTTCTGTTCATCTTTCCCTCGATCCTGACTAGTCTCCCAGTCCCTGCTGCTGAAAAACATCCCCACAGCATGATGCTGCCACCCATATGCTTCACTGCAGGGATGGTGCCAGGTTTCCTCCAGATGTGACGCATGGCATTCTTGGTTTCATCAGAACAGACAATCTTGTTTCTCATGGTCTGAGCTGTCATGTGCCTTTTACTGAGGAGTGGCTTCCGTCTGGCCACTCTACCATAAAGGCCTGATTGGTGAAGTGCTGCAGAGATGGTTGTCCTTCTGGAAGGTTCTCCCATCTCCACAGAGGAACTCTGGAGCTCTGTCAGAGTGACCACCCTTCTCCCCCGACTGCTCAGTTTGGCCGGCAGCCAGCTCTAGGAAGAGTCTGGTGGTTCGAAACTTCTTCCATTAAGAATGATGGAAACCACTGTGTTCTTGGGGACCTTCAATGCTGCAGAAATGTTTTGGTACCCTTCCCCAGATCTGTCCCTCGACACAGTTCTGTCTCGGAGCTCTACGGACAATTCCTTCGACCTCATGGCTGGGTTTTTGCTCTGACATGCACTGTCAACTGTGGGACCTTATAGAGGCAGGTGTGTGCCTTTCCAAATCATGTCCAATCACTTGAATTTACCACAGCTGGACTCCAATCAAGTTCAAGGATGATCAAAGGAAACAGGATGCACCTGAGCTCAATTTCGAGTCTCATAGCAAAGTGTCTGAATAGTTATCTAAATAAGGTATTTCTGTTTTTGTTTTTTTAAGAAATGTTAAAATGTTTCTAAAAACCTTTTTTCACTTTGTCATTATGGGGTATTATGTGTAGATTGATGAGCATTTATTTGTATTTAATCCATTTTAGAATAAGGCTGTAACATAATAAAATGTCGAAGAAGTCAAGGTGTCTGAATACTTTCCGAAAGCACTGTATACTGAAGTATGTTGAAGGGATTATAAAGAGTCAATAAAGCAAAAATAAGCTATAATTTAACCCTAATCACACCATTATCAAATCTGCAGGATTACCAGCAAGGGGGACTCCTTTCCATTCTCTCCCTTTCATCACTCATGTAAAAATATATTCTGAAGAGGTGGGTATGATGGGATAGCATTTTAATAGAATTCTGAGCACATAAAACATTGATTTAGCCCAGTCTTAATGTATATGATAATGGCTTGGGGGATGGGCTGTTCGGTATGGGGCAGCACAACTCTGTAATAAGGTGCACGGAAGTCCCAGATGCATGCGTAATGGCCGTTTGATTAAAGCAGGCGCCGAATGCAGATAAGGCAGTTTAGTGTAGTCAGTCAGAAGTGCTATGGGGCACAACCTTCTCTGTCCTTGTATGAAAAGGAAAAGCCAATCACTTGTTTGAAGGACTGTGGCAAACTTTTTGTTTTGTGGCGTGTCAAGTCTTTTGATGGGATGTGGTTGAAAAGATAACAATATGGCTACATGGAGTCGAAAAGGATTTTATTACTCCAAAGTTGTATTCCCAGACCAAATAATTATCCTTGAATCAACCAATCAATGATATACTGTCAATGTAAACATTAGAAGTTCAATGGCATGCTTACATTATAGCGCTATGGATACAACTACTGAAGTACACTACCGTTCAAAAGTTTGGGGTCACTTAGAAATGTCCTTGTTTTCCATGAAAACATACATGAAATGAGTTGCAAAATGAATAGGAAATATAGTCAAGATGTTGATAATAATTGTGTCCTTCAAACTTTGCTTTTGTCAAAGAATCCTCCATTTGCAGCAATTACAGCCTTGCAGAACTTTGGCATTCTAGTTGTCAATTTGTGGGCCAATTAAGGGCCAATTAAGTGCCCTCCACAGGGTATGGCATGGCGTTGCAAAATGGAGTGATAGCCTTCCTTCTTCAAGACCATCACATTGCCTCCACCATGCTTGACAGATGGCTTCAAGCACTCCACCAGCATCTTTTCATTTGGTCTGCGTCTCAATGTTCTTCTTTGTGATCCGAACACCTCAAACTTAGATTTGTCTGTCCATAGCACTTTTTTCCAATCTTCCTCTGTCCAGCGTCTGTGTTCTTTAGCCCATCTTAATCTTTTCTTTTTATTGGCCAGTCTGAGTTATGGCTTTTTCTTTGCAACTCTGCCTAGAAGGCCAGCATCCCGGAGTCGCCTCTTCACTGTTGACGTTGAGACTTGTGTTTTGCGGGTACTATTTACTGAAGCTGCCAGTTGAGGACTTGTGAGGCGTCTGTTTCTCAAACTAGACACTCTAATGTACTTGTCCTCTTGCTCAGCTGTGCACCGGGCCCTCCCACCCCTCTTTCTATTCTGGTTAGAGCCAGTTTGCGCTGTTCTGTGAAGGGAGTAGTACACAGCGTTGTACGAGATCTTCAGTTTCTTGGCAATTTCTTGCATGGAATAGCCTTCATTTCTCAGAACAAGTATACTGTAGACAACAGTTTCCAGCTGTGCTAACATAATTTCAAAAGGTTTTAGCCTTTTAAATGATAAACATAGATTAGCTAACACAACGTGCCATTGGAACACAGGAGTGATAGTTGCTGATAATGGGCCTCTGTATGCCTATGTACATATTCCATAAAATATCAGCTGTTTCCAGCTACAATAGTCTTTACAACAGTAACAATGTCTACACTGTATTTCTGATCAATTTGATGTTATTTTAATGGACAAAAAATTAGCTTTTCTTTCAAAAACATGGTGACCCCAAACTTTTGAACGGTAGTGTATGTGTTGTCATGTGTTCAATTTAACAATTTTTCATGTGGCAAAATGTGCATTGAAGGAGACTTCAAAATAAGCCAAAAGCACTGACTCTCATTAAAACATGCTTGTTTTTTGCCACAAGTCCTTGGTGCTTCTGAGAAATATAAATATTATTGTAAGACATTTATTTTACTGCCTCTTAGGGAGACATTCATAGCTCAAAAACAATCTTTGAAATTTTCTGAATTTTTCCAGAGCTTCATTGGAAATGTTAAATCCTCAAAGTCTGACCAGCTTGAAATTTTTAGCTGTTTCCACTCTGATGCAGCTAGCGGACAAACTAAATAGTATCTGAACTGTGCAAGGTATGTATTATAATACAGTTCACTGACACTCTATGCACAGTGAGAATCACCGCTTCAGGTAAGACCCAGATGCAGACAACGTTTATTAATCCAACAGGGGCAGGCAAAAGACAGGTCAGGGGAAGGCAGAGGTCAGTAATCCAGATAGGTGGGGCAGAGGTAAAGGACGGCAGGCAGGCTCGGGGTCATGGCAGGTAGAAAGGTGAACTCCGGGAAAAACAGGAACAATCGAGAGACAGTCACAGGCGGGAAAACCACTGGTATGCTTGACGAAACAAAACAAACTGTCAACAGACAAACAGAACACAGGTATAAATACACTGGGGACAATGGGGAAGATGGTCGACACCTGGAGGGGGGTGTCACAGACAGGTGAAACAAATCAGGGTGTGACAGTGAGAGTCCAGGAAAGAGTAGACTAAGTGAGAGAAAGTTAAAGTGAGCAAGAGGGAGAGGCATACAAATGGTAAGTGGAGGAATATGATAATTTTACAGAGAAACAGATACAGTGGGGAGAACAGTGGGGAGAACAAGAAGGCACCAACAGTTGTTGCCTTCTCACCAAGCTGCTTGCCTATTGTCCTGTAGCCCATCCCATCCCAATTTAATCCCTGATGTTCTTACACAGCTCTCTGGTCTTGGCCATTGTGGAGAGGTTGTAGTCTGTTTGATTGAGTGTGTAGACAGGTGTCTTTTATACAGGTAACGAGTTCAAACAGGTTCAGTTAATACAGGTAATGAGTGGAGAACACGAAGGCTTCTTAAAGAAAAACTAACAGGTCTGTGAGAGCCGGAATTCTTACTGGTTGGTAGGTGATCAAATACTTATGTCATGCAATAAAATGCAAATGAATTATTAAAAAATCATACAATGTGAATTTCTGGATTTTGGTTTTTGATTCCGTCTCTCACAGTTGAAGAGTACCTATGATAAAAATTACAGACTTCTACATGCTTTGTAAGTAGGAAAACCTGCAAAATCGGCAGTGTATCAAATACTTGTTCTCCCCACTGTAGATTATATATGCAACTATACAAACCATAATTTCTGTAGAGGGTTTTTTGTCTCCGGTTTTACACTGCATCCACCTGAAATAGTCATCATGCAATCTGATTCTCTAGAATTTCCAAACGTTTTAGACATAATGTGTCTCTAATTTCCCTGTCCGTCTGTGAACAGTTTAGAAATTCCAGGCACTGCCAACATTTCTGCCTTCTCAGTGTTTCAAAATGGATTGCAATGCAGTTGAAATGCTCTCATTTGTTTTTCTGTGGCAATCTAAGCTCTTGGCTGCTCCTGAAGATGATTGGGATGGAGCTTAAAGTCATTCACTTGGCGTAGACATTATAGTTAAAAAACGTTTTTTGACAAAGACAATGTAAAAAGGGAAGTTTAATGAGAAGACTGACAGATAGGGTAATCCATCCTGCTCTTCCAGAGGAAAAGGTTAATAGCTTAAATGTTCGGAGCTCTTAACAGAAGAAAAAGTGACCTGCCACTTACTGTCTGGGGCAGCCTAGTGGCTAACTTCATTTACCATCTGTGGATCAGGACAGGATTGGTTCACCTCCCAGTGAAGTGGGCCATGAGAACAGCAACTGTCTGATTACACCCGTATATAGACACCAGCATGTCATATCACTCATCTTCATACTAAAATATAAACCCAACATATAGTGTTGGTCCCATGTTTCATGAGCTGAAATAAAAAATCCCAGAAATGTTCCATATGCACAAAAAGCTTATTTCTCAAAAGTGTCTAAAGTGTTGAAGGAGCATGCAATTGGCATACTGACTGCAGGAATGTCCACCTGAGCTGTTACCAGATAATTTAATGTAAATCTTTCTACCATAAGCCACCTCCAACATAGTTTTTGAGAAATTGGCAGTAACCTGCCTCACAACCGGAGACCAAGTGTATGGCGTCGTGTGGGCAAGCGGTTTGCTGATGTCAATGTTGTGAACAGCGTGCCCCATGTTGCTGGTGGGGTTATGGTATGGGTAAGCATAAGCTACAGACAATGAACACATTTGTATCTTATCAATGGCATTTGAATGCATAGAGATAGCGTGACGAGATCTTGAGGCCCATTGTCATGCCATTTAATGCACAGCTTGATGTTGCAACAATGTGTACACAATTCCTGGAAACTGACAAGACATGCCACCCATTTTTGGGATGCTCTGGATCAACGTGTATGACAGCGTGTTCCAGTTCCCACCAATATCCAGTAACTTCTCATAGCCATTGAAGAGGAGTGTGACAACATTCCACAGGCCACAATCAGCAACCTGATCAACTCAATGTGAAGGAGATGTGTGGCGCTGCATGAGATATGCAGATACTGACTGGTTTTCTGATCCACGCAGATGCATGTCTGTATTCCCAGTCATGTGAAATCCATAGATCAGATAGGGCCTAATACATTTATTTATATTGACTGATTTCCTTATATGAACTGTAACTCAGTAAAATGTTATAAAATTGTTGCATGTTGTGTTTATATTTTTGTTCAGTATATGTCTGTGTGACATTTGTCCTCTGGTTCTCCATCTGCACAATCATGGATGGGCTTTCCAGGAGAGTACCCTTGTGAACAATACACTGGTGGGAACAGACAGTGAAAGTGCTGTGCACCAAGATCATTGTCCTACTGTCTTTTACTGTCCTCATAACCTTTTACTATGTTTATGTACAGCACAGTGGTAGCAGCCCTTTGGAAAATAGATTTTGTTACATAAAGATTATTAGTTACTTTTTTGCAGTTTTTCCTCTCAATGTCGGACATGCTGTATGTCCTCTTTGAGGGAATGTTCTGTATGTGCATGTGCATGTGCTTGTACATGTACATGTACAGTCTGCATCTGTGTGTGAGTGTATCTGTGTCGCAGGTGTTATCGGGTGTCAGCATTCCTTTGTGTCAGAGGTTAGCCTCAGCATCCATGATGACACAGCAAATGTCGTCTTGTCCTGACACGGCAGCCAGTAGCCATTTGACTCAAAGCTGAGAGATGTGTTCCCCTAAAGGCACAGCAAGGACATTATAACATATTCAGAGCACTGCTTCCAGCACAATGACAGTGTTATTTTCACAACAAAGCAAATGAATTACAGTAACGTATAACATACTTCACAACTCTATTCGTGTATTATAGCATTATCTACCAAATCCAAATCACAGAATACAATACAGCACAGGCAATTAAATGGTAAAAGGAAAAGCTACTTGTTAGCCTAGTGTGGTTTACAACCACCCCAGAGAACTTTTTAATTGGGATAATTGGTGGGAATCTTTTGACACATCTGACGGTGAGGGGTATTTCACCAATAAACCGTGTAAGCGCTCTAAGCTATGCTTTAATGCTTCTCTCTAGGAGGTGCAGTTGTCTCTGATAGGATTATGCAAGAGGAGAGAGTGAGATAGAAAGATGAGCAGAGAGACTAGCTATGATTTACAAGCCTGCCAGGATCAATTAGGACACTGTGCTCAGCAGGCAATTACTCAACACAGCCAACGTGAAGCAGCATAGTTTAATATAAAGCCACCTAACCAACAGAGGAGATGAGCAAGCCAGGTCTGTGGCGTATGTGAAAGGGGGGGGGGGGTCTCAGTGTGTCTGGCATAGTAGTGCTACAGCGGTCTGTTTAGGGTCGGTTCAAGATCGGGTCCTTCCAAAATGAGTTTTTGTAGAAAGTTGTGGGTATTCCTTCCTGTTGGACACTAAATATAGCTACTAAAGACTGAGTCTACAAAATGGCTGCTGATAGCCTTTCTCTCATTGTTATGTAGTGGTATAGTTGGACATGGAATCTATGGGCTCATGCAACAGCAATAGGCATAAACCACGTGTAGGCCATTCAGATAGAATGGACATGTACTGAACATGTGTGCTGTATTAGCAGCACTCTATATGGAGAAGTGTGAGGAATCATACATTTGTGTGATCCACTGTTAAAAAGAAAATGCTATTGTCACCTCTTTGCAATAAGGAATTGAGACCAAACTCTCAAGATAAATTTCAAGTGTTTAATACCAAGCATGCCGTCAGCTGAGTGCATATATTTAGAAGGTTCACAAACCATCTTATACTCTTCAATCCTTTTAGTCACCACCCTCTTGTAGGTGTCACCTCCCCAGCTATACATTTTATGACCTCAATGAGTTTCCCTTCTCTCCCCTGTGGAATGTCCATGGTCCTCTCTTCGTTTCTCTAGATGTCAGAATCACACCCCGTTCGTCTTCATTGTCCTGGGCCTGACCCTGCTCTCTGATCCTAGGCAATTTCCTTTTATCTGATTAGGTCAACCTTTCTAAATTAGTATACACACAGTTTCATTGCCTAAACTCCATTCATACTCACAGTAATCATATATGAACACACTACAGTTTAACTTGAAACATATTACATTTTAACAGGATCCATCACCACCATTACCATCGGTTACACGCTGCTGACATACACCATAGAGCCATAATACAGCTGGTGCTAGGCACTGATTTGCTATTCAGACTTGGCACATACAGTCATAACATGAATTAATGACTGACAGTAGTATTGTCTGTTAAATACCACAGGCTAACACTGCCTAATGTATCCTGACAGACATTTCTTAACTGCGTGCCTGGCTTCAGGTGCTACATGAGTTGTTGCTCACAAATGTTGATTACAGCTTCAAGGTAATTTTTCTTAGTTTAAAGTAAAGTGTACAGTATCAAACAACACTGTGCACATTGTAAAAGGCCAGCAGAACACAAAGTCCCTCAAGCATCAATGAGCTACAACACAGGCTAGTCACACATAAGGTTTAGGCTTCTAAACAGATGTTTCAAAATGTATTGCTTTGTTTGAACATTACACTGAAATACTAAAGGTGCAGTATGTCAAGATATCAAATGTTGCTAACTTGAGTTGTGCTAATCCAGTTCAAAAGATTATTTTCTTCATTCATCTCCCAGATCCCAGTTGAATAAGGGCCGAAACACAAACGTTTTTTACCAGTGAAAACCTACTAATCCATGAGCCAGACGATGATGATGTCTCATAATGATTTTCTTGAGGGTTTATGTCCCTAAAATAAATAAATGTGTGATAGCAGTGCAGCAAATGGATTTTAGCCTATGATAATGTCAGTATACAACAACGTATTGCTCACGTATACCCTTTAATCATATTCAGGTAACTGCCAAAATAAAGGAAACACCAACATAAAGTGTCTTATTATGGTGTTGGGCCACCGCAAGCCGTCAGAACAGCTACAATGCTCCTCGGCGTACATTTTACAAGTGTCTGGAACTCTATTGGAGGGATGCGACACCATTCTTCCACAAGAAATTCCATAATTTGGAGGTGGAAAACACTGTCTCAGATGCTGCTCCAGAATCTCCCAGAAATGTTAAATTGGGTTGAGATCTTTGTAACTGACACACACACACACACACACACACACACACACACACACACACACACACACACACACCCTTAAACTCCTTATGCTCCTTTAAGACCCCTCTTTCAAAGTCTATGAGATCTCTTCTTCTAGCCATGGAAGCCAAAATAATGTGCAACGTTATATACTTTTATAGTACATTACCCTAAGAATGATGGGATGTTAATTGATTAATTCACTCAGGAACCACACCTGTGTGGAAGCACCTGCTTTTAACACACTTTGCATACCATATTCACTAAAGCAAATTAAATGCAATATAACCAGCTTCAACTTATCGATCATATTGTGCAATTGACATTAGAATTTTGTAAGCTTAGCTATAGAGTTCCATGTAGTGGTGCAGCTATGTTTTTGGGTTATAACTTTGGTGATAGATACAGGGCCATCACAGGATGCACACATTAACCCCACAGAAGCCTTTTTCCAATAAGCCACCAAACAACTCAATGGGGTCTTATTGGATACATTTCTCATGACCATACCTATATGAAATATGAATGTATTATGCCCAATAATATATTAAAATGTTCATAGTGATGTACAATATACAACATTTTAACTATTCATGTGTAGATCCAATTAAAATCTTCAGAAATCTGTGATTAAGACAGAATTTTGGGCACATTCTTACCACAATTCTATGAATAATTTAACATCTTTATACAGTATATATATATATATATATATGTGGACACCTTCTTGTCGAACATCTCATTCCAAAACCATTAATATGGAGTTGGTCCCCCCTTTGCTGCTATAACAGCCTCTACTCTTCTGGGAGGACTTGCTTCTATTCAGCCACAAGAGCATTAGTGAGATCTGGAACTAATGTTGGGCGATTAGGCCTGGCTTGCAGTCGGTGTTCCAATTCATCCCAAAGGTGTTTGATGGGATTGAGGTCAGGGCTCTGTGCAGGCCAGTCAAGTTCTTCCACACCAATCTCAACAAAACTGTCATATTGAAACAGGAAAGGGCCTTCCCCAAACTGTTGCCATAAAGTTGAAAGCACAGAATTGTCTAGAATGCCATTGTATGCTGTAGCGTTAAGATGTCCATTCACTGGAACTAAGGGGTCTAGCCTGAACCATGAAAAACAGCCCCAAACCATTATTCCTCCTCCATCAAACTTTACAGTTGGCACTATGCATTGGGGCAGGTAGTATTCTCCTGGTATCCGCCAAACACAGATTCGTCCGTCGGACTCCCAGATGGTAAAGCGTGATTCATCACTCATCACTGCTCCAGAGCGGCAAGCTTTACACCACTCCAGCTGACACTTGGCATTGCGCATGGTGATCTTAGGTTATTGTGCGGCTCCTCGGCCATGGAAACCCATCTCATGAAGCTCCCAACGAACAGTTCTTGTGCTGACGTTGTTTCCAGAGGTAGTTTGGAACTTGGTAGTGAGTGTTGCAACTGAGGACAGGAGATTTTTACGTGCTACGTAATTCAGCACTCGCCGGTCCCGTTCTGTGAGCTTGTGTAGCCTACCACTTAGCGGCTGAGCCATTGTTGCTCCTAGACATTTCCACTTCACATAACAGCACTTACAGTTGACCAGGACAGCTCTAGCAGGGCAGAAATTTGACGAACTGACTTGTAAAGGTGGCATCCTATGATGGTGCCACGTTGAAAGTCACTGAGCTCTTCAGTAAGGCCATTCTACTGCCAATGTTTTTCTATGGAGATTGCATGACTGTGTGCTCGATTTTATACACCTGTCATCAATGGGTGTGGCTGAAATAGCCAAATCCATTAATTTGATGGGGTGTCCGCATACTTTTGTATATGTTTCTATTTATCTATCTATCAATCAAATAAAAGCTAGAAAATCAGGGAGAGAAAAGACAATAAAAAAACAGCCATTCAGGGCAAATGCCTATTGATTTTGTTATAATGTTTGAGCAGAGGAACGTCCACGGCAAAATGGATAGAATTGCAGGAAATTAGCTTTAAAAGTGCAAAATGGTCTCTCAGCTTCATGCCAAACAGTGTAGAATTGCTGGAAATTAGCTTAAAAAATGAAAAAACAATGCTCAGCTCAATTGAAGAATGTGTACAAATGCAGAAAATGTTCTCTTCGCCGTCGCCAAGATACAGTACCTTCACCTTTCTAGCTAATAACAATATATGGGTTATTGTCACATGTACTGGCTAGGTACAGTTAAATATGTTGTTTTACAGTTTCAGCCATAGCAGTACTGCGCTCCTGGAGAAAATTAGGGTTAAGTGCCTTGCTCAAGAGAACATCGGCAGAATTTTAACCTTGTCTGCTCGGATATTCAAACCAGTGACCTTTCAGTTTCTGGCTCAACGCTTTAATCGCAAGGATACCTGCCACCCTAATAGATTATGTTAGAGCTTACACTTCCTCTTCCAATGAACTGTGGGGAGGAAAACCCCTGTGCTAAATGAATGTAAATGTTCAATTACGTGAGAGAAGGGAAAAGGCTATTTGAGCAGCAGCGTTTGGATGAAGGAAAAGTACTGAATGACACTGAAGAGGTACATTGACAGAAAATAAAATGAAAATGAGAGGCTACGATAGAGTATCATAGGAACACAAGGTCTTCTCTGAAGACATATCAACGATCTCAAGGTCCAGTTTCATGGGCTTATTAACCTCCAATGCAGAGAACATGCCTGTGAATTGGCACATCGAAACAACATCCCTATCCCAGTCAACTGGTCAAGAAATGGACGTGTAAGCGATATTGAACAGAGAGATATATATCTGAATGTAGGTATACATTTTAGATATACAATATACCACATCCCCATTCCATGAATTAAACTTTGACCTTCCAGCCCCCACTGTCACAGGACACCATCACTGACTTACCCCAAGGCGGCTCAACTTACCCAGTCGCTAAGAGACCACCTTTTTGGACAAGCTATGTTTTCAAAACTGTTATGTTTAATTGAAGTCAGATCATAGTCAGGGATATACAGCATCCTGAAATATACAGTATGTATACAATGGCATTGTTGGATTCTAGCGCATGCATTATTTCCCTATAATACACAGTATATGGCTATAGTTCATTCTTACATATTCTGTTTGAGCTGTTTTTGAAAGCAGAAGTCGAATGAACTTTTTTGCCATTGTTGAATTTGATTTTCACAATAGCAAGCTAGGACTGATGGTTTGGTTAACTAAACTAGCAAGTCTGTTTGTTTGGTTACCAAGGCAACTACTGTAGGTATTTTAGTAAACTCTACCTCAGTGGATGTTAAACACATTTCTAGTAGCAAATGTGTTAAATTATAGCCATGATATAAAAGGCATAATCAACTCCGGGCTCTATGCGTTCTCTGGAAAATAATGCAACTTCGTGGAAGGTTAGTTCTACTCCGCTAGCGTGTTGTGGAACACAACTTCCACTTGGTTCATTATTTTTGGGCCCCCTCGTTGATTATCCCTTACTTTGTTAAATAATACTATATTTCCCTTGACGTAGTAATGCAGAATGTAGAAAATCGCTCAACATACCCCACTCTCCCCTACGTGAGCAATAACTTGTTGTATACTGCCATTGTTGGTCATAGAGTAAAATCCCTATGGGGAAAAATGTATGTAATAGAGAGATGAAAGAACGTGTGAACACAGAGCAAGATGCCATTGCTGCACTGCTATCACACATTTTCCAACTCTAAGGACATAGACCCTCAAGAAAATCACCATGATACATCGTCACTCCAAGAGAGCCTGACCGACCCTCCTGGCTAATGGACTGCATGATCTGCTCACGCATCCAACAGTTTGTACACATTGAATTGCAGACTGTCAGCTCAAGTAAGGATCATCCCACAGATGGAGGCTTCTGAAATGAACGAGGCAAAGTTGCTGAAGTCTTTCCACATCAATTGTAAAACCCCAAAACACATCAAAATGACAGAAAACAGACAAACATAATGTACAAATAGTCAGGACAACATTATGAACTTGATCAGTATTATGTATACAGTTTTTTATAACACATTTTCAAGATAAAAAAAATTGGTTCACTAAATGTAGCCCATTCCTAGTTGGGTAAGCATAAGGTACGTTAGAGCCCCAGCTGCAGTGTTTCAGTGTTTCCACTGTGGCCTAATGGATCACGTGACCACTGTGAGATGAGGAAGTGCATGCAACACATTTCTACATCAGGCACAAATCCTCACAGCTCCCAATTAATAAATTAAGAGATCTCTTAAACAGTACACAAATTATTAACCCAGAGTAGGTGGAGGAGACAGTGGGAAGGGAAGAAGAGAAGAGAAGAGAAGAGGAGGGGAAAGAAAAGAAGAGGAGAGGAGAGGAGAGGAGAGGAGAGGAGAGGAGAGGAGAGGAGAGGAGAGGAGAGGAGAGGAGAGGAGAGGAGAGGAGAGGAGAGGAGAGGAGAGGAGAGGAGAGGAGGCAGAGGGAGAGCTGCATACTGAGTAACAGCAGGTAACCTCTGTGTACATATCACTGGATTAATTTACTCTGCATGATTAATAGATCTCCCCCAGGGAGGCATGTTATTTTTGATCAGATTAATAAAGTGATTAGAGGGAGACATATGTCTTTAATGACTTTTAGATGTTTTAGAGTTCTCAATGTTGTTACAGTATGAAGGGGAAACTATGGGGATGCAATGGCAGTGCTGTCTTATTGAGGTGGTGCTTTCCCATGCACAATAGCAAGGTGGAAGCCATACATATAACAATATAACCGCACAATCAACAAGGCATGCTCTCCCTACCCATGGTCCCCAGTGGTCGTAAATATGCAATGCTACGTCAGGGCGGATTTCACTCACCAAAGACTACACTGTAAACAACAAGTGATGTCAAAGTTACAACCGTGAGACAAAATAGCCTACTCTAAAAAGAGCTGGGTTCGCAGAATAGTGAGCTATGTAGAGATGCAGAGGAACAGCTACAACAGTACAGGAAAAGATTAAAAGTGATTCTAAAAAGCATCAACATCGTAAACCACCACTCAATATGGCCTGCGTCCAAACAACCGGCAAGCCATTAATCTCAAGGAATATTTTCATTGGCACACCATGCTACTCTTGTCACCACTATCTCTCCCAAACAAACTTTCCTTAAGATTGGAGTTATATTTAATTAATGAACCATGGTGACTGTCACGTTGGTGCAGAGGATCGGGAGACAGGCGCAGGAATACGCAAACAAAAGAGCAAGGAGTACCTCGAATAAATACAAGGGGGCGAGACCAGTAACAAATGCACGGGACGAGACCCGAAAACACAAGCGCACAATAATACAACACAGGACGAGACACGTAATCATCCAAGCACAACAACAAAGCACAGGTACTCACACGACCAATGGACATTGTAACAATAATCGTCAACCCAATGGTGAAACAAAGGACACACTTATAACAATCTAATCAGGGGGAATGGGAACCAGGTGTGCGTGATGAGACAGTTCAGTGACACATAGAAAACCGGTGACGTAGACCTCCGGAGCTGGTGCACGGATGGAGCAGCAGTACCGGGGTGATCTGTGACAGTGACAGTGACTTGGACCTGGCACTGCTCATTAGTTTGACAAAAAGGAGGCACTCAAAGTTCTGGAAAGTTACCGCAAAAAGGGTATACCTTGTCTTCCTTGTGTGGGTGACACATTGTCTATGTCCAAGACTAGACCAGACACAGTGCCTTCTTGGTGAGGGAGCGGCACTCATGTCACAAAGAGTATGAAAGCAGGAGAAAGAGAGAGAGGGGTTTCAGGCTGATGGGCTATATGTGAGACATCCATTAGCTGTGTCTTTCAGAGAAACTATTAACGGTTGACTTATGCAGCCGTGACTGGCTGTCTCCCTCCATGTCCTTCCGGTTCACTTCACTTCTGACTCATTCAACCTGCTTGCCTTCCCCAAAACCAATAACCTCTGTCAAGCACAAGTTTGCAAAACATTTGAGTTTCCTATCTTTTATACATTATACATTTCTGATAATTTACCATGTAAATAAATGTTCTTTCTAGAGGTTACCCAAAAGTACTACATTTACATGAAAGTGGTTTGTAGCTCATCTAATTTTGCAAAAGGGAAAGTTATTATGGTATTTGCATTGAAAGACAATATTAGAAACATCCGAGTGCAATGGTGGAGCCTGTTCCTAGGCAACCAGGGGCTCCCCAAGACCAAAGAAGCATTTTTATGACTTAGATTGGAAGTAGTTGTCTAAAAATCACAACTTCGCTTTGTGTGCATAATGTTCATTACAACTCATTAGAAGCATATTTCTTAAAATGATCATAACCATTCTCTTTTTTTTATTAATGCCCCCTTCTGTAGTTATTAAGTATTTTTCACTTGTATTTTTTATTTTTATTTTATGAAAAAGTGATAGCCCAAGGACAAGCATTGTGACTTTAGTACAATGCAATTATCTGACATAATCATACTTATCAATATGTGTCTGGCAAGTTGTTCCTACTAAAACAGTAAAAAAAGACATATGTAGTACACGTTTTCCACTGAATGAGACTTTCAGTTTTACATCAGCGGCACTGTGATTGCACAACTCACAAGCTGGCCACTGAATACATAATGTTATAGTTTTCTATATAAATGCATCACTGCTGGACAGAAGTGTTACAAAAACACAGGAACTTGCAGAAGCCATCAATTTGGCTACCATTGCGTTGCACACTGAATGAGTACAATGATGTCTGAAGCACTGAAAACATATTAAGAAAGCGCTCCCTGCCAGCAAGTGTTTAGAGAAAAACTAAAAACGGATTGAAATTATTGTGGAAGCTACAGTATTGTTGCTGTCCATGGGGCTAGTGTGGTCAACTGTTGTGTCTATGCTGCTTGCAGAGTTGGTGCTGTCCGTGGTGCTACTTTGTGGGCATGCTGCTTGCATAGTTTATGTGGAGCTGTCTATGGTGCTGATTTTCTTAGGCAAACTAAAGAGGCATTTTAGCAAGCTCCTTCAAGAATTGATAAAACAATGGCCTTATCGATTGTTTGTCCTAACATGGAGACATGTCTTATTCATGGTACTGGTAATAAAAACTATAGTTAAGGTAGAGAATTGACTTTGTGGCTGTGGTAACTAGCAACGACTGTGAAAAAGTGCTAATGGTACACTACATGACCAAAAGTATGTGGACACCTGCACATCGAACATCTCATTCCAAAATCATGGGCATTAATATGGAGTTGGTCCCCCCTTTGCTGCTATAACAGCCTCTACTTTTCTGGGAAGGCGTTCCACTAGATGTTGGAACATTGCTGTGGGAACTTGCTTCCATTCAGCCATTCCATTCGGAGTTCCAATTCATCCCAAAGGTGTTCAATGGGGTTGAGGTCAGAGCTCTGTAAAGGCCAGTCAAGTTCTTTCACACCGATCTCGGCAAACCAATTCTGAACGGACCTCACTTCGTGCACGGGGGCATTGTCATGCTGAAACAGGAAAGGGCCTTCCCAAACTGTTGCTACAAAGTTGGAAGCACAGAATTATCTAGAATGTCATTGTATGCTGTAGCATTAAGATTTTCCTTCACTGGAACTAAGAGGCCTAGCCCAAACCATGAAAAACAACCCTGGACCATTATTCCTCCTACACCAAACTTTACAGTTGGCACTATGCATTTGGGCAGGTAGCATTCTCCTGGCATCCTCCAAACCCGTGACTCATCACTCCAGAGAATGTATTTCCACTACACCAGAGTCCATGATCTTAGGCTTGTGTGCGGCTGCTCGACAATGGAAACCCATTTCATGAAGCTCCAGACTAAACATTTTTGTGCTGACGTTGCTTCCAGAGGCAGTTTGGAACTCAGTAGTGAGTGTTGCAACCGAGGACAGACAATTTTTTTGTGCTACGTAATTCAGCACTCTACTGTGAGGCCTACCACTTCACGGCTGAGCCGTTGTTGCTCCTAGACATTTTTCACTTCACAATAACAGCACTTACAGTTGACTGGGGCAGTTCTAGCAGGGCAGAAACTCGACGAACTGACTTGTTGGAAAGGTGGCATCATATGACGGTGCCACGTTGAAAGTCACTGAGCTCTTCAGTAAGGCCATTCTACTGCCAATGTTTGTCTATGGAGAATGCATGGCTGTGTGCTCGATTTTATACACCTGTCAGCATCGGTATGTCTGAAATAGCCGAATCCACTCATTTGAAGGGGTGTCCACATACTTTTGTATATATGGTGTAATTGTATGCAAATCAATCTTATTTAGGGACTTCTCTGCTGTATGTATTATCCTCCACATCTGCCTCCCTATTGGTTTTGTGACCGGAAGGAAACGTAACACCTTTATTTTAATCATTTTTAAACTGCTTCTCCTTATGGCTGAGTAGCCAATCTTACCTCTGACCTATGTTACACTGCTATCATTACCTCCTACCAATTAGTGCTAGATATTCAGTCCAGCCCTCAGTCCATGCCCAGAATATCCCTGTTCTACTTCAGAAGTCCCATTTTCAGGAAAATGCATTTTATTCAAAGTCGTCAGTCTCCTTCTCTCTCTCCCAGAGATCTAAAGCATTGATTTACATGAAGTAATACAACTGTGGGGGATTCCGCTGAGTCATAGCAGCTGGAGGGGAAGTAAATGCAGTCTTTCCTGAGATGGGTGCATGCGAGATGTGAAACTGCCAAGGCAAGGGAAAAAATAAGACTCATTATCTAAACCTAAAAATACACAGCACATGTCCAGTCCACTTGTACAGAAATACCACAACTGGGAACCATAAGATATATTGTACTAATCGAAACCTAAAGACAAGTGAGCACTTTCCTTATCGGTAATGACAGTTTTGACAGATCCTATAGAGTAATCCTGCCCTGTTGCTTCTTCTCCAGGGTACAAATTGAGACCAATATCTGGAGAATGATTGGAAACTGTCATCATCAGTCTTTAGTGCAATCTGTTGTTCTCCACTGACCTGCACTAAACAGATCCTCAGTGACAGGTCTTAGAAACTATTCTACTGGATTTTACACACATATCCCTCACAGCAACTGTGTATCTGTGAGCAGATAATCAATGTTCCACAATCATTCATCTCCTACGAGAGAGAGAGAGAGAGAGAGAGAGAGAGAGAGAGAGAGAGAGAGACGTAATTCTAACTGCTCAAATAAAACCATCATGTTTACGTCAATCAGTCAATGAAATGTATTTATAAAGCCCTTTTTACATCAGCAAATGTCACAAAGTGCTATACAGAAAACCAGCCTAAAACCCCAAACAGCAAGCAATAGGTGCCAGAAAATACGATACGTCCATCAACTATCTTGTGTAATTAGCATTTATATTATGATACTCCAGTCACAACAACACAGTCTAATATGCGTGTCTAATGTGCATCTTACTCCCACACTCCCCGTGTCCTAATGATGAAGCTCACAACAATCATCAACATTTCTTCACATTTAGCCAAGAGTAGATGAGGATACATGCATGAGACGAAAAATAAGTTGCGCTCTTCTTCTACTCTTGTTTTCAAAGTGAAAGTAATCTGTAACATAAATAGACAGACTTTAGACCAGGGTTCCCCAACTGGAGGCCCACAGGACGGATTTTATTTTATTTATTCCCCATAACAATTTGATATTTATTTTTTATTTTTTATTGTTGGACATAAAAGACTGTGAAAACACTCCAAGTGATTTTCATTTTGCAAGTCTGTTCCAAAGTATTCCCATAGATAACAGAGAGATATATGTGATTGTATTCAAATGTAAACAAGGTTGGAAATGACGTTTTAGTCAAATATTATATCTGTTTGGGCGTCTTGCGGTCAATTTTCAGTCTACAAATTATTTCTAATTATGTTCCAGCCCCCTGACCATCCGCTCAAGAAAATAATTGGCCCTCGGCAGAATCTAGATGGTGATCTCTGCTCTAAAACAAGAGGACGTTGGTTTGTTGGAGCTCTGCCATTGTATCAATATCAACTGTGAATCACTCCAGAAAGCCTAGAGGCACACGTCAGAGAGATGGTATATGAGTGCCAGATGAGTAAAAATGATTTTATTTGGAACAAAGAAAAAATCTTTACCCATAAGAACACTGATAACTCATATTGTGTGTGTGCCTATGTACAATAAGTGCATGTGTGCATGCCTAGTTGCCTGTGTAAGTAATCTAAGTCAGGTAAAAGACAAGGATTGTGTCTGAACATGATACAGGATCTTTTCCTGCAAATCTGCCCCTTGTGTGTGATGAACTTATTCTAATTGCTGAGCTAGGAGAACAAAGAGGTGTCATCCAGCACTAATTAACTTTCACATGGAGAGTACCACAGGAAATGATTACCAGGAAAACAATCACACTTCCATACCGCCACTCTTCTAGCAATCACACTTTGATGACAAACCTTAGATTAATTTGTTATATGTATGTATATACATACATACATACATACATACATACATACATACATACATACATACATACATACATACATACATACATACATACATACATACATACATACATACATACATACATACATACATACATACATACATACATACATACATACATACATACATACATACATACATACATACATACTGTATATATATATTTGGGGCAAATCCAATACAACAGATTACTGGGTACCACTCTCCATATTTTCAAGCATAGTGGTGCTTGAAAATAAGGGGTTGAATAATTTTTCAGTAGGGCAAATCAAGTCTGACATTTCAAAGAGGAAATTACAAACTTTAGAAGTCTTTTTAAAACTCAAATAAACTACAAGTTTGCCTTTCCTGCATTATCAGCAACAAAAGGGATCAGATTGATCCAATGAATAATGATTTTGCTTTCTGATTTAATGTAGTCTGCAATGAGGAGAGTGGACTTCACCATCTCACCAGTCTCCCGCAATCCACGGATGCATTCATATTTTGAGCAGTAAGGATGAAAGCTATTCTCCTCTCCCTGTACAGTTCTGCTATGACATTATCTTCCATAGACTCTGGATGAAAGTTTCTCCTAACCAGATTACAGATGAAGCAAGTACTTAAGTGAAGTTTCACCTGAGAAAATGATAATAGCACTTAATTTCAATCAGGAAAGGTTGTGATGCTCATTCAGGCATAACGACCCACTGCCTTATTCAATCAGACAATTACTGAGTTTCAGGCATAACTCCTAAACATTCTTCTTCCTGTGCTGCGAGAATTGGATTTAACATAATCATGTTTCCACTGCTAAACAAAAACGAACTCAGCTGCAACTCCAATATCCTCTCTTACCAAGATAAAATTAGTATTATTTTACAGACACATGTTCACATTCATTGTCAAACAAACCAAAACAAGCCAAACCAAAATTAAACTGTTAGTGCAAAAGTTCCAAAACATCTCCACATTCTTCATTGTGAACAGTGGCGACCCATTATTTAGGGCAGGTAGCAACAAAAAAAAATCAAAAATATATACAGTGGGGAGAACAAGTATTTGATACACTGCCGATTTTGCAGGTTTTCCCACTTACAAAGCATGTAGAAGTCTGTCATTTTTATCATAGGTACTCTTCAACTGTGAGTGACAGAATCTAAAACAAAAATCCAGAAAATCACATTGTATGATTTTTAAGAAATTATTTTGCATTTTATTGCATGACATAAGTATTTGATACATCAGAAAAGCAGAACTTAATATTTGGTAGAGAAACATTTGTTTGCAATTACAGAGATCATACATTTCCTGTAGTTCTTGACCAGGTTTGCACACACTGCAGCAGGGATTTTGGCCCACTCCTCCATACAGACCTTCTCCAGATCCTTCAGGTTTCGGGGCTGTCGCTGGGCAATACGGACTTTCAGCTCCCTCCAAAGATTTTCTATTGGGTTCAGGTCTGGAGACTGGCTAGGCCACTCCAGGACCTTGAGATGCTTCTTACGGAGCCACTCCTTAGTTGCCCTGGCTGTGTGTTTCGGGTCGTTGTCATGCTGGAAGACCCAGCCACGACCCATCCTCAATGCTCTTACTGAGGGAAGGAGGTTGTTGGCCAAGAACTCGCAATACATGGCCCCATCCATCCTCCCCTCAATATGGTGCAGTCGTCCTGTCCCCTTTGCAGAAAAGCATCCCCAAAGAATGATGTTTCCACCTCCATGCTTCACGGTTGGGATGGTGTTCTTGGGGTTGTACTCATCCTTCTTCTTCCTCCAAACACGGCGAGTGGAGTTTAGACCAAAAAGCTCTATTTTTGTCTCATCAGACCACATGACCTTCTCCCATTCCTCCTCTGGATCATCCAGATGGTCATTGGCAAACTTCAGACGGGCCTGGACATGCGCTGGCTTGAGCAGGGGGACCTTGCGTGCGCTGCAGGATTTTAATCCATGACGGCGTAGTGTGTTACTAATGGTTTTCTTTGAGACTGTGGTCCCAGCTCTCTTCAGATCATTGACCAGGTCCTGCCGTGTAGTTCTGGGCTGATCCCTCACCTTCCTCATGATCATTGATGCCCCACGAGGTGAGATCTTGCATGGTGCCCCAGACTGAGGGAGATTGACCGTCATCTTGAACTTCTTCCATTTTCTAATAATTGCGCCAACAGTTGTTGCCTTCTCACCAAGCTGCTTGCCTATTGTCCTGTAGCCCAACCCAGCCTTGTGCAGGTCTACAATTTTATCCCTGATGTTCTTACACAGCTCTCTGGTCTTGGCCATTGTGGAGAGGTTGGAGTCTGTTTGATTGAGTGTGTGGAAAGGTGTCTTTTATACAGGTAATGAGTGGAGAACAGGTGGGCTTCTTAAAGAAAAACTAACAGGTCTGTGAGAGCCGGAATTCGTACTGGTTGGTAGGTGATCAAATACTTATGTCATGCAATAAAATGCAAATTAATTATTTAAAAATAATACAATGTGATTTCCTGGATTTTTGTTTTAGATTCCGTCTCTCACAGTTGAAGTGTACCTATGATAAAAATTACAGACCTCTACATGCTTTGTAAGTAGGAAAACCTGCAAAATCGGCAGTGTATCAAATACTTGTTCTCCCCACTGTATATGTGATTTTGGCATTCATTCGTGTCACATATCAGTTTGTAAACCATGTAAAAAAAAATATATATATATATATTTGAGTTAATGAAGCTGCATACAAACTGGTCTCTTTTTTGCTTTCTTGAGTAAGGTAACTCCAAAATGCAGGTGTTTCAGCCTAGCTCAGTGCTTTCTGTGCTGGTGGTGCAGCCAGTGGAGGATATGGAGAGTCGGGGTTGGTAATGTTCTCTAGTTGCACCGTGATTGGCTCAGTGTTCTGTCACTCATAGGGACACTACGTCACCGCCAAATCTAAGGGTAGAGCTCGAACATTCAAGCCCCTTGAGTGCTGCCATAGATCTACATTAGAAGTGCCCATCCAAGAAGGTTCATGTCACACCCTGATCTGTTTCACCTGTCTTTGTGATGGGCGACACCCCCCCTCCAGGTGTCGCCCATCTTCCCCATTATCCCCAGTGTATTTATACCTGTGTTCTCTGTTTGTCTTTTACCAGTTTGTTTTGTTTCGTCAAGCCTACCAGCATTTTCCCCTCTGCTCCTGTCTTTCTTGTTTTCTAGTTTTCCAGGTTGTGACCATTCTGCCTGCCATGACCCTGAGCCTTCCTGCTGTTCTGTACCTTTTGGACTCTGATCTGGATTACTGACCTCTGCATGCCCTTGGCCTGTCGTTTGTAAATCCAGACCTTGCACTTGTGGTCATCACTATGGAAAAAATTGAAAAGGATGTGACCATAACACCTGCCATCCGAAGCAAGGCCCAAGGGTACAAGGATGCTCTCATAAAGTATGAAACCATACTTACAGTTGAGGTTTTTCTCAGGATTTTTTAGCAGATGTCTCTCTCTAAATACTTGAAAACAAGTGGCATGGATATCGTAACAGCACAGCACTTGGTGACGGGAATGGAGGATAACCTGAGAAAGTGTGCCCAAGACTTTGAGGGTGTAAAGAGGACAGTAGACGACTTTGTTGAGTGGGGTAATGGCATTCTGGAGGAGCAGCAGGACTGTGATGCCGAAGAGAAGAGAACAAAAAAAAAGAAGAGAAAGCTAGGTGAGTTGGCAGAAGACGAGCCCATTGCTAATGCAGACATGGATTACAAAATCAAGATCCACAATGTGGTACTGGACACGGTTGTTGAAAGTATCTATCTATCTATCTATCTATCTGTCTGTCTGTCTGTCTGTCTGTCTGTCTGTCTGTCTGTCTGTCTGTCTGTCTGTCTGTCTGTCTGTCTGTCTGTCTGTCTGTCTGTCTGTCTGTCTGTCTGTCTGTCTGTCTGTCTGTCTGTCTGTCGATCTAAGAACCTCCCTCACTCAAGAGAGATGGCAACAGAAAAGGAGATTCTTAAGGGACTTGACTCAGTGTATAGATGTTTATTTTTGTGCGGTTTGCTTTATGGACACCAGTGAGTGAACATTGTAATCTACATTTGTTTGTATTATACTTACTTACATTGTTGTAGCTTATGTTCAAGTTCAGTGAATGTGTGTGTGTGAAGTTTTTTGATACTTTTGATATGCTTGATGCTTGAATATAAAGATAATCCACCATTCCCGCGGAGTACCAGGACCTCCGGGAGGTTTTCAGTAAGGCCTGGGCAACTTCGTTACAGCCGCACCGACCCTACGACTGTGGGATCAACTTTCTCCCAGGCACCACTCCGCCCCAGGGACGACTGTACTCACTGTCGGGTCCGGAGACCAAGGCTATGGAGACCTACATTGAGGACTGCCTAGCTGCCGGGTTCATCCGTCCTTTTGCCTCCCCTGCCTCCTCTGCCAGTGCAAGTGGAGTAGAAGGACAAAACCATGTACCCTTGCATCGACTACCGGGGCCTCAACGACATCACATTGAAGAACCACTACCCACTACCACTCATCTCCTCTTCCTTCGAGCCGGGCCAACGTGTTCTCCAAGCTGGACCTACAGAACGCCTATCCGGGGAGGGGGACGAGTGGGAGACTGCATTCAACACGACCAGCATATCTGGTCATGCCATTTGGCCTTACCAATGCTCCAGCTGTGTTCCAGGCCCTGGTTAATGATGTTCTCCACCACATGTTGAACAGGATCGTTTTTGTCTACCTCAACAACATCCTCGTCTTCTCCCGCTCCGCCCAAGAACACGTGCTCCACGTCTGACTGGTCCTCCAACGCCTCCTGGAGATCCAGCTTTTTGTGAAAGCGGAGAAATGCGAATTCCATCGATCCACCATCACCTTCCTGGGCTACTGTACATCATCGCTGCAGGGAGTGTACAGATGGATCCCGGGAAGGTGCAACTTTTATCGCCATGGGGTTACAGCACCCTAGCATCCCCTCTGTCTGCACTCACCTCTTCCAAGGTTCCGTTCACATGGTCCCCAGCTGCTGAACAGGCGTTCCGGGACCTCAAACACCATTTCACCACTGCTCCCTTGGTTCATCCTGACTCGTCCCATGCAGTTCGTGGTGGAGGCCGATGCAGAGAAAGTTTGATGACAAAATATGCCCACGAAGGACCGCAGCGCCACCTTCCTGTTCAAGTGAGCATAAATGATGTAATATGCCAGGGAGATATGTACAATGTAGCTACTAAAGTAATACTAAGTGTATGTTGTGTAGCAAGCTGTTAGTAGCCCATGTGCTTCACCCTAATAATTTGGTCCCTTTTCCCCTCATTACTTAGCCTACTGTTCTGACTTGGTGGTGCACATGTTTAAGAGAAATTCAATCATTGAATATTGTAAGAGCTTTCATTGTCTGCTTATATGCCCCCTTTATTTATCCTAGGGTTCTGACTTGGTGTACAGGGAGAACACTGTAAGAACGGCCCATGTTCTGACTTCTGTCGCTCTGCACTGTAAAAGTGCTGAACAAATAGTTATATTGACTACTAAAATCGCCACTGATTGTGAACATATCAAAAAGATAATCAAACAAAGTGTCCTTAAACGCCAATGGCCAGACAATGGCCAGAGCTTACCCATGACACTGCACAACGATGTAAATCAATTAGTCATCGTTTTATTCAAAGTATGAAGTATTTGGGTTTGAAGTGCCAACTCCGAATGTGTGACTTTGGATGTTTCTGTCTTAAGGGTATTTTCCTCTGAAATGAGATGCAAATTATTTTCAGCCTACGTTTTGTTTCAGGGCTGGGTTTTATTTATATGTTACCACACACCAGCATGGCAATGTTTATTAATCAGAAACACCTGCTGCAAAATTCTTCCTATTCACAAGTTGTCAGAGAGCCAAACAGCTTTTATCTGTAGCCTACAGTTGGGTTTCCATTAGATACAACAGTCACAAAGGCAAAATGAGCTATATCGTACAAATTCATGAAAACAAAAATGATCTTTTTGATCTTAATTTAAGGTTAGGCTAAGGTTAGCAGTGTGGTTAAGGTTTAAGGTGAGAGTTAAGTTTAACATTTGAGTTTGAGACTGGATTTATGACTTTGACGTCCCTGCACTTGGCCACCTTGCCATGGAGCAAATTAAAATAAGGGATTGCAACTAATGTTTTTGCATCTCCCCTTTTTTACCAGCAAATTATCATGATCTATTGGATCCTTTTTCAACTTTCACTTATTTATATGACCATATATGACCATTTTATAAATTGCTAAATTGCGTGATGTGATTGCATTTTAGAACCCTGCTCCCCTCGTCGCCCCAAGATGAATGGTTTTGACCACTAATGTCTTAGGCAAATTCGTTTTGCATGGCCCAGTGCCCCGAGTCTGCAGGGTTTGCTCATTTTCAACCATTCTATGGATCCTAAAGAGAAATTCATGCAAAACGAACTTGCACATTGCTTCAATAAACACTCCAAATCATTCAATAGTTAGGCTATCCATATTACCAGAGCTTATTTCTATCTATTTCTATGGCGGATTTGCGGCAACAATTTAGATAGTGTATATAAATGCAATGCATTTAATGTATTAAGTATACAAAATATTAAGAACACCTGCTCTATCCATGACATTGACTGACCAGGTGAATCCAGATGAAAGCTTTTATCCCTTATTGATGTCACTTGTTAAATCCACTTCAATCAGTGTAGATGAAGGGAGGAAACTGGTTAGAGAAGGATTTTTAAGGCTTGAGACAATTGAGGCATGGATTGTATATGTGTGCCATTCAGAGGGTGAATGGGCAAGACAAAAGATTTAAGTAACTTTGAATGGGTTATGGTAGTACAGTAAGTGCCAAGCACACCGGTTTTGTGTCAAGAACTGCAACGTTGCTAGGTTTTTCACACTCAACAGTTTCCCATGTGTAACAAGAATGGTCCACCACCCAAAGGACATCCAGCCAACCTGACGCAACTTTGGCAAGCATTGGAATCTTCATGGGCCAGCATCCCTGTGGAACTTTTTCAACCACCATGGCTCGAAGAATTGAGGCTGTTCTGAGGACAAAATGTATATATAGCTAGTTTGCTAAAATGAGAGAACAAAGAATATAGCTATTTGATCATGTCTGTGTGGATGTCCAAATATTAATGATATAAAATATCAAACATTTTTCACTGGAATTATCAGACAAATGTCAACCCTCAACATAGGCACGGTTTAGCTAAGACTCATCTCTTGACAGGTAGGATGCTAGTCTTTGTCTGAAATCATAATTTTTTACCTGACTTACAGTATGCCTGTCTTAACTAAAATGGTGCACAAATGTCATTAGCTGGCTACGGTTATCATGCTAGCTAGTTACACTGACAGCTGTCAGTCAGTGGACTATTTGTTTTATTTCTCTGCTACACCACAACGTTCCCACCCCCAATTACTGAATTAATATTAGCAAGCTGCGTCAGTTTTCAATGTAGAACCTAAACAAGAATTTCCGCTCTAGGACAGGAATTACTTGAAATAGGTGCGGCAACTTCCTCTGAGGTAGCCATTGAAAAGTAGAACAGATTGTGATATCTTTTGCAGAGGGAGACTATACATCGTCCGACGCCACAGAGGTTCCCATCATCTGTCTCACATATCTTATTTAAATATATTTTCCTTTATATTTTCCCCTAACCCTACAATCCCTCCCCCTAACTGGAGTAAACTAATGGACACTTAGGCTTCTACTTCATGCTTACATTTTACGGACACAATGTATTTTACAATATGTATCTTTTGTTTGTTTTTAATCCCATCCTTCAGCTGCCCTCAACCCCTCCCATCTGTCTCTGAAGACCATCTAGTTAAATTTTTTATTTAGTGGAAAGCCTTCCCAGAAAAGTGGAGGCTGTTACAGCAGCAAAAGAGGGACCAAGTCCATATTAATGCCAATGATTTTGGAATGAGATGTTTGACGAGCAGGTGTCCACAAACTTTTGTTATGCAGTGTATATACTATATATACACAAATTATAAATTATAAATTATAATAGTTTTGGGTAAAAAAACAACAACAAAAAACTCACATTTAAAAAATACAGTAAAATCCCAGTAAAGAAATACAGTAAAATCAGGAATTGTCTTCCCAAGTATTCCCACAAGTAAAAAAAAAAAGGACGTATGTGATCGTGTCTCAATGTAATCAAGGTATGAAATTATTGTTATTTTCAAATGCAACCTCTTTTTTGGCTTAGTTGTGGTGAATTTTCATTGTACTAATAATTATAATTATGTTCTGGCCCCCAGACTGTTCGCTCTAGTCTGATCTAGTCCTATGGACACCATTACTGTTGCAGGGTAATGACTATAATAGTAACACTGATATAAGTCCTATGATCAGGGACAACTGTCATATGTAAGGACATGTGATCTGACCAGGAAAATACTTCAGAGATGTTGTTAGTTAGGTCACATGGTCAGGGAAACCTCTGACCGTTTTGAATAACTGCACACATCCTCATGGCAAAAAGACAATGTTATCAGATCAGAATAAGCAAACATGAAGATTGGCCGGTCATTTTACAGTTTCTGATGTGCCACAGTTTCCTCAAATGAGTTACTGTGTTAGTGTTTCTTCTTGTTTGTTTAAGCAGATCATTATTCCACAAATGTTTACTCCCTAAAGCGACGCAGTAAGATATCTGGGAGTAAATCAACAAGAGTCTGTTTATTCTGCACCAGTGGAATCCTTTAATTAAACTAATAACAAAGTCCAACAGCATACCGCACTGACAAAAGAGCCTTGACCCTTTCTCCTTGATGAAGAACATCCCACGGGGCACAGACATCAATTCAACGTCTATTCCAAGTTGGTTCTAAGTAATTTCATTGAAATGACGTGGAAACAACATTGATTCAACCAGTGTGTGCCCAGTGGGATAATTCTTTATGTGTACATTCAAGTATTCCTCACTAACCCTGATCCCATCAAAGCTGTTGCTCCAAGTCTCTGAAACCATATTTAATGCTGTGTAAGAAGCTGGTCTCAGGAGGGCTGACTCGCGTTTCTAAGATGTAAATGACTTGCAGACACCCAATTACACTTTACTCTCTGTGCAGAGGGGATTTCTAGGTTTGAGTGGAGGGAAGAGAAGGGAAGGGAAAGGAAGAGACAGTGTGAGAGGTAGGAGAGAGAAATAGGGAATGATTGCGAGAGAGGCAAAGAGAATCAATATTCTACAGTATGCATGTGTAGATTAGGGATCTGTAGTAGAATACATGTGTAGATTAGGGATCTGTAGTAGTATGAATGTGTAGATTAGGGATCTGTAGTAGAATACATGTGTAGATTAGGGATCTGTAGTAGTATGAATGTGTAGATTAGGGATCTATAGTAGAATGCATGTGTAGATTAGGGATCTGTAGTATAATACATGTGTAGATTAGGGATCTGTAGTAGAATACATGTGTAGATTAGGGATCTATAGTAGAATGCATGTGTAGATAAGGGATCTGTAGTAGAATACATGTGTAGATTAGGGATCTGTAGTAGTATGCATGTGTAGATTATGGATCTGTAGTAAAATGCATGTGTAGATTAGGGATCTGTAGTAGAATACATGTGTAGATTAGGAATCTGTAGTAGAATGCATGTTTAGATTAGGGATCTGTGGTGGTATGCATGTGTAGATCAGGGATCTGTAGTAGTATACATGTGTAGATTAGGGATATGTAGTAGTATGCATGTGTAGATTAGGGATCTGTAGTAGTATGCATGTGTAGATTAGGGATATGTAGTAGTATGCGTGTGTAGATTAGGGATATGTAGTAGTATGCATGTGTAGATTAGGGATCTGTAGTAGAATACATGTGTAGATTAGGGATCTGTAGTTGAATACATGCGTAGATTCGAGATCTACAGTAGTATGCATGTGTAGATTAGGGATCTATAGTAGAATACATGTGTAGATTAGGGAATGCATGTGTAGATTAGGGATCTATAGTAGTATGCATGTGTAGATTAGTGATCTACAGTTGTATACATGCGTAGTTTAGGGATCTGTAGTAGTATGCATGTGTAGTTTAGGGATCTGTAGTAGTATGCATGTGTAGATTAGGGATATGTAGTAGTATGCGTGTGTAAATTAGGGATATGTAGTAGTATGCATGTGTAGATTAGGGATCTGTAGTAGAATACATGTGTAGATTAGGGATCTGTAGTAGAATACATGCATAGATTCGAGATCTACAGTAGTATGCATGTGTAGATTAGGGATCTATAGTAGAATACATGTGTAGATAAGGGAATGCATGTGTAGATTAGGGATCTATAGTAGTATGCATGTGTAGATTAGTGATCTACAGTTGTATACATGTGTAGTTTAGGGATCTGTAGTAGAATGCATGTGTAGATTAGGGATCTGTAGTAGAATACATGTGTAGATTAGGGATCCGTAGTAGAATACATGTGTATGTTAGGGATCTGTAGTAGAATACATGTGTATGTTAGGGGTCTGTAGTAGAATGCATGTGTAGATTAGGGATCTGTAGTAGTATGCATGTGTAGATTAGGGATATGTAGTAGAATGCATGTGTAGATTAGGGATCTGTAGTAGAATACATGTGTATGTTAGGGATCTGTAGTAGAATACATGTGTATGTTAGGGATCTGTAGTAGAATGCATGTGTAGATTAGGGATCTGTAGTAGAATCAGGATCTCTGAAAATATATGTTCTATGTACTCAGTAGGGAGATTAGAGAAAAATAAATGTTATATTTTTACATTTTATTATTACCCTACAATTCCAATGTAATTTACTTTAAATTACATTTCATTATTTATGGTAGAATTGTAGGGAGGCCCAGCCCCCAAAGTGAAGGTTTTATTGTCTTCTCAGGAATTCAGCCTTCTCAGTGTTGCTCTCTACATCACCCATTCTGTCACACCTCTGTGAAGCAGAGGTTCTGTTGTGATAACATCATGTAGGTCTGATTGTAGATTAACTTTACAGTGATTCTATTGGTCAACAACTCAGATGTTTTAAAGGGGTCTCAGATTCATTGTCTCTTTCTTTTTGTTGATGGCCTACCGTGGTGAGATACAGTCTTTCTCTCTCCTCACCAGGACTCTTTGAGGCCTTTTAGGCTATAACTTCTCTCTCTCGCTCTCTATCGCATTCACGCTTAGATACTTAATGTTTTGGTAGCCCTTTCCGGCAGTCAAATGACCTTGTGGCCTCATGGGTGGAATGTTATTGATATTTTTCATAATTTCATAATTTCATAAGAATACATTTCAACTCTATATATGACATGGTATAGGTGTCTTATTTTTTTTAAAGACCATAACCATGTGTGTGAGGTGTATACTTTCGTTTCAAAGTAGATTTGTTAAAGACTACCAAGAAACACTTTGTGTGACACTGATTTAGCCCACTGCAGTAAAAGATTAAGGTTAGTATTGTCTTGTAATTTAAGCTTTATGCCTTGTATAATGTACAGTATTGTTCATTTTACAATGTAATGAAATCTATTAGACAATTCTCATGACCATTCCTTAATCTTAGTCAGATGAATAATATTTAACTGCACATTGTTTAACTATAATATTAAATTGAGTCAGATTAATTACATGTAGATTGTTAAATATAATTTATCCTTACAGAATAAAATGTGCATCATGTGTACAGTAAACTCAAACCAATGCCTAGATTCAATCTGGGCCGTGGAAGATCCGTCCTATAGGGCGATTAAAAGTTAAAGGCAATGTGACTCCGTTCACGGTAAACGCTGACTATGTCGGCTCAATCAGAAATAGCCTTTAAATTTCAATTGCGCTATTACACGGATCTTCCGTGGTCCGGATTGAATCTAGCCCTAAGGCTTTAGTGACTTGCAGTCACAAATACAGTGGCTCAGCAATGTGAAAAAGACAAGCAACAAATTTACTTATATAACAACTATGCCTCTATGGTTTTTGTTTACAAGGAAATATAATGGAAAACAGATGTTTTTTTCCCCTCCAATAACTGATCCGTGGGTGGTTATGCAGATAGTTAAACCAATTTTCGGTGCCATTATTGGTAAATCATTATGACACAGAGTAAATAGGTTGGTGTAGGAGATATTAAATGAAGAGCCTAATTTCATGAAAATTGAGTTTCATTCCATGTTTTCAACAAACACTGTTTACCTCAATAACAAGGACAAAAACAATTACAGTTTTGCAATTTGGGAAGTAGTCACCATCTGTGTTTAACAGGCCATGCAATCTTTGCTAACTGTGGCACACACACACACGCAAATCTGTATAAATCCTTATAACAGCAAACATGGATAATACTTCTATGTGTTGCAATGACGTTGTGTGATGATGATACATTCTGTATCAATAACTTAGGCCGGCATTCAATCCGACCACAGGTTGTCAACAATGCGGCTTTTAAAGACAATGCTCCTGTGTTCGCTGAGATCATATTTTTGGTAAAACGCTGCATATGTCAGCTCAATCGGAAATCGCCTTTAAAAGCCGCATTGTCGACAACCCATGTCTCTCAACTCGGTAGAAGTGGCTGAAGTTCCATCTTTGGCCTATTCAGGAAATGTTCCTTTATTCATGCATTGGGACACATTCTCCACATTTTATTTATTCTGTTCCCCTTATTTACCAGCAAAGGAAAAATGAATAATTTTGATAAAAATGTTTACTGCTTCAAGTGTTTCATCTCAAGCCATAATATGCTAATGTAAACATTTCAGTTTCACCTAGGGATGTAGATCTGAGAGAGGTGCTTGACAGCACACTTCAGTTCTTCTGATCCTTGGAAGAGTGAAACATTTACTGGAATAACAAGTGGAAGAAATAGAATAGCATTGGCTACTAAACCTCAACAGAGTCCTTCATAACCTCAATAGAGTCCTTTTATAATGCGCAAATACATTTTCCATGTTCTCCGTTACCAGCAAAATGGGATCACTTTCCAGTCTCAGCGCGTACAGTGGCCTTCAAGGCACAAACAGTCCCCCTGGGAATCTGACCCCAATGAAAATTTTAAAACTGACAGTCGTCTCCAAGGACAAGCTATTTGCATAAAACACACACTCACTAACCAGCCCTTGGCAGATCAATAAGTGGAGTGGAAGAGAGATGAGGAGAGAGATTTTTCCCCGTTTAGACTTTGTGTTGTTCCACTCATTAAGTCAGTTTATCTGGGCGTCAGGGTGATGGGGAGAACTCAAGGATGTTTCTACATGTACATTCCGTGGTGTGGCATAGTCAGGCTTATGAACAGGCGGAGCCAGGAGGGAAACAGACAATTAAATCAATAAGACAGCAGTCAGCAGATTACCATTCTGCCTCCCCCTCAGCTCTTTGCAAGAAAAACCTCATTTGGAAAGCAGGTTGCTTACACAAGCAAAGCACAGGGAAACTTTTAGTCACACTGGCTGAAGTTGTGCTAAGAGCTCTCCCAGCAGCCACCTGTGGTGCCTTAGAAAACACAGCATTTTTTTATTGTAGCGGTGCTGTAGTTTTTCCAGCAGAGGAAAACAAACCCACAAAAGTAGAGTATTGTATTGTTTTGAAGATCCTTTCCAATCACTTATCACCATCTTGATATATTACATATCACCCTCTTGATATGCACACCACATTTCATTTCACAACATCTAAAGTGTGTATCACTGCCAACTGAATAGAGTTAAAGTATTTCACAGCCTTTTGTGCATCTCAGAAGCACGAATCCCTGACAGAATGGCAGACTTGCCATTGCACTGACCTTGACTGCAGTGAAAAAGAATAGAACACTTGCATCAATCAAGAAATCAAAGCCAGATAGGCTTTGATACAGGGGTTGTGTTTTTTGCTAGTATACCATGCAAATTCCAGTAACGCAGTAACAAGATTGAGAATAAATTGGACTATCAATTATGGGTTTACTATCATTGGCTGCAAGTCAAGTTCTCTCTGTGAGGTCAGAAATCAGCAGATATCACGTAGAGTTGGATTAAATTAATTAATCTCTCTCTCTCATCTTTCTCTCTCATTCTCTCTCTCTCATCTTTCTCTCTCATTCTCTCTCTCTCATCATTTTCTCTCTCATCTCTCTCTCTCTCTCTCTCTCTCTCTCTCTCTCTCTCTCTCTCTCTCTCTCTCTCTCTCTCTCTCTCTCTCTCCTCTCTCTCTCTCTCTCTCTCTCTCTCTCTCTCTCTCTCTCTCATTCGCTCTCAGTCTCTCTCTCTCTCTCTCTCTCTCTCTCTCTCTCTCTCTACTCAATTCTCCTCCCCAACTCCCCCTTCCCTCTACATCACTCTCACACATACTATTGCTTCACTCTCACACTCCTCTCTCTCCACACCATTTCCTCTCCCTCTTTTCCTTCCATCCCCCTCTTCTCCTCTGCTCTCACAAACAGGGTGTCAGATATCTAAAAGTAACGGGGGCAGGAGGCATCCAATTAAAAACACAATGCATTATTATTTCAGAGCCTTCCCCCGCCGTCTGGGAAGCCCATCAGATGATATAACAGCTCTGTGACAGCTAGTCTCACCAGCCCCTACGCCACTACGCCAGCTCAGAGGACATGATAAGGAGGTCTTTACTGTTGCTGCATGAGCTCACCAGCTGTGGCGACTCTGGACTTTCCCCAACAGCTTGCGCTATCCCCCTCTCTCACCCTCCCTATCTCTCACCATCACTCTCTCTCACCCTCACTCTCCCTCACCCCTCACTCTTCCCCTCTCTCGCTCTCTCTTCTCTCACTCACTCACTCACTCACACTCGCAAATGCACAGGGATTGCAGCAGCGCGAGATGGAGATCTCCACTGCGTGTGTGAGTGCCTATTGCCGGTGAGTGCAGGAACGGCAGCGGACGAGTGTCAGTGGTGCTTGAGTGAGGGGGAAAGAGAGAGAGAGAGACAGAGAGAGAGAAGGAGGGGGGGGGGGTATCATTGTGGACCTTTCGGGTTTAGAGGCTTCTTTCCTTCTCACTGCTATCCTGAACCTTGGCTGATGTGCCACAACTATTCCAGCTGTCACTGCAGCGGCTGCCTCTCTGGTCCCCTCTCCTCTCACTGGACAGAGCTCTCTATGCCACTCAATGAATGGATATGCACCGGCTCAGTGGGAGATCTCTGCTTTGTTGTCCTTTGAATCACTGATTTGTTTCTCAAGGTAAGTGGTTTAAGTCTGTAAACTAATACTGATAGAAAGTGAATGTACAAACATAGGAGAATATGCGCTTAATGTCTATCAGCTTTGATTTGCAAAGATATAGCAGGCTCCTGAGTGGTTTGAATGTCTGCACTGTATTTCCTGTGATATACTGTAGTGTTGCATGTTTGGCTTCGTTAGTTATTTTTAGGCTGATATGATTCCGGGGGGGGGGGGGGTGTATGGTTTGGGGGCATCTCTGCATTCCAGCCAAACAGTAAAGGGCTCGCAATTTATTTGGAGAAACCAATGATGTTTTCTTTATGTTAGCTGTTTCACTTTTGGCTGATGCTATCTGATTCCCTGCTTAGAAAGTGTAATGAACACCTTAAGGAACAAGGAAATGTTCCGATTAATATTCAGTTTGAATTTATGTGTTGATTAAACATTGATGAATTGAACTTTAGCCATTATTGGTCTTTTGAATGACTTAAACAAATGAGGCGTATAATTTACGTATAATTTACCATCATTTACCATGACTTGATTTTTAGGGACATCACTGATAGTGCTCAAGTGATCGTGACATTGAGATGTAATAGGTGTTCAGTGTTGAACACACACCATAGCTAAAGTAGTGCTGCTGAAAGCACAGTGAGTATCATGGGCGATGGATGTGTTCTTCAAGGCTTTATGTGACGAGGAGATGAGGATCCTGCCTGGGACTGTAGACTTATCATGAGTAATGACATGTGTGATCTTGACGCCCCAGGCAGGGCACTGCATCACATTCAGGACAGATCTCTCTCTCTCTCTCTCTCTCTCTCTCTCTCTCTCTCTCTCTCTCTCTCTCTCTCTCTCTCTCTCTCTCTCTCTCTCTCTCTGTCTCTCTCTCTGTCTCTCTCTCTCTCTCTCTCTCTCTCTGTCTCTGTCTCTATTAGATACTGTTTCATAGTCATCCCACCCCTCACTCTCTATAGCCTCGTTTATACCTGGCTCTAACCTGGTGCTAACATTAGACAAGTGTAGACGATTAAAAGACGCATTGTCTCCCTGACCATCTCCGTATGTAGTCAGGGACCCATTGCATCTGGATATCAATCAAGAGTAAACAGATCTGGATGGTTAAACCGTTTAAATCCTCATTATACAGGCCTCGAAATCATTGTCAGGTAGCACCATAATTGTCTTGTTATAAATAAATGCATATTTTTTTATATTGGTCAAATAATTTAAATACAGGGAGGAAACAGGAAATCTGGTCGCAATGCAGACACCATGGACACGTTTAATACCATGTGTTGACGCGACAAACTTTGATCAGATAGTGATTGGATCATTTTTATCAGATCATGAAACCCACTTTAGCGCAAGGTGTAAACGAGGCTTCTGAAACCAGTTCAGAAGCCTCATTCTAAACAGAGACATGTTCATGTGTTCTTTCTATTAATTATTTTGTTTATGATCATCTCTTCTACCCATCTCTGTCTCTACAGAAACCTCGGTCTTAGAAACCAGCTCATGGTATGCGCCCAAACCAATCGTCTATCCACATCAGCAGCCATACCCATAGTCCTGCTTTATGAGAAACCAGCAGAGAGTAAAGAGGGTGGCTTACAGTTACTATGGTAGAATTGGGAAAATAACAATTACTGTAATTTGCCTCTCACTCTCTCCTGCTTCCGGGAAACACCCCTCAGTTCCCACAGTATTCTCTTCCTTCCCACTTATAACCATGTCAATGCGTCAGTTGTAATGCACTTCTCCCTGTCATGGCAATGCTAAACCTACTCTTCGGCAATGCTAAACCTACTCTTCGGAGGATCCATTTCGTAGCCAATGGCTTTCAGTGAGAAGATGGGGAAATGTAGGCTTTTAAAAAGCTCCACTACTTCTCTGTAACAGAAGGTGCTGTGCAGTGATGAATCTTTTAAGCCAATGTCATAAAGCACACTCTCACAGGTGTAGCCTGCAGCCCAGCAAGGTACTAAGAATTCACACGCAACTGGGGGATACCTATCCTATAACATGGTGCGAGTGTCTACTGAAGGACAATGTGATACAATCAATTAGAAATACAATAACAACAATTTTTTTAACTTGCAGTTGTCCTCAAATCACTCACATTATTCTCAAATCACATGTTGTGCAATGAATGGTGAAGTGTATTATATTATCAAAGCATTATAGTGCCTTCAGAAAGTATTCATACACCTTGACTTATTCCACATTTTGTTGTATTACAGCATCAATTCAAAATATAATAATATTTTTTCTACACACAATACCCCATAACGACAAAGTGAAAACATGTTTTTAGAAATGTTTGCAAATGTATTGAAAATTACAGAAGTATACACCCCTGAGTCAATGTTTGATTCACCTTTGGCAGTGATTACAACTTTGACTCTTTCTGGGTCTCTAAGAGCTTTGCACACCTGGATTATTCAATATTTGCACATTATTATTTTAAAAACTCTTCAAGCTCTGTCAAGTTGGTTGTTGATCATTGCTAGACAGCCATTTTCAAGTCTTGCTATAGAGTTTTAAGCCGATTTAAGCCAAAACTGTAACTATGCCACTCAGGAACATTTAATGTTGTCTTGTTAAGCAACTCCAGTGTATATTTGGCCTTGTGTTTTAGGTTATTGTCCTGCTGAAAGGTGAATTTGTCTCCCAGTGTCTGTTGGAAAGCAGACTGAACCAGATTTTATGATTTTGCCTGTGCTTATCTGTATTTCATTTCTTTTTATTCCAATAACTCCCTGGTCCTTGCCGATGACTAGCATACCCATAACATGATGCAGCCTTCACCATTCTTGAATATATGAAGAGTGGTACTCAGTGATGTGTTGTGTTGGATTTGCCCCAAACATAACGCTTTGTATTCAGGACATAAAGTTAATTTCTTTGCCACATTTTCAGTTTTCTCCTATCTCAGCCATTAACTGTTTTAAAGTCACCATTGGCCTTATGGTGAAATCCTTGAGCGGTTTCCTTCCTCTCCGGCAACTGAGTTATGAAGGACGCCGGTATCTTTGTACTGACTGGGTGTATTGATATGGTAAAGTTAATTAATAACTTTACCATGCTCAAAGGGATATTCAATGTCTGCTTTTTTTTTTACCCATTTAACAATAGGTGCCCTTCTTTGCAAAGCATTGGAAAACCTTCCTGGTCTTTGTGCTTACAAGCTAAAACTAAATCAGGAAGTACCAGTGACTCGCTCAATACAGAAGGGGTCAGATGACATGGATGCTGAGCTACTGGACTGTTTTGCTAGCACAGACTGGACTATGTTCTGGGATTCATCCTATGGCATTGAGGAGCATACCACCTCAGTCACTGCCTTCATCATTAAGTGCATCGATGACGTCTTCCCCACAGTGACCGTACATACATATCCTAACAAGAAGCCATGGATTACAGGCAACACCTGCACCGAGCTAAAGACTAGAGCTGCCGCTTTCAAGGAGCGGGACACTAATCCGGACGCTTATAAAATATCCTGCTATGCCCTAAGACGAACCATCAAACAGGCAAAGCATCAATACAGGACTAAGATTGTATCAATCAAATGTATTTATAAAGCCCTTTTTACATCGACAGATGTCACAAAGTGCTATACAGAAACCCAGCCTAAAACTCCCAACAGCAACCAGTGCAGATGTAGAAGCACGGTCGCTAGGAAAAACTCCCTAGAAAGGCAGGAACCTAGGATAAAACCTAGAGAGGAACTAGGCTCTGAGGGGTGGCCGTCTTCTGGCTGTGCTGGGTGGAGATTACATTACCATTAAGGCCATATTGTTCTTACAGAAACGTAGATGAGCAGCAAGGTTGTAGAGGGTGCAACAGCTCATTACCTCAGAAGTAAATGTCAGTTGGTTTTTCATAGCCAAGCATTCAGTCGAGACAGCAGGTGCGGCAGAGAGAGAGAGTCAAAAACAGCAGGTCCGGGACAAGGCCTGACTATTGCAGTAAAGATACTGGAGGCTGAGACAGGAGGGGTCGGGGGACACTGTGGCCCCGTCCGACCATACCTCCGGACAGGGGAAAGCAGGCAGGATATAATCCCACCCACTTTGCCAAAGCACAGCCCCCATACCACTAGAGGGATATCAACAGACCACCTATTACTACCCTGAGACAAGGCTGAGTATAGCCACGAAGATCTCCTCCACCGCACAAGCCTGAGGGGCTGCAAAACCAGATAGGAAGATCATGTCTGTGACTGTGATTCAGCCCCCGTAATAGGGTCAGATTCAGAGAATCCCAGTGGAGAGAGGGGAGCCAGCCAGGCAGAGACAGCAAGGGCGGTTCGTCGGTCCAATGCCTTGCCGTTTGCACCCAAGGGCCAACCTACATTCAATCATAGGACCATTCAATCACAGAAGAGATGAGTCTTCAGTAAACACTTAAAGGTTAAGACCGAGTCTACGTCTCTCATATGGATGGACAGACCATTCCATAAAAATGGAGCTCTGCCTGCAGCTGTTTGCTTTGAAATTCAAGGGACAATAAGGAGGCCTGCGTCTTGTGACCATGGATTACGTGTAGGTATGTACGGCAGGACCAAATCAGAGAGATAGGTAGGAGCAAGCCCATGTAATGCTTTGTAGGTTAGCAGTAAAACATTGAAATCAGCCCTAGACTTACAGTGGGGAGAACAAGTATTTGATACACTGCCGATTTTGCAGGTTTTACAAAGCATGTAGAGGTCTGTAATTTTTATCATAGGTACACTTCAACTGTGAGAGACGGAATCTAAAACAAAAATCCAGAAAAACACATTGTATGATTGTTAAATAATTAATTTGCATTTTATTGCATGACATAAGTATTTGATCACCTACCAACTAGTAAGAATTCCGGCTCTCACAGACCTGTTAGTTTTTCTTTAAGAAGCCCTCCTGTTCTCCACTCATTACCTGTATTAACTGCACCTGTTTGAACTCGTTACCTGTATAAAAGACACCTGTCCACACACTCAATCAAACAGACTCCAACCTCTCCACAATGGCCAAGACCAGAGAGCTGTGTAAGGACATCAGGGATAAAATTGTAGACCTGCACAAGGCTGGGATGGGCTACAGGACAATAGGCAAGCAGCTTGGTGAGAAGGCAACAACTGTTGGCGCAATTATTAGAAAATGGAAGAAGTTCAAGATGACGGTCAATCTCCCTCGGTCTGGGGCACCATGCAAGATCTCACCTCGTGGGGCATCAATGATTATGAGGAAGGTGAGAGATCAGCCCAGAACTACACGGCAGGACCTGGTCAATGACCTGAAGAGAGCTGGGACCACAGTCTCAAAGAAAACCATTAGTAACACACTACGCCGTCATGGATTAAAATCCTGCAGCGCACGCAAGGTCCCCCTGCTCAAGCCAGCGCATGTCCAGGCCCGTCTGAAGTTTACCAATGACCATCTGGATGATCAAGAGGAGGAATGGGAGAAGCTCATGTGGTCTGATGAGACAAAAATAGAGCTTTTTGGTCTAAACTCCACTCGCCGTGTTTGGAGGAAGAAGAAGGATGAGTACAACCCCAAGAACACCATCCCAACTGTGAAGCATGGAGGTGGAAACATCATTCTTTGGTGATGCTTTTCTGCAAAGGGGACAGGAAGACTGCACCGTTTTGAGGGGAGGATGGATGGGGCCATGTATCGCGAGATCTTGGCCAACAACCTCCTTCCCTCAGTAAGAGCATTGAAGATGGGTCGTGGCTGGGTCTTCCAGCATGACAATGACCCGAAACACACAGCCAGGGCAACTAAGGAGTGGCTCCGTAAGAAGCATCTCAAGGTCCTGGAGTGGCCTAGCCGGTCTCCAGACCTGAACCCAATAGAAAATCTTTGGAGGGAGCTGAAAGTCCGTATTGCCCAGCGACAGCCCCGAAACCTGAAGGATCTGGAGAAGGTCTGTATGGAGGAGTGGGCCAAAATCCCTGCTGCAGTGTGTGCAAACCTGGTCAAGAACTACAGGAAATGTATGATCTCTGTAATTGCAAACAAAGGTTTCTGTACCAAATATTAAGTTCTGCTTTTCTGATGTATCAAATACTTATGTCATGCAATAAAATGCAAATTAATTACTTAAAAATCATACAATGTGATTTTCTGGATTTTTGTTTTAGATTCTGTCACTCACAGTTGAAGAGTACCTATGATAAAAATTACAGACTTCTACATGCTTTGTAAGTGGGAAAACCTGCAAAATCGGCAATGTATCAAATACTTGTTCTCCCCACTGTATAGAGAGGAAGCCAGTATAGAGAGGCTAGCACTGGAGTTATATGATCAAATATTTTGGTCCTAGTCAAGATTCAGCAGCTGTGTTGAAGTTTACTTATTGCTTTATCCGGAAAACCGGGGAGTAGAGCTTTGCAGTAATCTGATCTAGAAGTGACAAAAGCATGGATTAGTTTTTCTGCATAATTTTTCAGATTTTTGCAATGATACGAAGATTGGAAAAAAAACAGTCCTTGAAATGCTCTTTATATGTTCGTCAAAAGACAGATCTGGGTGTAGAGTAACACAGAGGTCCTTCACAGTTTTATTTGAGTCGACTGTACAGTCCTCAAGATTAATTGTAAGATCAAGAATCCTGTTCATTGACTACAACTCAGCGTTCAACACCATAGTGCCCACAAAGCTCATCACTAAGCTAAGGACCCTGGGATTAAACACTGCCCTCTACAACTTGATCCTGGACTTCCTGACAGGCCGCCCCCAGGTTGTAAAAGTAGGCAACAACATCTGCCACACTGATCCTCAACACAGGAGCCCCTCAGGGGTGCGTGCTTTGTCCCCTGCTGTAATCCCTGTTCACCCACGACTGAGTAGCCAAACATGACTCCAACATCATTATTAAGTTTGCTGACAACACACTGGTGGTAGCCCTGATCACCGACAACGATGAGACAGCCTATAGGGAGGAGGTCAGAGATCTGGAAGTGTGGTGCCAGGTCAAAAACCTCTCCCTTAACGTGAACAAGACAAAAGAGCTGATCGTGGATTACAGGGAAAGGAAGGCCTAACACGCCCCCATTCACATCAACGGGGATGTAGTCGAGTGGATCGAGATCTTCAAGTTCGAAGTCTTGGTCCAAACACACCAAGACAGTCGTGAAGAGTGAAAAGACTGAAATGATTTGGAGACTGAAAAGATTTGGTGTTGGTCCCCAGATCCTCAAAAGTTCTACAGCTGCACCATTGAGCGCATCCTGACCAGTTGCATCACTGCCTGGTTTGGCAACTGCTCAGCATCCGACTGTAAGGCGCTACAGAGGGTAGTGAGTACATCACTGGGGCCAAGCTTCCTGCCATCCAGGACCTCTATACTAGGCGGTGTCAGAGAAAGGCTCAAGGAATTGTCCCAAAAAAATTGTCAAAGACTCCAGTCACCCAAGTCATAGACTGTTATCTCTGCTATCTCAGTACCGGAGCGCCACGTCTAGGTCCAAAAGGCTCATAAACAGCTTCTAACCCCATGCCATAAGACTGCTGAACAATTAATCAAATGGGTACCCAGAGTATTTGGCTACCTCCCTACTCACTGTTTATTATCTAATCATAGTCACTTTACCCCTACCTACATGTACATATTACCTCAATTACCTTGACTAACCTGTAACCCCGAACATTGACTCAGTACCGGTACCCCCTGTATAGAGCTTCATTATTGTTATTTTATTGTGTTACTTTTTTTACTTCAGTTTATTTAGTAAATATTTTCTTAAATCTATTTTCTTAAAACTACATTGTTGGTTAAGGGCTTGTAAGTAAGCGTTTCACGGTAAGGACTATACCTGTTGGATTCGGCACATGTGACAAATTCAATTTGATTTGATTTTGAATCTGTGTTTGAAATTCACTGCTGGACTGAGGGACCTTACAGATAATTGTATGTGTGGGGTACAGCGAAGGTAGTCATTCAAAAATCATGTTATACACGATTATTTCACACAGCTTTTCAGCTTTTCGTTCTTAATTAATTTGTAAAAAAAATTCTAAAAACATAATTCCACTTTGACATTATGGGGTATTGTGTGTAGGCCTGTGACATAAAATCTCAATTGAATCCATTTTAAATTCAGGCTGTAACACAACACAATGTGGAAAAAGTTAAGGGGCGTGAATACTTTCTGAAGGCACTGTAGGTAACCTTGCATGGTCAAGCCATAGACACAAAGTACCTTAACCAAGAGTTATGACCCCTCCTCTTTTGGCAACCTAGATCGGCTTTAGAAAGGCTGACAATATGCTATGCAACATCTGGCGTGTCCTCATATATACCCAATTATCTTCTGTATTAATGGAACGTGTTTTTCAAAGCTGGTGTCATGGGGGGATTGGTGAGTTGGGGAATTGATATGTGTCTTCTTATTGCTCCATGTACAATGTATGTTCTCTCCGTGCATCAAATCATAACAATTCGGAATATTGGTGTTGTGACACCATATAGCATTAGTACTTCTGATAAGATCATGTGATCACCAGGCTACATTCTGTGTTGTTTATTATATGTACAGTATACATGTATACTGTACATCTTACTCTGTATCTGCACCGTATCCATAGCCAATGATGAATATTAATTGGCTCCTATACATACAGTGCCTAGTGAAAGTTTCACACAATCCTTTCTGCCTTCAACTAAATCTACAAAGTGATTCAATTCTAATTTTTGGTTCCACTAAGTGTTAATTCTGGTGTGTGAAGACATACGCAATCAAGAAATCTTCTTTTCTATATATATATTTGAAAAACGTTCAATAATATTCTTTCACTTTGAAATTGGGGAGTAGGTTGTGCAGATCTTTGGGGAAAAAATCTAATTAAATCGATTTTTTAATTTAATTTTAAGGCAGCAAAATGTGCAAGGGTCTGTAGACATTCTCTAGGCAATGTATGTACATCAGCCAATTAATATTCATCATTGACTATTGTTATGATTTGATGCACTGAGAGAACATACCTTGGCAGCAGATAGACAGCAAACAGAAAGTGAGATATGGCCTTCCATACACTGATGATATGTATCACGTGTGCTGTGTCAAGGCCAATGCCATTGATAGAGCTGCTTTCTAAATGGCTGCCGTGTTAGAACAGTCAAAGTCAAGGGCCACTCTAATAGCATTACTATACCATTAATGAGAGTGGATAGGCTGCATTTTCATCCTATAAACACGCCACATGTCAATCACAGGAGAGCATGTCAATCATTTATCAGGTTATGTGTGAGTCCGTGACAATACACCTCAAGAGACCCTCTCCTTTTAGAAGCTGGTGTTGGAGCTGAAGGCAGAGCTAAAAATCTTAAATCAGAAATGTTATAGACTTGCTAGCAGGGATAGTGATACATTCCTATCTATAACCAGTCAGCTCAGCCCTATGTCCAAAGAACTGACAGGAAACTCAAGATAATTATGGAGATGACCACTCAATCATAGCATCTGAAGTGGAGTTTTCTATCTAACATTTTTGTATGAAGAACTGAAGGGAAATTGGAACAGACAACATGGTCTGCCAGAGTAAATAAGGAGATTTAAGAGGATTACTTTTGCAATTTTAGAGTCAATGCATTATTTATAATCCCCTGGATGGCTGGGGCCAAACCAGGGAAGGACCTCTGGTCATTAGCAGAGATAGCTAGCCCTGGGAAGTGGGGAGTGAGGAGGAAGAGGAAAAGGAACTGGGGATTCAGAGGGATTGTGTTGGTGACACGTACTTAGTTGTCTTTAAATATATGCCACTCCAGGTTGGCTCAAGAACCTTAAGGGAATGGTAAATTACCATTTAGCTTATTTACATGCTTTGGCTTGTGTCTGAATATAAAGCGAGGAGGACTTGAGTGGACATTCTATGAATGTAGCTATGGTTTCAGCGGTGTGAGATTGCTATTTCTTGGTGTGAAATAATATGATCCCATGTGAATCAGCCTTGAAGCAATGGAAATGTAATGATACACTTTCATAACTTATAACTTCAGCATTGTTTGGTATTGCACCAATAATCCATGAGCAATATTTTGTTTACATGAATTAGTAAATGGTGTTTACATCAGCAAAACATTACAATTGACTTGCATGACAAGGTTTAACTAGTCATTTAAGGTAACTGAACTGATTTAAGATTCTATTTCCAATGTAAAAGTTTCCTGTAGTCGTAATGTCCAGCCCACATAGTGATCCACCTGGCAGTATTCCTAATGCATTCAGCTGGCCCTTTTACCAGGCCTTGTCCAGTACTATTGTGTGAGTGAGAGGACCTCTCCGACTAAAATACTGACAGACTCTCTTTAAAAGGCAACGAGGCTTCCTTCTTTCTTCCTTATTCCATTCAGGTGACATTGTGGGAAACTGTGGTAGAATCAGTGCTGATAAATCAACCACATGGACAGAGGACAATGCTAAGGCTAATACAGGCACTCTGAAATATTAATTACTTACATATGATAGCTTCATAAACTCATTACAATCTGTTTCATTATACGCAAATTGTGTGGGGCAGTGCTTTGGGCTTTGACGTGAAAGTGTCAAGACTAATCTGAATTTTGTCAATGACAAAAACATGTTTCACCCACCCCAATAAGCATATTGATGGAATTACTATGTCTCAAAATGATTAAACGTGGTTGCTTTCAGAGAAGTGACTATGCCATGAAGGGCCTGTCTTTGTGTAGTAACAAACAATCCATTTAGGTTTATTCATCACATGGTGTCTCGTCGTATAAAGATGATGAACTACCTCAGCAGTGATGTGTCCTTTTATCACCATTTCATTCCCTTACACTGCTTTCCATGTTTATCCGTTGTTAATAAAATCTCTTAAAAATGTTGTACAATATTCCAATCATACAAAGTCAGACATTATTCAATGCAATACAGCTCCTTAAAATGACAGCTCTGCATGTGGAATACCTACAGATATATATTTTGGGGCACATGAAAAAGAACATAAAAGGTGTGTCTGTGTATGTGTTATCTGTCATATCAATTGTGATCTCGTATAAATAAAGCTCTGACAATCTAGACGTTAGTTGCTCAGTGACAGAAAATAAGAAGAACTAGGCCATCTGCTGCCTTCCTACAGTATATCTACTGTGATTCCATAATATGACATACATTGCATATTTCTCTCCCTTCTCCCAGAAACCATGGTGAGCAAGGAAAACAGCAAGGTCGTGCTATCCAACTCAGAGTCAGATTCAGAGGCAGGCCCGTCACAAAGCCTGGAGACGCAGTACGGTCCTGACGGCAAACAGCAGGTGAAGAAGAGGAACAAAGCCTTACAAGTCCGCTTCAAGGACATATGTGACGCCCAGAAGGAGCAGCGGGCAGGGGGGCGAGGAGCCAGGTCCATTTCCTGTAAAGTGGCATACAGGAAGTACATGACGATGCCTGCGCGGCGCTCCATTCCCAATGTGACTAAGAGCACAGGTGTCCAGACGTCACCGGACCTTACGAAACACTACCAGACTTTCCCCTTTGAGCGAAAGAAAGGACACACGATCAAACACACTGCCTTGGTGGAGGACTACAAGGGCCAAAACAACGGGTTTTTGAGTGACTTGAAAGGGCAGGAGGAGGCGCTGAGTTTAGAGTGTTCGTCCTCTCAGGGTGCAGGGAAGCATGTGCGGCAGACGCAAGCACTGCTCCACCACACGGACGACAGCAGTGGCACAGAGGATCTGTTATCCATTGCCAACTGTGTAGATGGGCGTACGTGCCCTGACTCCTCTTGCCTCACAAAGGACACAGAGAGCTTTACAAACGACTCAACTCCCAGGGGAGAGACAGAGAACCCTGCCTGTGGCGCTAGGACCAAACACAAAGGATTATCCAAAGTGGATGCAACGGGTGCCAACCCTTCTGCCAAGCGCCAGCTGGCCAACTGCGAGGAACCCTTACAGGACGCAAGGTCAAAGGTCACAAGTCCCGTTGCCTGGAACTCCCTGACACAAGTGGAGGGTCTAGGCCTAAGGAGTCCGTCGGTGCGCTGCAAACGCAAAAAGGCCATGCAGCCCAATGGACAACAGTCCCAGACACTGCCCCACCCACACAGTGCTGGCTGCTCTGTAGCTAAGGTAAAGGCACATCAGTGCCGATCAGGGACTTTACCAGCCCCAATGAAACCCCAACCGGGCCTGGAGGTCCAGGCTTGCCCCCCAGGACGGCAGGGTGCCTGCAAGGAGATAGTGCCCTTAGCTGGGAACGGGGATATTAAAGAAAAGCTCCAGGCCATGGAAAACCTAATCAGCTCCAGTCAGGAGACCATCAAAGTCTTATTGGGGGTCATCCAAGAGCTGGAGAAGGGCGAGGCTCAGAGAGAAGGGTGAGTGGAACTAATTTATGTCCACCAGGCATCATAATGATTTTGGCATAACATGTATGGCATTTAGAAGATGCTCTTATCCACAGAAAATTACAGGAGCAATTAGGGTTCATTGCTTTGCTCAAGGTCACATCAACAGATTTTTCCCCTAGTCGCCTCAGGGATTCAAACCAGCGGTATTTCAGCAACCAATAGGCTACCTACCGCCCCTCATAACTGACCTACTCAAGTGAAACATACATTTTCTGTGTGTGGTTCAATCTTCACTGAGGTTTATGTTCTTGCTAGTTCTGCAGCCCTTGAAACTGCTGTGGTCTACAGTATGTGTAAGCTAAATTTAGCATGTGAATACAAACATCACGGCTACCTGTTTAATTTAATTCCAATAGCAAGGAAGTAAGTGGTCTCTGATTGTACTGTAGATACTGTATCGTTCAGTGTATTTGTTCAGGGGTACAGAGGCACTAACAAGTGCATAACATTTCTAAGCCGTGTCCAATAGGCCAAACCTCTACAGCAATAGACTGAATGTACAAGGCTGTCTGCTTCGCTCCCTAAAACCCAGAGCGGCACAAAGCTAATTGTATTAAGCCTTCTCCAAAGCCACCGGACTCCCCTGATGTTGCTCCCTGAAACCTGTTTTAAAAGGACCAATTAGCAGCACCTCATAAAGCACAGGCTTTCATCTCCTCTGAAGTGTGTGGCTCATATGGCACCTTCAATATGTTTCATCACTATTATTAGAGCCTGCTACTCACCATAAGGTCCCAGTATCTCAACTCCCTCCCCACCTTCTCTCTCCCTGCCAAGCCACTCTAACTCCCTCACCACCTTCTCTCTCCCTGCCAAGCCACTCTAAAGCTGTCTGTCTTCAAAGTGATGGTCCCAGACTACTGGTTGAACAGAATAGTGTCTGAAAGCCCCTCTTATTCTTGCCGGGATAAAGGCATCATGTGGGTGGGTTTTTCAGGAGAAAGCTCTGCTTCTAGTGCACACAGCGATGTGTCGACGGGAGGTTTCAGTGCTGTTCCCAGCACACCAAAGACTGAGACAGGCCCATTTATAACACACTGTTGAGCAGTGGTTACTTGGTTTGCAGATGTTTGCTGGACCTTATCAATGATACTCATTCCAATTTCTATTGGCTTTGTTTAATAAATAAATGTGAGGTGAATGATTAGTGTTGCACACGCCTCTCCTTCCTCCCTGTGCTAAACTGCTATCACATTCCGAGTCATCACTGGTCCAACACTCCTGCTGGTTTCAAAGTCTCAGGATGATTTGCTTACAGTTCCTACCAGTCAGGTTAGGGACTGAATCCTATCCTGCTAACATACAGGATTATCTAACCTGACCCTGCGGTATCTGTTGTTCACAGGCTATCAATAGAGCATAGAGAGATATCCATTCGGCCAGACAGTCAGCAGTATAGGGACAGTGAGGACATCTCTCCGGAGAGCTGACGTGCAAATAACACCAGAGTGAGCCTGTGCCAACAAATAACACCGGAGTGAGCCTGTGCCTACAAATAACACCGGAGTGAGCCTGTGCCAACAAATAACACCAGAGTGAGCCTGTGCCAACGAACAGTGGCACAGCTTAGAGATGACTTATAGTGTCAGAGCTTAGAGAATGACTTTCCGACACAGCGTCCACACATAAGGTAATCTGGCCTAACAGACTAGAACATTGGTACATTGCTAGATTAACTGCAAATACAGTTCTGTAAATACTTGTCGTTTAGATGGTGTATTACAGTACATGGAGGTTGTGCTAGAAATGTGATGACCTTGATTATGATTGTACCACTCAATATCTCAACCAAAAAACTCCCTTCTGTTTGGTGACTCGAATTGACCTTTTTTTCCCCCAATGATTTGATATATCAAATAAGTTATTGTGTATTCAGGCCCTCAACTCCACAGTCAAGAGCAACCACCGCTAAGGTCACATGGACAGATGAACTTGGCGGCCTTGCATTCCCATCAGCATTTTCGATCTATCCAAGGCAGATAAGGTCACCCTTTATGACGTGGTGAGAAGCAGGGTTCAACCTCTCTAGTTTTCATCCATCAGCTCCCAGTGACAATAGGCAATTACATGTCCTAGTGGACCCGCTTGCCCCTTCCGCTTTCCAGTTGACCACTCTCTACACACCCTCTGATCAAAATGAATGAGAAATCCCATCGCTGCCACCAACGTACGTGACATGATGGATGGTGACTGTTACTTCAGGGAGAGTCCTGAAGAGATTGATACAGATGCCATCAAATCTCCATGCATGTTCAGTTCACGCTTATGTTTGCTCAAGTTTGCCTCCGAGATGCCTCAGGAGCAGAACGTACATAGAGTTGTAGAGGAGGCATTGCAGTCTAAGTAATGTCAGGACCATGCAGGGCGGACATCATGCAGGGCGGACATCACTTACCATGTTGATTGTCTTTTGCCTCCCTAAGTCTCATTATCTTCTGAGAACATTGAATTGGATGGCGCAGAGGGAGATCGAGTATATCGACTTTTCTGTAGTATTCAGAAACATGATTAATTACACATTTAGTTTTGCCAGAAAGGTGACGAAAACCATTTGTATACCGTGTCATAAGGAAAGAGATGAGTATATTATATAAAGTGAGCATGTCTATTATCTGAGCAACCTAATCTGACAGAAGACTGTACCATTCATAACTCAAATCCATATTGGTTTGAAAAATAGATAATGTAAATTAAAATAATGCAAGCCAAATGAGCCATGAACATCCTCCATTCTCCCACCACTCCCCAGGCTTTCCTACCGAACAGGACAGGACACAGCCAACTGCGACACGTGCCGAAACAGTGCATGCATCATTTATAGGTGAGTACCTTAACATCTACTCCCTTGTTAACAGCTTGAAAGGTCACTTACGCCTGCTATGGCACAACATATTGATGGCGTGAGACGAGAGACGGAAAAACAACATGAATTTTACATGTGAGCACATAAAGTGTTCAAAAAACACGTTTTCATGTGGTCACTTGCTCTTATGTGAAGATAATGTGACAACTTGTAAAGCAACATGTGATAACAATAAACTTAACCTAATCACGTGAAATTTCATGTGAACTTGTGATTTTTCACATGTGAATTCATGCGTTTTTTCTGTAAGGGGTGCTTTATGTGTGAGGTGATACTATAATGCGACAAACCAAGTGCTAAGCTAAGAGTCAATTGAATATAATGCGTTTTACTGTAGGCCTTGCAAGGTTTTTCCATATAGCAATCAATGCCTTTTCCGGTAATGAGTAGAATACCGCACTCAGAGGATATTTTTCTTCTCACTGCAAGCTTTTAATGAAGTATTAAGGGCACAGCTCGCTTGTGAAACAATAATGACAATTGATAGAATACTTCTGTCAGAGTGCGATAAATTAATTGAGCACCATACATCTGAATCTGAGGTGGAAATAGATACTAGGAAATGGTGTGACTGAGATCAATGATAAGTTCACTGAAGGAGAAGAGAACACTCCTATATGTGCCAGATCAATTATGAAAATAAACGGTTGATATCCTATTACAATGATGCATAGACATCCTCAACTCTAATTTCAGACTCTGGTAATAAATACAGAATATAGTCACTGTAGAAAGGAATTAACACATAAGCCGAATTGGAAGCAGCAAATTGAGTTGGATTTCTAGACACAGGTGGTGCAAATATAATGTTGTTATTGTGGAAGGTAATAAAATAAATAAAGACAAATCTCTCCAGCAAAATTGCAAAGCACTGTGGGTGAAGCAAACCTCCTGCGGGAATAAGTAATCATACACAACAGGGGGAAATGAATTAGCCCAGAGAGGAAATGCAATTGGGGCTCGTACAGTATGAGAGCAGCTGGGAACTGGACATGATATCCTGACAGAGAGTCCCCTTTCAAAGTACCTTATGAATAACTGCTGCAGTGATGGACGCTAAAAGCCATGGAAACTTGACTCAACTTCTGAGTCCACTTCACTTCAACTCATCCAGAAGTAGATGTCTAACAATACCATTTTGATAAACACCCACCACCCAACCGTCTCACTTGGGTAAACACTCGCAGATGTTCCGACTTTTCCACTCGTCTGAGAGACATAAACGACCCTCAGGCAGGTTGCAAAATCCACTCACACTGTGACTCCATTCAGAGACAATAATAAAAACATCCATCTTAGAGATCAACGTCAATTTAAATAATATACAGTATTGCAGAACATACTGTAGCATATCATCTGAATAATGCTAAAAACATGAGTACGGAGCCTCCAAAGTCTGGCACGATCAAGATTTTAGTCGTTGTTGTACCCTAGTGTGCTTGCAAACACCTTCCATCGTGTTCTGCTTCTTCAGCTGTACGGCCTGTTCCAGCCTTACAGGCAAAGAAAGACTCAGGAGAAAACATCAGACAGCAGGGTTTGTGAGGTCACCGAGTTGCAAATAAACACCACAACAAGCACTGCTTCAGCAGAGTTCTAGATTTAAAAAGTTAACCAATTTCTAAAAATACAAGTCTTTTCATGTTCATTTTTTTGCATTCATTATCGTCGTCTTAGTAAACAACTCATGCATCAAGTACATCCGCTTTACTCAATGACAAAACAGAATACATTTGTTTACTTTGACTGAGGGGAAATCTAACTGACCAACAACCTCAATCTAGTCTCCAATTAGTGCATGTTAATTTCTATCTTAACCTAATAAATTCCTTGTCAATCAATGTCCTCATCCAATCAAAGGCAATTGTTTTGTTCATCCCTGTGGTGTTAATAATTAGTCCAAACAGTCGCAACCAGTTGTGTTTTTCAACGAAAACAAGATTTTCTATTGGGAAGATTCAGGTAGGTCCCTCCCTGTTTCGTTCCGTTTGCTTCAGTTTAAGAAACGTAATAAATACACCCCTGTTCTCTGGTGGCGTGCATAAAGAATGCACCATTTAACAGCCATGGCGTCTGATTGATCTGACATCCAGGAATCAGTAAAGTAATTATGTGTTATTTCCAGCAACATAGTCTCATGAGAAATATGTACAATTTTCTCAAGCGATGATCTATGATAACTCATGTGACAGAGCACATTCGCTAGTACAGTATCAAACTGAAGACCAGTATGGCATGAAAGAGGATTTCAACTGATTCAAATCATACCCCGAGTTCTGCTATCACTTTGCTTAGTATTGTTGTTGTCCTGATTTACAACCCATGTAATGTAATTAGTGTATGTATGAGCTGTTGTGTGCTAACAAAGTGATTACAGTAGTTGATGTGTCGGAATGATTCAACTAGAAGGTTCCTTCTTGTTTGTGATGCTACAGTCATGTGAAAAAGTAAGTACGTGTTTGATTTGTTAAATTGGGTAATCTTTATCTGTCAATAGTGTTGAAGTGAAGATTACCTATCCATCTGTCCAAATATGTAAAAAAAAAAAAAGATAAAACTTTCCAGGGTGTGTACTTACTTTTTCACATCACTGTATATGCATTTGTTGTGACATTATAGGATTACATTAAATAAACACAGTTTACATACTAATACGAGAATGCATCTCATAACAGGCAAAAAACTAAATAATAAAGCATTGATCTGAGAGCCAGACTAAAATATAAGTATTTACATACGTAATATGTGTGTGGGTAGCCTAATGTCTTTTGGGTATGTGGAGTGTATGTACAAAAAAAATATGTCTGGAAAAACACTTGTAATTCCCGGATTACTACTGAATAAGCCGCGACATGTTCCTTTCTCATGTCCATTCTCATCATCATCAAGAGGGCGTAAATATGTACACATTTGCTGCTTTATTAATTAACCTTGGTTGGCAATATGTAAAGATGTTACTTGAATCATGAATAGCTTTGCTTCAGTAGGGGTTGATTGTAATCGAGATCCTGAAGTGGTGCTTGATACCTATTGAAGTCACAGGGTCACATGGGAGGAAGCAGATAATATACAGTTTACTAACTGCAGATGCATTACAGCACATTACATAATGAACACTATAGGGTCAGAGAGACAGCATCCTGTAATCGTGATCTGGTTGGGATGTCTGGATCAGTTTTAAAATGGTTTTCATCCTACCTGTCTGGTAGAAGTTTTAGTGTTTATGTGAATCAGATCATGTCTGAAACTGCAGAGTTGTCATGTGGGGTACCTCAGGGGTCTGTCTTGGGCCCTATTCTGTTCCTCTTGTACATATTTCCTCTCGGACAGATAATTAGTCAGTTTAGTGACATATCTTACCATCTGTATGCGGATGATATACAACTGTATTGCTCCTTTAAGGAAACTGAGTTCTCTAAACTGTCTTCCCTAATCAACTGTCTGACTAGTATCAAACAGTGGTTATGTGACAACTTTTTGCTTCTGAATTCAGACAAAACAGAAACACTAATTATCACCCCTGAAAGTAAAATCCCAAAGATAATACAGCATATTGGTGATTTAGGCTCGTCTGTCAAACCGAGTCTTAGGAGCTTAGGTGTTGTTTTTGATTCAGCTATGTCCTTGGAGCTCCACTCTAAACAATTAGTTAGAAACTGTTTCTTCCAACTGAGGAATATCTCAAAATTAAGATCATTTGTGACTAAGGGTGAGTTGGAGATGATCATTCATGCATTCATCTCCTCTCGTTTAGATTACTGTAACAGTCTTTTTACCTGTTTGAGTATAAAGGAGCTTTATCGCCTCCAGGCTGTTCAGAACTCTGCTGCAAGGCTTTTAACTCACATTAAGAAAAGAGAACACATCACACCTGTTTTAGCAGCATTACACTGGTTACCAGTCCAGTATAGAATTCATTTTAAAATCCTGGTTCTTACCTTCAGAGCCTTGCATGGTCAAGTGCCTACTTACATCACTGACTTGATACAGCTTCACACTCCCACCCGGAGTCTCAGGTCATTAGATCAGAGGCTATTAGTTGTTCCTCGCACTCATTTTAAAACTAGAGGGGACCAATCATTCCAGGCAGTGGCTCCTAAGCTGTGGAATGCTTTGCCTCCCCTTCTGCGTTTTGCGAACTCTGTTGATTCTTTTAAAAAGCAACTGAAGACTTTGCTCTTCAAGCAGGCTTTTAGGTAGTCGAGGGGTTTTTATGGTTGTTTGTTATGTTTTCGATTTTTGTTTGGTGTTCTTGTGTTTCAAGATTTGTTATTGTATTTCATTTTATTGTGAAGCACTTTGTGATTTTTATCTGTGAAATGTGCTATATAAATACATTTTACTTACTTTACTTTACTGTACAGAGGCAAACAAACACTAAACTACAAAGTATACAGCCAGGAAGCATAATGGGCACAGAACGAAAACTGTTCTGATAGAGACGGAAAGATTAAATAGTAAACATGTTGTCAATCACGAATGATGTAGCCAATTGAGACCGCGTGTGACTAACACATTTCTGTTAATTACTATAGCTCCCGCCTTAGGCCAATCAGTGTAATTTTGTAAATGCTCTATGGATCTCTCTTCGTCAAAATCGTACCAGTGCTGTCTGAGATATAGCGTGTGACTAACATACAAACTAATGTACCAACGTAGGAACAAACGTAGGAACAAACGTACAAGAAAATGTACGAACGTACGGAGATATATCCATAGTCCACTCCCCATTTTGTGGGGCACAATTATAAAACTCTTTATCAATGCACTGATCACAGAGAGACAACAGCTTCACAAAGACCCAGTTCAAAAATGTATGGTAATTCTGTTCAAAACTTGAGATAATCAATATAAGGTTCTCAACAATCCCTAACAAGGGAAATATGTTTTCAACTAAAAGTGCCAGGAAGTAACCTTTCTAAGTAAAGTAATTCCATGAAAAGTCGATACAAATGATCAATTTTGTTATTAGAAGAAGGCCTGTGGAACGTGTACGAAAGAAATTACTATAATTCAATCTGTGGTCTCTGCATTTTTTTTTTATGTCCTTGAATAGGACATAACAGAAATTGACGACTATCTATTAAGCGCTATCTGTCTCTGCCAAAGCAAACGTCAGTAAATATATCCCAAAACTTTGCAAATAGCTTTAGTTCATTTTTTTCTCTACCATATCTCCTCCATCGATTTTGCTTATTTACTGACTGAATTGAGTGATGTGTCACACCAAAGATATTTATCAAAGTCTACCAGGTGAATGATGTTTCATGTGTTTACCCTTTTTGTTACATCATGCATTTTATCTACAGTATATCACATTTTACAGTGTACAGTGCCTTCAGAAAGTATTCAGACCCCTTTACTTTTTGCATATTTTGTTAAATTAAAGCCTTATTCTAAAATGGATTTTAAAAAATTAATCCCTCAGCAATCTACACACAATACCCCATAAGGACAAATCTAAAACAGGTTTGTAGACATTTTTGCAAATGTATATAAAGACTCTTTGCCATGAGACTTGAAATTGAGCTCAGGGGCATACATTGATCATCCTTGAGATGTTTCTACAACTTGATTGGAGTCCACCTGTGGTAACTTCAAATGATTGGACATGATTTGGAAAGGCAGACACCTGTCTATATAAGGTCCCACAGTTGACAGTGCATGTCAGAGCAAAAACCAAGACAATGATGGGGTTATGTAGCAGAAGCAATTCTTTGATGACAGAGTCAAGCGGTCCTAAACCACGCCTCGCCTGTGGCTCACAGAAGCAGCACACGTACACAATGGTTGCAAATATCAATAGCAGGAACCACGTTTGAAGAAAATACGATTGCATCATCTCAAAGAAACATTTGCCAAAACAAAGTCACTCAAATAGTGGTGGAATAAATTCAACGACACAACTACTCACATTGTTTCCGTTCTTTTTCGATTGACTCGGGCCTGTCCAGTGGTGTTCCTGGAATATGGTTTGATCCTTTTTAGTGCAGAAAATGTTCTTTCTACTGAAGCGGTGGACACTGGAATGGTAAAAACTAGACAGGTAAGCAGATACAATTAGTCTCTTCTACTGGAGAAAGTGGAGCACATCAGCCGGGCTCTTACCCTCGAAGTCAGACATTGAGTACATAACGGTCAGTTCTGTTTTAAGCCGTGGAAAATCAAAATTAGGGCCATAGATTTCCTCGAGTCTTGAGAACTCAGCGTTTGAACAGAGCTTGCGGGATAGTTTCTTTCACCATGGCTTGTACTCCATTTATACCAGAGGCCATGATTGCGGCCCCATCGTAATACTGTGCCACAACTTTGGTTGTGCATTCACACTCCTCTAAAAAGCTGATAACCGCTTCTGCCCGTTTATCCTCAGTTACAGCCTCAAATTTGAAAAATCTTTCCTACCATCGTTAGTGTAACGCAACACATAAAACATTTGGGCTACATTACTGATGTCTGTCGTTTCGTCAACCATGATGGTTACAAAGGGGGTTTTCTTCAATTCTTCCTTCATGACATCTGTCATTACATTCGCGACTGCGTGTATCAGGTAATTTTGGATTTTGCTGGAAGTGCCTCTGAACACGGTAGCCGTAGCCAAATGGCAGTTTAATGTGCTGTCATACTCAGCCAAGAAATCCAGTATTTCCAAGTAGTTTCCCTTCTTTGCTGATTCCTTACCCTCATCCTATCCTCTGAATGCTAATTATTGCTTGCCTAACAACACAACCGTATGAATAAGGCCCTTTAGAATCTCCCTGTTGTGCCTGACTTTATCATTGTGATCAAGTGTCTCATTGTGCCGCTGCTCGTTAAGAAGAAGGTCTACACTTGTTTCCCCAAATGTTTTTAAACTCACTGTACCTCGCAGGTGTGACATTGAGTTTTGGTGACTGACTTTGTGAAACAGGCTAAATCTTTGAAACCAGTTGTCCAGGGTGAGCTATTATCGTTGCTGGAGAGTAGGCAATTCCAACAGTAAAGCTTTTTTGTCAGCTCACAGCCGGTTATCCATGGATAGTGCTCATAATTATTAACTTGAAAATGCCTTTCAAAACTCTTTCCTCGTTGCACCAATTCAGGCAGTGTGTGACTTTTCATTCAAAGTTAGTCTTGAAAAGGGCAATGCTAACAATTTAGCCACCACATCGTCCTTGATTACTCTCTCTGCAGTTGCCATCACCATCGTTACATACACTCACTGCAAAAAGCTAGCCAGCTAGCTAGGCTCAAGCGTGAGAAAACAAGATAAGGCTCGCTATTGGCTATTGGCTCTGAATTACAATTGTCCCACCTATTACAAGACAATTTGTGATTGGTTGATTCTACTGTCATTCCAAAATGCTGCTCTAATTGAAGTCAATGTCAATTACGTTGGCTGGTGCCTTCTATTCAAAGCCTGAGGGCCTAGCCAATGAGCGTTGAGCCCAGCTAGATTATTTCTACCAAGAGACTACCAAAGAAAAATTCTGATTGGATATTTTTTTCTCTTGGATATTAACAATTCTTTTTCCAACACATACTGAAGAAATTCAATAGGAAGATCATTACAATTAAGACAAAAAAAGATTAAATCAATGAAAACAAAATTACAAATTATAATATTTAAAAATATATACAGATTTTGTATCGATCCTTACGGTTCCTCACTGGTCATACCCAAGAAGACTTGAGGCTGTAATCGCTGCCAAAGGTGCTTCAACAAAGTACTGAGGATTTTTTATTTTTTTGATAAATTAGTAACATTTCTAAAAACCTGTTTTTGCTTTGTCATTATGGGGTATTGTGTGTAGATTGATGAGGGTATTTTTATTTATTTTTAATACATTTTAGAATAAGGCTGTAATGAAACAGATTGTGGAAAAAGTCAAGGGGTCTGAATACTTTCTGAACTCACTGTATATGTTTAACCATTCCTTTTTGCAATTCTTTCTTTTCAGAGATTTTTGTTAATTTCTTTAACTGTTACGTTATGACCATGGCTTTCAGTGCTCGCTATGTGGATAAAACTAGATATCCAACATAAACCTGGACTTGAACATACAGTAGAGTATATTCTACAGGTTTGTTTGAGTACACCATTCTTTGTTAATACAGGCCTATTTCTGCCAGGGCCTGTGGTGGTGACTCAAAGTGCTCATACGGCAGCAATAATCACCTTGCTGGGCACGCCACTCAGCCCTTCCACTTAATGAGCTGGCCTGGGTACAGTGAGCAGAATTAAAAAGAGCCAAGAACAAAAACAATCTGAACCAAAAGGCCAATTATTCCTCAGACTTGGACAGTAACTGCTCATTGCCAAGATTAGCAGCCGCAACGATGTGGCCTCTAATTCCAAACAGCAAGTCAGTACCAATATGGCTAATAAATCCAGGGCTTGGGCTCCTGCCGGCTTGGGCTCCTGCCGGTGCTCAGTTGAGCTGAGGTAGTCAATCTACAAGTCCTACCCAGAATTCAACACCCGAACAACACTCCCAGCCCCCTCCCTCTTGTATACTGCAGTATCCCATGCATCACTGCTACTGATACAAATAGGACACAAACAGAGCAGAGAGAGGGAGAGGAGGAGATGAGAAAGAAAGAGAGGGAGGGAGACGGGAGGGACAGAGAGAGAGAGAGAGAGAGAGAGAGAGAGAGAGAGAGAGAGAGAGAGAGAGAAGGAGGAGGGATGGAGATGAGAGAGAGGGCATAAATGCCCCACTGCTGTAGTCACATCACATACCATTGAAAAGCAAGCTGGGGAAACAAATGCAAAAAATGCATCTGACCGCAGAAAAGCAGTCTAAGCGGGCCCCTGAGAAAACAGTGGACGTAGAGATAGATTATGGCCTAGTGTTTCTAGCCTCCGCTCCTTTCAGTTCCCATGCTAATGTCTTTCTGGAGTTTAGACCACTTAGTCTGGCTCTGCAGTAACATCAACAGTAAACAGTGTGGGGTCTTTGCCCATATCCCATACCAAGGGAGCACAAAAGGGTAGCCTGCTTTCTTATGCACACCCACACTGAATGGGTGATTATTCAGAGTTCATAATGCCTAATAGGTACAAGAATACGTTTATAAAAAGGGGAGGGTTGAATCTTGTTTGCACAGATGTTTTATTACATTTGAGGCTAATAATGGTTTTACAAATCAGTACTAATACAGTTCCTGGTTGTGTAAGTTCGTTTAATGAAGATGTCATTCGATTACTCTTAAGAGCAAGTAGCTAATTAGGTTATGCTGTTAATGAAGATGCAGTTGTTTCATTGGTGTTGAGAGAGCTTGGAGTGTCGATGTGTTCATTAAAGTACATGTTTGTCAGTCTGTGTGTGGACATGACTGTGCTATTGTAGGGCAGTCAACCATTAAATAGAGCTGGACCTTAGTTGGCTTTTTAACAATAAAGGCACTCAAAAATCTAAATGGCCCCTCGTCAGTCAAAGAGAAATATGTTCAGTGGTTTCAAGTGATTTGTACTCTGGTGAATTAAATCAATAAACCAATTGAAGTACAATTTGTTGGATATGTTTGAGAGGAACAGTAGGCCTATACCATGCATGTAGGAAGCCCAGAAGGAGTGACAAATAGGGAACATTGTACCATAATATCCTGGAAGTGATATGGGAAGAGGAGAAAATATCCAAAACATTTCTATCTCCATTTCGCAGAAGCTCAGTATTGAATAAAAATCCAATGTACAGTAATGGTAAAGTAAAATGGTGCCAAACAACACCATTATAGAAGTACAAACCAACCAGCAAAGGAAGACAGTGAGAGGATATAGGAGACAACATCCTCCAACACTTCCCTCCCATAAAGAACAATCATTAAACAGTGTTCACTCCATCTAAACAATCAGGCACCAGTGACCACAGACACAGCTATTCCCAGACCGTAGCTAAACAGATGATGGTGAATGGTTGAAAAGGATACACCCCGTATTTAGCCGTCCCAATTTGTTGGCGATGAGATGATCTGAGATCTGTGGTCATTGTTTACTCAGTCACCTGCTCCCCAGGACCACCCGCACAGTACAGTGTGCCTCAGGCTCCCTGCAGAGCCAATTGTCCACAGCATACAGTAATTGCAGCTCTCTGCCAAGTGATTAATTGCTTAATAAGTGCCAAGACCATTCCATAGTGTGCTGCGCTGTTGTCTTTTGTGCTGTTCTCTAGCGAAAGCTTGGCATCAACAAGAGCCCAGAGATGGTGAACTTTTAGAATGGCTCTAAAAAATACTGGGAAATAAGGGCATGTCTTCTGTAAATATACAAAGCATGCAACTCGTTTCAAAAGTTGTGGCAATTCATTCTTGATGGAAGTAAGACGCTGGTCTTTGGTCTTTGTGTGTTGCTATTGAGCAATGTGAAATAAAATAAAATTGTCACATGCGCCGAGTACGACGGGTGTAGACTTTACTGTAAAATGCTTGCTTACGGGCCCTTCCCAATGATGCAGTAAAACAATTATAGTAAAAATAAAAATCGGAACACAAGAGGAATAAAATAAAATACACAAGAATGGAGCTACAGTATATACAGGAAGTATCAGTACCAGATCAGTGTGCAGAGGTACAGTATATACAGGAAGTATCAGTACCAGATCAGTGTGCAGAGGTACAGTATATACAGGAAGTATCAGTACCAGATCAGTGTGCAGAGGTACAGTATATACAGGAAGTACCAGTACCAGATCAATGTGCAGAGGTACAGTATATACAAGAAGTACCAGTACCAGATCAGTGTGCAGAGGTACAGTATATACAGGAAGTACCAGTACCAGATCAATGTGCAGAGGTACAGTATATATAGGAAGTACCAGTACCAGATCAGTTTGCAGAGGTACAGTATATACAGGAAGTACCAGTACCAGATCAATGTGCAGAGGTACAGTATATACAGGAAGTGCCAGTACCAGATCAGTGTGCAGAGGTACAGTATATACAGGAAGTGACAGTACCAGATCAGTGTGCAGAGGTACAGTATATACAGGAAGTGCCAGTACCAGATCAGTGTGCAGAGGTACAGTATATACAGGAAGTGACAGTACCAGATCAGTGTGCAGAGGTACAGTATATACAGGAAGTGCCAGTACCAGATCAGTGTGCAGAGGTACAGTATATACAGGAAGTGACAGTACCAGATCAGTGTGCAGAGGTACAGTATATACAGGAAGTGACAGTACCAGATCAGTGTGCAGAGGTACGAGGTATTTGAGGTAGATATCTAAATGAAAGCAGGGTAAAGTGATTAAGTGTCAGGATAGATAATAATAAGAGTAAAATAGAGAACAGAGTAGCAGCAGCAAATGATGAGTGTACAAGTATGTGTGTGCGTGTATGAGTATGTGTATGTGTGTTTGTGTTGTGTTGGTGTGCGTGTGTATGTTATGTGTGTGCGTATGTGTGTATGTGAATGTGTGGGGGTTTTGTGTGAGAGTGTCAGTGTAGTGTGTGTGAGGGAGTGTGTATATAGTGTGTATACATTATATAGTCTTGTGAGTGTGCATAGAGTCAACGCAAGATAGGGTCAGTACAGATAGTCTGGGTAATCATTTAATTAACTATTTAGCAGCTTGGGGGTAGAAGCTGTCTCTGAACCTGTTGGTAAGAGAGCCGACGCTCCGGTACAGTTTGCCAGTCTATGGCTTTGGTGGCTGGATTCTTTGGCAATGATAGAGGTCCTGGATGGCAGGGAGCTCTGCCTCAGTTATGTGCTGGGCTGTCCGCAGCTCTTTGAGGTCGAGGGTAGCGCAATTGCCATACCAAGCAGTGATGCAGCCAGTCAAGATGCTCTCATTGGGGCAGCTGTATAACTTTTTGAGGATCCGAAAGGCCCATGCCAAATCTCGACAACCCAAAACAGAGGTGTTCGGGGGTCGGTGTTTGTCAAAACAAGGTTTTGAAGTGTCTGTCATACATCTAGGAGATATTAAAAAAAAGCTCAGGAAATATATATATATTTTTACACATAGAAAAAAATTATGTGGGTAGGCACAAAACTACCTTCATACTGACATTTCTTTTTTAAAACCGGCACCTGTTACCTACAGACGAGTCCTGTGCCACTTGTGGGGTTCGTTGAGCAAAACGGAGAACACTATAGTGTTCGTGAGAGTCTCATCTTTCTAGACGCATGCTACAGACGTTTTCGTGAGAAGACAGATTTTCAGGATGCGGTAGTGTGGTAGTACAGTGGATTGAGACGCATCCTATGCAAAAAAACATATATCTCTAGCTTAAATTGACGGATTTTGATGGGGATTTTTTTGTTATGTAATTTAGACTGACGCAATGGTGTGTCAATTGACTCTCGGGGGTTAATTAACTGTATATATTCAAGATTGCATTTATAGTCAAGTTCATATTCATATAATCAGATCTTTATTGATTGATTCAATCTTCTGCACTGCCAAATTCCTGTCTAGCAGCCTGTACCATTTTCTCTGAAGGTTGTAATAGAGTTGAATAACTGACACTTATCGTAAGGGTAAGGATAGTTACTAAGATTCATTCTGTCACTTTAAGCAGAGCATTGCCTTCAGAAAACGAATTGGACTGCCTGTCAGGCCAGTGAATCTGAACGGAGCTGAACAGGACTTTGTACATTCATCTGGCTGCCTAAGCTGTCTAGACTTATGTTTGACCTTGGAGGGTTTAATGTCCTTTCAGCAGGTTTGGCTCTTCCACTATCCTTACATGTGTTTGACTGGCAGAAATATGCCACTTCAAATCGTTCTATGCTTTCAATAAAACAATGTATCAATGATAAATAAGATCAGTCTTAAACAACATTGTGTCAAAAGGTTCATGCTACTTGCCTTTTGGAAAATGTAACTTTCTGCTACTGCTACTATTGCTATTGTTGCTTCTACAGCTGTACAACCACACATTACAATCTTCAGAGAACGGATATTTTTTATTAAGTTGGCAGAGGATTGGAAAATATAATGACTTTGGTGAAATCTTTTTAGTCAACGTGCATTAAATGGGCAGGCAGGTATGACAGTATGGTTCATACTTGACTCATTCCAAGCTAGTATTCTGACAAGGATGATACATAAATACTGTGCATACATGTAGATTAACTTAATCAATAGCTGTATAATAGATGGGGAATACACAATATAGACTAATGCATAATATGTCCTTTGTTTATGCTGTAGTACGTCCGGGTCTGCTTGGGTTCTGAATGATTTCATTTGGTTTGGATTAAGCTGCTTCTCCCAACAGTGAGAGATTTAATCTGAGAGTTGGCCGAATGGAATCAGATGATGGCCAGCCAGGGATTACAGGAGTGGAAGAAGAAATCAGACTTCAGAAATGACCCACATCCCAACGGACATACTCTGTCATGTTAGGGAATCCCCTTGACTATGCATTGAAACATACAGATGTGCAGACTGTTTATATGTGTCTGATTTCACACTCAGTACATTTCAGCATCAGAGGAATTTATTTGTGTTGCTAAACAGAATTATCAAACTGTACTGTTCCCTCCCCCGACAATCCATCTGGAGCCTATGGCTAGCGACTGCCCTGGATTATCAACAGACAAATTGAATGCCGGCGTTTTGGCAGTACTCTTGCATTTAAATTATTAATTTAAAATAACTTTTGTAGGATCACAAACCAATGTACCAGATTGTGCAGAGTCATGGTTCATATTTGAGCTGCGTCACTCATGTTAAGTTTGTGATACCCACAATTAAGAGTGGTTTGAATGTAATTTAATCTCTTAAATACTGGTAGTCTAAAAACTAAAACTAAAATAGGATTGAACCGCCCTCCCACAGTTGTTTCAAATTGTAGTATTTTCCTTCTCTAAGTATTTACAGTATTTAGTAGAATTACCAGTAGAATTTAGACATTTACCACCGGTTTATCCCCCACAAGAATAAATGAAGATTGTGTTTTATTGTATGTTATTGAGTTAACTCAACGCAATTGTTTTTTTGTGTGTGTTGCAGTGTGGAGCTGGACTTCAAGCAGCAGGAGGACAAATTACAGCTCCTGATTAAGAGACTGTGCCCCTTAGATGACCCTCAATACCCTGCTCTGCCTTACCCTCACGAGGTGTTCACCTCAACCCCCAAACGCAAGTCCAAGACAGAGTCCAAAAAGCATGGTCGCTGGAAACTCTGGTTCCTTTAATTTAGGGAACACTTTGGCTTTTGGATCTGTTTTTACCCATTTACTATCTTCCCTCAAAGGGATTTATCATAACAGATTTTCCGCTCCAGAGGACAAATATCCAGATACCAGTAAACCATCTATATCAAGATTCTGAGTTGGGGGTAAAAAAAAAAAAAAACTGTCTTTGTTCATGGAGGTTTAGAGTCTGCCAAGCCTTCAGTTTCTGTCTCAAACACCAGAGAAGATCAACGTATACCTTGGCTAAAGGTTAGAAAAACAACAAGGTGAGACTGGATATATTTAGGTCATCTTGAGATGTAGCCTACAATATGAAGACGGTTATTTATTTACTGGGCAAATGCTTCTCTCACTTTTTTATTTATGATTTCCAATGGCACACCTTTTTGGTCTCTTTCCCCAGAGACCTCTGCTTGAGTAGAAGAGGAATCACCATGTGAAAGGCCTGTTTCTCTACAAAGCTACTTTAACCGCACATCAGCCTGTCAGCAAAGCACAAACATTTGAAGACTGAAAACTTAATGGAAGAAGAAATGTATATACAGTACATTACAGTATATTAGTGAAACAACTCTACGTGAACCCTTCTTGCCCCTTCTCTCCAGTCTTGAGAGAGCCCAATCTCTGTCTCTGTCTCTGTCTCTGTCTCTGTCTCTGTCTCTGTCTCTGTCTCCGTCTCTATCTCCGTCTCTCTCTTGCTCTCTCTTTTGCTCTCTCTTTTGCTCTCTCTCTTCTATCTCTCTCTCTCTCTCTCTCTCTCTCTCTCTCTCTCTCTCTCTCTCTCTCTCTCGCTCTACCCTCTTTCTCTGTCTCTGTCTGTCTCTCTCTCTCTCTCTCTCTAACTCTCTCTCTCTCTCTCTGTGTGTCTCTCTCTCTCTGCACACAGGCACGTACTTCAGGAGTATGTAAAGA